>CM066032.1:595560752-596132151 GCA_033557465.1 Ichthyophis bannanicus
TGTTTTATGTGCTACCAAGCATATCTGTGTTGGGAGAAATAACCCCATAAATATCTTATTGGCTTTACACTCAAGCACAACTAATTATTGTGAGCAGCTGTGTCTGGTGTGAATGGACTGCATTTCCCACAATCCCTTGCAAATCATATTGATATATGCACTTGCCAAGACTGTGAATATTCTCACCCAGGCAGCCGTCTGACAAGTCTTGCCAAAGTCTCCAGTGACTTGTTCCTGACTGGGCCTTTACTTAGTCCTCATTCTTCTTGACCTTCCTGTTGCTTTGACACCGTTGACCACCACTTTTTCTGACACATTAGCCTCACTTGGTTTAAGGGCACTGTCCTGGTTCTCTTCTTATCTCTCCCATTGCTCTTTCAGTGTTTGTTCTGGTGGTTCCTCTTCTGCTGATATCCCATTCTCAATTGGTGTACCCCAAGGGTCTGTTCTAGGCCCTCTCCTTTTCTCTGTATACACAGTTCCATGGTGCTCTCATCTCCTCCCATGACTTTCAGTATCATTTTTATGCTGATGACTCTCAGATCTATCTTTCTACACCTGATGTTACTCTGACACTCCAGGCCCATACCTCTGCCTGGATGTTTCATCACCGTATGAAATTGAACATTGCCAAAACTGAATTTCTTATCTTTCCCCCAAACCCTCCTCCCCCATCCTCCTGCAAATAACACTTCCCCTACTTCCTGTTTCCTCAGCCCGCAACCTTGGTGTCATCTTTGACTCCTCCCTCTCCTTCTCCACACACATCCAACTTATTGCTAAAACCTGTTGTTTCTTTCTCTGTAACATTAACATTCACCCCTTCCTTTCTAAACACACTTAAAACACTTATCCGCTCTTTAGTCACCTCCCATCTTGACTAATTGCAACCTCCTCCTTGCTGGTCTCCCTCTGAGTCATCTCTCTCCCTTTCAACCTATTCAGAACCTCAGCTGCATGGCTAATCTTCCGCCAGCCTCGATATATTTATATAACCCCTCTTCTCAAGTTACTTCATTGACTCCCCTTCTGTTTCTGTATCCAATTCAAACTTCTCCTTCTACTGCTCCTCGCAACCTTTCCTGTCTCCTCTCCCTACACCCCTCCTTGTGAACTCCGCTTTTCCTCTGGCTTTCTTTTCTCTATGACCTTTTCTTCCGCTGCCAGCTTCAGACTTCGATCCTTTCACCTTGTGCTCCTTATGCCTGGAACAAACTACCCAAGTCTGTACGTCAGGATTCATTTCTCCCCTTTTCAAATCCATGCTAAAGACTCACCTCTTTGAGGCTGCTTTTGGATCCTGATCCCTTGTTTTCCTTGTGTCTCCTTACCTTTCCCTATTGTACTCTTGTTCTCAGCTATTGTATTGTCTGTCTTGATTAGATTTTACGCTATAGCGCTATATAAATGACTAATAGTAATAGTAGTAGCAGTAGTTGTACCTGCCATGCAGTGCAGGTTACTTTCCCCATGATTTCTTAAAGGTGCAAAAGTCAAAGCACACCTCTTTTCAGCTAAGTATTCTATGCTTAAATTCCATCCTCAAATATCCCATGCCTTTTTGGAATCCAGCACCGTTTTAACTTCTACCAGGGAGGACACTCCAGGCATCTATGGATGCCTCACTATGGAACTCTACCCCTCTCCTCTTGAGATCCAAAGACACCTCCGACTTCAGGAAACTCCTGAAGACTCACTTATTCACCAAACATTTCTACAACCCTCCAGCTCTATAATATATTGTCTATAATTCCGAAGAGATTAACGTCTATGTAAATAGTTAAATTGTTAAATGTAAACACTGTTAACATGCTTTATACATAATTCTGATGAAACGTTTTATGTAAACAAAGTTCTGTTCTATGTAAATCGCCTTGAGAACCTGAAAGGCGGTATATAAAAAATGTTAAATAAATAAATCTACAAATCTACAAACCCTTCTGTGAAAAAAATATTTCCTAATGTTGCTTCTGATTCTTCTATTTTGTAGCTTGATATCATGCCCTCTAGTTCTAAAACTTCCCCTTATTTGAAAAGGGCTCATTTGTTCGGTAATACCTTTCACGTATTTGAAGGTCTGTATCATATCTTCTCTGTCCCTCCTTTTCTCTAAGACGTACATATTTGGGATCTCAAGTCTTTTCTTATCCAATTAAAGGCATTACATATTCAAATCGATATGAAAGTGGTTTACCAATTAAAATATGGGGTAGCCAGTAACAATAATACAGACGCAAGGACAAGAGACAATCGGGAAAAGAGCAATAAAACAATTTCTTCCTAGGAACAATTAACTGGGAGCACATAATGGAAGGGAGTGTTCTGCTAAGCTTTAAATCCTGCGAGAAAAGACTCAAGAAAAAAAAGCCTGGCCTTTGCTCCTACTTTAAAATGTTCATAAGTATTTTCCAGCTATACTTCAGCTGGAAGAGAGTTCCAGAGTTTAGGGGTGATGATGCATTCAGACTCAGTTACGTTTTGACTAACTTCAATGTGATAACATAGAATTATTAGATAGTTCACTTATGATACACAATAAGACATTTCACAATGGTACGTCCAAACGCAATCTGAGACGTCAATGCAGGTATGATTTTGGAAATGTGGATGTGCCCGATATGGATGTCTATATAGACGTCACAAGGACAGTACTTCAGAACTCAGATGTTTAAGAGCAGAATGGTTAGAGTTGTGGCTTAAGAGCAGAGTAGCCTGGGTTCAAATCCCAGTGGGGGCCTTTGTGATCTAAGTCTAGTCACATAATTCTCTACACTCTCTGGATGTTTTAAGGTGAAAACAAGCACTTTCCTAATGTCCATTTGTGGTTGGAGCAGGTATAAACAGACATGCTTTTAGGAGTCTCAGCCATTCCTGAGATCTAACGGGGACATGTAAGTCCATTGCTCCTCTCCAGACATGCCTCCACCATACCCCCTTGACTACTTGGGTGTCCTTGCACCAGAGACATCTGCGATCATCACTGTGGAATGACTACAGAGACATCTCAATGATTTCAACGTCCATGGGCATGTCTTCAGACATCCAAATCACAACGAAACCTTTTAAAATCACCCTCAAAGTGTGAGGGGGACAATAGGGAATAAGGGAGTTAAGAGATAAGCAGCCCCATATAATAGGCAGGATGTGTCAAGAGCAGGATTTTGCATTTAATTCTATCCCAGACTGAAAGCCAATGCTGCTTTCAAAGAAGTGCGCAGTGCTTTTTGAGACATTAGAGTGGAGGAGTGGAGGAGTGGAGGAGTGGCCTAGTGGTTGGGGCAAGGTACTTCGGGCCGGAAGGTCGGGGGTTCAAATCCCACTAGAGGACAGCAACCTTGGGCCGGAAGGACTGGGGTTTCTAGTCCCACAGGTGCTCCTTGTGGTCTTGGGCAAGCCACTTAACCCTCCATAGCCCATGTTCCCTGTAAAATAGTTCTCTGTGTGCTGTGCTTTCCTGTCTAATCAATGTGTTTATACCTCAAAAATTTCCTGTCATGATTTGACAATTTCCAATCTGTAATCAAACCGCTGCTGATCGCTGGAAGTAGCGGTATACAAATGTATACTAAATAAAAAAAAATAAAAAAAAATTAGAAGAAATATTTGTGAAGACGCGGGCAGCAACTTTCTTATCCTCCTGAAGAAACTCCTACGTGGAGTGAAACGCTATAAGGGTACCGGAGGAAGCGTTGAGGGGGAAAAAAAGACACAAAGTTAAGACTTTTTCCTTTTAATATAAAATCGTAAAAAGGCTTTGCTGTATGGTGGTGGCGTTTGTATCAGCAATCTTAAAAACAACAAAAATAAGAACCCAGGATGGTTATTGATGTAACCAGTGCGCTGTTGCTTTTCTACAAATAAGCATTTGTTTGAGCGCGGTAATGGTCTGAAACCTCCTGGTATGTTAATATACTTATTTTAAGATTGGCTGTTTTTCAATATTAATTCCTAGTCACCCCTGGTAGTGCAACAGGAGAGGAAGAAGTGTGATCCTTTTAAAGAAATACTTAGTTGAAAGGAATTTTTCCACTATGATTATTTGTTTGTATGGAGTGAATTGCTGTAATTAGCTTTCAAAGAAGAGCCCATCTATAATGAAAAAGGTCCATTCATGTATTAACTTTGCGGCAGTGCTTTGAATAAGTTGTGATCTTTCACACTGACTCTGAGGAACTCCAGAGGGAATTACAGTAATCCAGGTTATTTATTATCGAGGCAGCACAAATTGATCAAATTCTTCAAAAGGCAGCAAATTATTTCTGAATACTTTTTGCAATATGGAGTTTAAAGGACAGATCTTTAGCAATTGTGTCGCCTAGCAGTAATATTTTCTCCTTTACAAGTATTGGAGGCATCTCTACTTCGTGAGATGGAAGGCGTTTATTATGAGATATCCAGATTGTTTCGGTTTTTGAAAGATTCAAAATGAGCGTATGTGAATTAATCCATAATGCAATCTTCAGGGTTGTAGTCAAGCATATTATGAAAGATGGAATTCTAAATGTCATGTACTAAACCCAACTGAACGAAGTCAGTATGTGTGTGTGTACACACACACACACACTGACTTCGTTCAGTTGGGTTTAGTACATGACATTTGGAATTCCATCTTCCACAGGGCTCAATATTAGCTCCAACACTCTTTTCATTTTCCCTTTGGCATTATAGATGCAAGATCTGGGCATATATACAGACACATACATATATACATACACATATACTCATGCCCAGATCTTGCATCAATAATGCCAAAGGGAAAATGAAAAGAGTGTTGGAGCTAATATTAAGCCCTGTGGAAAGCCATAAGAAAGTTGATAGGAGGCTAACTGAACATTTATGGACCCTTGATAAATACGCTTAGGTATGGTTGAAAGTAATTTACGACAAAACCATTAATACTAATCTCGTGTAAACGATCGCGAGAGAAAGGACATGATCTAGCACATTGGATGCTGCACTAAGGTCCAGCTGAATCACCATGACATCTCAGAAATGGTCATGGTGGGTAAACAGTTTACTCAATATAGCAAATAAAATGGTTTCGGTACCATGACCACAGCAAAAGGTCAGACTGCCTCTGGATCGACTCCAGTCTCTTTGGGGGTATTTTATAAAGGAGTCACCTTGATTTAGGTAGCAAGAACATGCCTAAAACTTGATATTTAGTCATGTACGCAAATAAGTGACCACTTATATGGATACATTTCCTCTTTTATGCTAGGCACTGTTTCATAAATACAAGCGTAGTTTAGATGGCATGCACTTTCATTGGGGGAGGGGTGCATGGGTGGGGTACGGGCAGAGCACACAGGTACATACAAATTATAAAATCTTAAAATTTATGTGCATTCTTCATAAATGTAGGTACAGGCATAAATGTCTGAACCTTAAGGTGCATTTTCATCCACTCAGGCTAGTATTTTACAAAGAAAATTAAGCCTATTTTATAAAGAACTGTAGATGCCTAAATAAGTGCATTTTGACTGCTTTAAACTAGGCCTCCGTTCATAAAATTTATTTAAATTTATGCCCTTAGGGAGATACAGCCTCCAAAAGTGAACACAGTATTCCAGGTGATCTGTACAGGGGCATTACGACCTCTTCCGTCCTGCAGGTTATGCACCTCTCTATGCAACCTCACACTCTTCAGGCTTAGGCCATCACCTTGTCGCAATGTTTTGTCACCTTCAGAATCTGCGATGCTATCACCCAAAGGTCTGTCTTCTGGTCTGTGCACATCAGTCTTTCCCCTCCCTACTGCATATAGCTCCTTTGTGTTTCTATACCCCAAATGCATCACACTGCACTTTGCATTAAAAGAATAACCTAATTTTTGAAGATCACTTCTCATTTTGCCTACTCCCTCTGGGATGTCCACTCTTGCAGTGATTCATGTCATCCACAAAAAGGCTAATTTTCCCTTCTAACCCTTTGGCAATATCACTTACATTTAACAGAATCAGCTCCAAGACCAACCCCCTGAGGCAGTCCACTACTCATCTTTCTTCTTCCTAACAAATTCTATTTACCACTACCCTCTGTCATCTCCCATTTTTTTTAATCCAGTTAATCAACCTGGGACTACTCCCAGACTGCTCAGTTTATTTGAAAGTATACTACATCTAGTCAAATGTTCTCTAATCATGCACACAAAGAAAATCCGATTTCATTTGGCATGATCTGCCACTGGTAAAATCAGGTTACTTTGGAAATTGCAACCCACTAGACTGCAGGTGGTTTACTATTCTTTCCTTCGGTAATTCCACCATTACTTTTTCCATCTTTGATGCATCAAAATTATTTTTTGTTGGATCTCTTCTTATGAGGATACTGTCTCTAGTCACAATATGGTCCATTTTACTCTATTTTTCAAAAAAAAAAATCACTCTAAAAAAAACACAAAAATAAACCGACCAAGACTACGTTCTGTGCTGCCTAATAAGAAATTCACTTAGCTGCAGTCTTATAGAAGAGTTCCCATTCAATGTCTGTAGCACTTTTGTGAAAAGGGTCTATATCTACTTTTCTCCAGTCACATGTAACCTCTCCTGTCTCCAGGAATCTTATCAATCATATCCTTAAGTGGACCTCCAGAGACTCTCCGAGGTCCCTTCGTATCCTGGGATGTATTCATTTGGCTCTATGACTTTCAGCGCTCCACGTTCTTCACAAACATACTCGTCATGATTGGGGTAGTATCTACTCCATTCTCATATGTACTTCTGCTAGTTTTCTGTGGTCCCTCTCCAGGACTTTCTTCCATGAACACTGAAGAGGCATGTCCTGGTGCTGTGTGTATTTTTGGATGGTCATGTTTAGTAGTTCTTAGGCACAAAAGATAGGGGAAGCGAGGGGAGCAGCAGGAGGGCTAGGCGGGATGAGTTTTGTGCTAGGAGCGTGACCACACACTGCTACATTCAGAGTTCTACCAAGCAGCGCTTGTGGTGGGATAAGATTCATTTTCTTTTTCTCTCTGAAATGTTCTCCATGAAATGGCAGGTGGCAGTGGTGATGATTTTACACCTCTACTGTATGTTTGTTCTCGGCTGTTTAGGTCTTCCGGTTATGAATACATTTCTTAGTGTTACTGTTTTAGGGGTTGTTTGGGGGGTTTTTTTGGTTTTTTTACATTCTCTTATATACCGCGCTATTCTACATCAGTGCAGTTTACATTGAACAAACTGAAATTACATTGAACAGGGCATTATAACTTGGAGATAACTATTTTACAGGGAACATGGGCTATGGGAGGTTAAGTGGCTTGCCCAAGACCACAAGGAGCACCTGTGGGACTAGAAACCCCAGTCCTTCCGGCCCAAGGTTGCTGTCCTCTAGTGGGATTTGAACCCCCGACCTTCCATCCTGAAGTATCTTGCCCCAACCACTAGGCCACTCCTCCACTCCAAAGTTTACAGTGGAGTTTTGGGTTAGCTTAAAAATAAAAATGGCAAGTGCTTCTGTGTTTTGAGTTCTCGCCAACATCAGCCTCTAAACACTTTCTTAGAGTTACACTATCCAAAAGTCCAAAATTCTATGCATGATTGAAGAGTTGATTGCTCCTTGATAAGAAAATATGGTGGCATATATTCAGTCTGGGGCATCTATTTAGGAGCATGAGCTTTTGGGGATTCCAAGATGTTGTCAGAAGTAAAACGTGCAACTAGGCAACTCTCAGAAGTTTGCTGATCTAAGGAGTGGTTTTTCTTTTTTTTTCTTTCAAGACTTCATTACTGGATATGGACAAAAGGAAGGGTAAATCTCAGGGTATCCAGAGTCAACCTTCAATAGCTCTAATAGATCAAAAGCCATTTTATTAGATTTTATGCACCATCAAGCAATCTCTAGATTGGAGCATCTTGTTAACTCAGAACTTAAGCAATACCGAGACCTTCAGGTAGAATATGATTTATCTCATAGTGAAATGTTTTAAGTGGATGTGACTCAGACATTGCTCGAGCATGAATAAGAGCATTTGAAAACTATATCAGTTAGAATCATAGATAATTAAGCAATTTAAAGTGATGGCTTCCAATGAACATATTGCCTCTCAATGTTATAAATGGCTGTTGTCTTTACAACCTTCATGTTATCGAAGTTTAACTTCAGTTTGGAATGACGATCTGATGTGTATGATCACTGAAAAACAATGGCAGCCCTTGTGAGGTAGCCTTTGAGGCAGCCAGTGTTTTCCATTCAAATTATACATTGGTAACTTCCATTAATATGCATAGGTTTAAACAGATTAGAGGACCAGCAATTCTCGTCTATAATCTAGAAGATGGAACTTTTGTTCACATGATTTTTGAATGTACCCTTCTACAAAGACTTTGGAAGAGTATCTCCAATGCTCCATGATGATGCCTAAGTCTTTTTCCAGGGTGGTGGTTCCTAATGAGGAACCTTGCAGCGTGCAACTGCAGTTTGGGCTATTCATTCCTAGGTGCATAACTTTTCACTGGTCCACATTAAATTTCATATGCCATTTGAATGTCCAGTCTTCCAATTTATCAAGATCCTCTTGCAATTTTTCACAATCCTCATGGGTTTTGAACAACTTTGAATAATTTTGTGTCATCTGCAAATTTGATTACCTCACTTGTTATTCCCATTTCCAGGTCACTCAGGAATACTGTATGTTAAAAAGCAGCGTACCCAGCACAGATCCCCGGGGGTACTCCACTATTCACCTTTCTCCTTTGGGAAAATTGGCCATTTAGCCCTATCCTCTCACCAGTTCCTGATCCACAATAGTACACTGCCTCCTATCCCCTGGATTTTTAATTTCGCCAGGAGTCTTTCATGAGGGATCTTGTCAAAGGCTATCTGAAAATCCAGATGCACAATATAATCGACAGGCTCAACTTTGTCTGCCTGTTTATTCACCCTTCAAAAAAATATATAAATTAGTAAAACAAGATATTCCTTGGCTAAAACCATGTTGGCTTTCTCCCATTAAACCATGACTATCTACATGTTTAGTAATTTTATTCTTTATAATGGCTTCTGCCATTTTGCCTAGTACAGATGTCAGGCTTGCTGGTCTGTAGTTTTCCAGATCACCCCTGGAACCCTTTTTAAAAATTGGCATTACCTGAACTGAAAGGCAGTATATAAGAAATGTTAAATAAATACAAATAAGTAAACTTATTACAGATGATTTTAATGATTGTAAACCTACTATTGGTAATCTGTTAACTATCTCATATTCCAGTTCTTTCAACACCCTTGTATATACCATCGGTCCAGGTGATTTGCAACTCTCTAGTTTATCAAATAGTTGTAATAGATGTGCACGGTTTATAGATATTTCTTTCGAATCTTTCGATGCATCATCTTTAAATATTATTGGATATGGAAAAGTCAGCAATACACCCACTACTAAAGAACAAAAAACTGGACAGCAACGACCCAACTTCCTACCGTCCCATTGCAAGTATTCCATTTCTTGCTAAAATTATCGAAAAGGTTGTACAGATTCAATTGCAGGATTACATAGATTCATTTGCACCATTAGACGAACATCAATATGGTTTCCGACCTCACCACGGTGTGGAAACTCTGCTACCAGCTTTATTTGATACTATTATCAGAGGTATCGATAACACAAAGCAAGCCTTCATTCTCATATTCCTTGATATCTCATCTGCCTTTGACAATGTAAACCATGCCACCCTCATCTCTAGACTCGCTCATATTGGCATTAAAGAAAAAACCCTCGATTGGTTTAAATCTTGCTTCTCCAATAGAACCGAATATGTTCAAATAGATCAAGTGGCATCAGCACCTTTCCCACAAGAACAGGGCATCCCTCAAGGCTCTGCTCTCTCAGCTCTATTATTTAATCTGTACCTGCAACCCATTTGTACAATTTTTAAACGCCATAAGATAAATTACCATATATATGCGGACGATATCATGTTATACTCACCTTTTGATGTGTCCAACCCCGACTATAACAATATATATCAATGCCTATCAAAAGCAGAATTATGGTTGAAATCAATGAACATGAACATTAACTTCAAAAAAACAGAAGCAATATTTATAACTAGAAACTCGAACTTTACCCCTCCGTCTGAAATCAACACTGGAAAATCTTATACCAGTTAAAGATGAGATTAAATATTTAGGAGTCACACTTGACAGGACTCTCACCCTTTCACAACATATAAAACAGACTGTGAAAGCCATATATTTTAAGTTAAGAACTATCCAGCAGTTGCGACCTTTAATTGATAGCACCGACTTCAGATCAGTAGTCCAATCTCTAATAACACCCCATCTAGACTACTGCAATGGCATTCTTCAAGGAACCACTAAAAAAAACCTACATACTTTACAATTAGCACAAAATGTTACAGCAAGAATCATTTTCAAAGCAAAAATATCTGACCACATTTCTCCTATTCTCTACTCCCTACACTGGCTTCCCGTGTCTTGTAGAATTATGTATAAAATATTGGTTACCACATTCAAGATCTTTAACAAAATAGCTCCGTCCTTTCTGTCCACACTCATCATTGTCTCACATGATGAAATAACTTTATGGCTAAACGCCCACAATCTCCAAATAAATCACTCAAAAACAGAAGTGCTAATCGTCACTAAAAACCAAGACTATACCCCACCAACACATATAACACTACAAAACCAGGAAATCAAAATAAAAAACGAAGTCAGATACTTAGGAGTAATTATAGATAAACATTTAACATTAGACACCCATATCAGAAACACTACAAAGAAAATTTATTTCAAGCTTAAAATACTTAAACAACTTAGACCCCTTGTATACATACATGATTTCATCAGCATAATTCAAGCCACCATAACCCCCCACTTTGACTTTGCTAATTTAATATTATTAGGCGCAACAAAACAAAACATTAAAAGGCTTCAAATTGCACAAAACTCAGCAGCTAGGATAATAACGAAAACACATTCTCATCAACATATAACACCAATACTAGAGTCCCTTCACTGGCTGCCAATTCAAAGCAGGATAATATACAAAACATTAATAACTACATTTAAAACACTATTCGATATGGCACCACATACATTAAGTAAATTAATTACTAAAGAACACTCAAAACCTTCTCAAAGGAAAAGGTCATTCAAATAAAACTAAAACCCCCCAAAGACTTCATAAAAACAAATAAATCAACAAACAGAGCGTTCTCTCATGCAGCCCCAATAGCCTGGAATTCCCTCCCAGAAGAACTAAGAATGCTAACAGAGATTAAAGAATTCCGCAAAAAATTGAAAACCCATCTATTCACAATACACTACAATAGTAAAGACATCCACTCAAAAGAATTAGATAAAGGCTAACCATTCTTTGTCTGACATCTCACTACAACATAAAAAGAAAACTCCCTATCAGATTCTGAACTTCTCTCCATGATTATACCCCACATAATGTCTATATGTAAATAATGTATATAAGTTGCACTGTTCTGTGCCATTCAGTTTAATATTACTCTGCTTATTTTATATTGCTTATAGTTATCTGATGTTATATGTAAAACAAACTATGCTTTGTTGAATGTTGTTATCTGTAAACCGCAGCTGAACTATGGAAGCAACGGTATATAAGTTCTTGTTAAATAAATAAATGAAAACAGATTAAGACCACCACCTAATTTACACATGCTACTAGTCCCGGATTCTTTTCGAAAAACAAAATCAGAAGACAAGTAATTCTGTATTTTCATTCACTGCATCAACACTGTGGAACAACCTTCCTATCGAACTCAGAGAAATAAAAGACCTCCAACTTTTTAGAAAGGAATTAAAAACTCACCTATTCACACTGCACTACCACAGCCTCCAGCATGACAATGTTCATATTCCACAGGTTAACACTGAACAAAAACCATACTGAGACCCTACCTAGATATAATCCTACAGCGCACTTCCTTATTCCTTCTCGAGCAGCTAACTTGAAATTCAGTTGATTATTTCCATATGTAAATAATTTCATTTATTAATATATATAGTTCAAGGTTATGGCAAGTGTTTAGCCGCATTTCTAATTTTTGTTCTAGTGCTTGACTCTGCGTTAAATGTTAAAAATGTTCTACATCTGTTATATTGTAAATTTAATAGTTTTCTATTATTAAGTTTCTAATGTTCATTGTAAAATAATAGTTTACTATTATTAAGTTTTAATGTTTCAATGTAAACCGCCACTGATCTCTGGAAGAGGCGGTATAGAAAAATGTTTAAATAAATAAAAAACTGAAGGAATTTAACAGATCTTATTGTTTACTGGGCAGTGGGTACTACCTTTTAACTTTCGAAAAGGGAGAATATGATAAAATGAGAAAAATAGACAAGAAAAACCTAGAAGGAGCAGTTGCAAATCTTAAAGACTTACATCAAGCTTGGGTGTTGTTTAAAAATACTATCTTGGAAACCCAGACCAGCTGTATTCCACGCTTTAAGAAAAGTGGAAGGAAGTCCAAAAACCTGCCAGCATGGTTTAAAGGTGAGGTCAGAGAGGCTGTTGCCAAAAAAAGCATCTTTCAGGAAATGGAAAAAAGAGCCAAATGATAAAAACTGGAAACAGCACAAGCACTGGCAAGTTAAATGCAAGGCATTGATAAGGCAGGCAAAAAGAGAATTTCAGAAGAAGCTTGCTGCAGGAGCAAAAAACGTGTAAAGCAGCTTTTTCAAGTATATTCGTAGCAAAAAAAGTGTGTGAGTCAGTTGGTCCATTAGATGACAGAGGGGTTAAAGGGACACTAAGAGGCAGCAAGGCGATAGCGGAGACACTGAATGAATTCTTTGCTTCGGTCATTACATGTTGCCCATGACTGAAGTGGTATTTAAAGGTGCGGAAAAATTGAAGGAAATATTGATATATCTGGAAGATGTATTACAACTGTTTGATAACCTGAAGAGTAGCAAATCACCTGGACCAGATGGTATACATCTAAGGGTGTTGAAAGAACTGAAATATGAGATTGCAGACCTGCTATTAGTAATCTGTGATCATTAAAATCATCTGTAATACATGAAGATTGGAGGATGGCCAACATAACGCCAATTTTTAAAAAGGGTTCCGGGGTGATCTGGGAAACTAGACCATTGAGCCTGACATCAGTACCGGGAAAAATGGTAGAAACCATCATAAAGAACACAAGTACTGAATATGTAGATAGTCATGGCTTAATGGGAGACAGCCAACATGGCTTTAGATAAGGAAGATCTTGTCTTACTAATCTGTTAGTTTTTTTTGAAGGTGTGAACAAACAGGTAGACAAAGATGAGTCGGTTGATATAGTGTATCTGGACTTTCAGAAAGCCTTTGACAAGGTCCCTCAGAGACATCTGGCAAAACTAGAGTCATGGGATAGGAGGCAGTGTACCTCTTGTGGATCAGGAACTGGTTAAAAGATAGAAAGCAGAGGGTAGGGCTAAATGGCCAATTTTCCCAAAGGAGAAAGGTGAATAGTGGTGTACCCCAGAGATCTGTGCTGGGTCCGCTGCTTTTTGACATATTCATAAATGACCTGGAAAAGGGAATAACGAGTGAGGTTATCACATTTGCAGATGACACAAAACTATTTAAAGTTGTTAAAACCCATGAGGATTGTGGAAAATTGCAAAAGGATCTTAATAAATTGTAAGACAGGGCATCAAAATAGCAGATGAAATGTAATGTGGGCAAGTGCAAAGTTATGCACCTAGGAAAGAACAACCCAAACTATTGGTACGTGATGCAAGATTCCACATTAGGAACCACCACCCAAGAAAAAGATTTTGGCATCATTGTGGATAACATGTTAAAAACCCTCTGTCCAGTGTGCAGCAGCAGCCAAGAGAGCAAATAGAATGCTAGGTATCATAAGGAAAGGAATGGAAAATAAAAAAAGGAGGTTATAATGCCTCTAACATTCCATGCTGCGACCCCAACTTGAATATTGTGTGCAATTTTGGTCTCTATCTTAAAAAGGATATAGCATTATTAGAAAAGGTTCAGAGAAGAGCCACCAAAATGGTAAAGGGGATAGAAGGATACCCCTATCAAGAAAGGCTAAAAAGGTTAGGGCTCTTTAACCTGGAAAAGAGACGGCTGAGGGGAGATAAGATAGAAGTCTATAAGTTAATGAATGGAGTGGAACGGTTAAACGTAGATCGATTGTTTACATCATCAGAATATAGAAAGACTAGGGGACATGCAATGAAGCTACAAGGTAAACTATCAAGACAAATAAGAGAAAATATTTTTTTTCACCCAAACGTGTAATCAAACTCTGGAATTTGTTACTGAAGAATGTAGTAAAAGCTGTTAGTGTAGCTGGGTTTAAAAAAAAGGTTTGGACAAGCTCTTGGAGGAAAAGTCCATAAACCATTATTAAAAAGAAGGGACCCAGGATATCACTGCTTGACCCAATACAAGCATTGTGGAACCTGTGTCTTTTGGGGAAACTGCTAGGTACTTATGACCTAGATTGACCACTGTTGGAAACAGGATACTGGGCTTGATGGACCTTGGTCTGACTCAGTATGGCATATCTTATGTTCTTATGTTAGTTTACCCTCGTTTTGGTTTTCTCTAATTATTTCCTCTTTTTTTTTTTTTTTTTAATACTCCCTATGATGTGGGACTAAAGCCTTGGTTGTCTTTTCCTTTTTAATTGGAATTTGATAAATATTTAGTGTGTTTCCCTTATATGTGGTCTTGTGATATCAAAAAATTCCTATTACAAAAAAAAAAGTACCCTTGTCAGTTTCCCCAAAAAATTTTTGGGTACGTCCCTTGATCTTCTTAAGGAAAGACCAAAGCAAAGAATAATTAATTCTCCCGCTATGAACTTGTTCCCCTCTTAGTGCTCCTTTTACTCCTGTTTCATCAACGGGTCTAACTATCAACAGGCGTTGTTTGCTAGTAGATGTATCTTGAAAGTTTTTTTACGGTTGTCTCTTCAATGGGTAAGCTTTGTTTTCAAATTCCTCTTTGCCTGCCTTTTCAGTGTTTAAAAACTACCCATCGTTGGCAATGTCTGTTTAACAGAAGTCACTTTGTTTTTCTAAAACGTCCTCATTTTCGTTTTATGTAATGACCCCCCACCTCCATTAGTTATTTTGTGAAATTTGATTGCAGTGTGATTATTGTGAAGCAGCTATACCACCTTCATCTTCTAGATGGATGTGAAGGACTGCGCCATGGGCAGATGATCTTAAAGAATAAGAACGGACATCTAGACATTGTATTGGCATATAGAAAAGTTGGCCTCCTTTAGTACGGCCAAGTGGAAACATTACCCAATTGAGAAGCAATTAAAATACTCCAATACTCTGGTTCATTCTTTTTATCAAAAAAAAATCCATCAAGGGAGAAATAAATACAATACAGCAAGGCAATTTAAAAAAAGGCAATAACTTCGTAAAACATATTAAAACAAAAAAAACAGATCCCTGGCAACATGTCCCACAGTACATTAATCTCCGTCCCTTCCTCCCCTTTTTTTTCCCCTCACCCCATCCTTTGCTAAACACAGTCATTTCAATTACGACTATACCAGACTCCACCCTAATTTATTCTCCGCACCAAAAACCAGATTCTTCCCCAATTCACAAACACGATACTCAAACTCTCATCAGAAAAAAAGAACGAATTATTAGAGAGGCCAACGCCTACAAAAAACGTATCAAAACCTCTCTCTCTATGACTGTAGCTCCACACTATCAGTGCTCTATGTCCATTAACTCTGGTGTGTGGATTTGCAAAATGGCTCCTGCCCGCTCCAGGTATTTGCACATGCATGTGACCTCCTGCACCACCACATTCTATATTTAAGAAAATCCATAGTTAGTTATTTTGAGCCTTTTCTAAAATACCACCAGACTATGAACATAGCACTGTCTATTCTGGATTGCGCGATCTTTTCTAAAATGGTGCTTTTTTACTTTCATGCCCTAACCAAGCCTCAAAAATTCAAGACCTATAAAGTTAATTTACTCACATCAATAGAATTCGCACAATGCACTTAAATACTAAAATGAGACTTAAAAAAAAGTCTGAAATTGGTCAACACACCCAAAAGATCCAAAAAACCAAAAACAAAATGGGGGTTTTACCTGCACATCCTTAATTGACGTCCAGCTCAATCGCCTAATACACCGTCAGCCTTGTCTAATCAATTTTAAAAGAATTTAGAATAAAGGATTTATATTGTAACATAAGTGAACTAATTTTTTGTTCATTGCAGCGTTCCAATAACAGTATACTCCCCAAAGATCTAGAAATGAACCTTCTTCCCTTGTCAAGAACAAAGGCCCACCATGATGCCCATTTTTTGTGTAGTGGAGATACAGAAGGGGAATGTACATAAAGATGTATGCACAATTTGGAAGTCCACAGAGCCAGGGCAGATTTTTCAGGCTGGTTTGACCAACAGTCAATTTTCAAAAGTTTCCTAGATTTATGGGAGAAAGGAAACCTATTTGGCTCTCCAAAGTGGCTGGCACCAAAATAAAGGCAAAAAAACACAGCTTTCACAAAATCAGAAGCTTGCAAAAAAAGACAACGAGAATAAGGTCTGGCAAAAATCAAAGGACAGAAAAGATGGCTATAGATGTGAAGTGTGGGCAACAATACTTTTTCCGGTAATATATTCGGGGAAGAGGATGGAAAATCAGAGGTGGAGATTGCAGGAACTGAATTACAGTGCTCGGACACGAATTCGTGGAACAGTGACATTGAAAAAGTGAAAATGCTAACTAATACTCCTTTGTTTCACTAGAGGGGAAAATCCTGGAGAAGGACCACCTATGAATTGACACAATATACAAATGGGAATGGATGGAGTAGATACCACACCATTCACAAAAGATAGTGTTGAACAGCTTTGACACAAACAGAGTGGACATGTCTATATAAACCAGATGGATACAACCCCAGGATTACTCTGAAAGAGCTCATTCAGAGCGTGTTCTTGCAGGGCCTTTGAAGGCTATTTTTAAAAGATCCTTAGAGACAGGAGAAGTTCCAGCGGAACTGGAGAAGGGGCTGGGGGGGGGGGGAATGTGGTACCTCTCTAAAAAAGTGGTATATAGGGAAGGAAACTGACAAACTACCAGGCCAGTAAGCCTTACCTCTGTGGCAGGAAAAGTAATGTAGGCACTCCTTGAAAGACAGCGAATAGGTGGATTCTCTACGAAACCAAAAGGTTGCATGATCCGAGGCCAACATGGCTTTACCAAAGGACGATCTTGCCAAAAACAAACCTGATGTTGAGTTTTTTGACTGGGTTGAGACCAGAGAACTAGATCAAGGGAGCATGCGATGGATGTGATCTACCTAGATTTCAGCAAAAGCCTTTGATACTGTTCTTCCCAAATAGGAGGCTTAATCAATAAACTCAAAATCTTGGGGATGGGTCCCCAGAATTGTGTGAACTGGATCAGAAATTGGTTGACTGACAGACGACAAAAGGGGGATGGTAAACGAACTCACTCAGATGAAGGAAAGGTGATTCGCGGTCTGTGCCCCAGGGTTGCGGTCTTGTGGGACTTGGTTCAATATATTCGGTATGTGATAATTTTGCCAAAGGGCTGAATGAAAAAGTCTTGTCTTTTTGTAGATGACACCAAAATTTGCAACAGAGTGGACTCCAACTGATGGAGTGGGGAACATGAGGAAAGATCTACAAAAAGCTGGAAGAATGGTCTAATGCTTGGCATTTAAGATTTAATTATGAAAGTTAGTGGCCGTGTCCATGTACTTGGGAAGCAGCAATCCCAAGGAAAATGTCATTTTTGGGGGCGATAGGGGGGGCAAGATGACAAGAGCTTGGTTTGCACCGACCAGAAGGACCTTGGAGTGATTGTTTTCTCCATGAATCTCAAGGCTGGCGAAACAGTGTGCAAGGTGGTGGCAAAAGCCAGGAAGGATACTGGGTTGCAAACAGAGAGGAATTACCAGCAGAAAAAACAAAGAGATACTAATGCCACCTTACAAGTCCGCTGGTGAGATCCTCACTTGGAATATTTGTGGTGTCAGTTTTTGGAGACCGTAGCTCTTCGCAAAAAGGATATAAAAAGGCTGGAAGCGGTTCAGAGGCAGGTGGCCAAAATTATTTGGAACTTGCGTCAGAAGGACTTGAGAAGACACTTGAAGACCTAAATATGTACACATTGGAGGAGAGGGAGGGGACAGGAGAGAGATGATTCAGACCTTTAAACACTTAGAGTATTAATGGACAAACCAAACCTCTTCCACAGACGGGGCAGCTGTTAAAACTAAAGGGCATAACATGAAACTGCAAAGGGATAAGCTGAAAGGCAATGTCAGAAAATACTTTTTCACTGAAAAGGTTAGTGGACGCTTGGAATGCCCTCCCGATGGAAGTGATGGAGCAAACACAGTGAAAAAGTTTAAAATGGCATGGGGCAGACACAGTGGATCCCTTTATAGCACAGGATAAAATCAAAATAAGCATAACTATCTCTTATATCTGAACAAATAGGGGTGACCTACACGGAGCGGTGGGTACTCCCCTAACAAAGGCATGGGGTGGGGGTGACCTGCATTGAAGCGGCAAATGCACCTACTCTTGCCATCTTGCTGGGCAGACTAGATGGACCATAGTGGCCTTTATCTGCAATCATATATTATGTTACTATATTAAATTAAAAATCATTTTTTTAACCTGTCCATTGTTGTCTGACCATTTAAATTTTTCTGCTCATGTTGACTCCAGTCTTTGGTTTCTGTCTTCTCTTAGCTTTCTTTACAAGGGCTTCTGTCCATTTGTCATTTTCCTCTCTTCGTGTCATCTTTGTTTCCTCCACTACAATTCTCGGACACTGAACTTTACTTTTAAATTTTTCTTTCCATTTGTTTTTCTGCCTTTCTATCCACTCAAATTTCATTCATTCATTCTTATTATCCAGTCCTCACTTTCCTTCTTTTTACTGCATCTACAGCTCTTCATCTCCTTCCGTCACCTGGCTATCCTGTTCCCCTTGCTCTTATTTCCCATTCTTTAACTAACCTTCCATTCACTCTGTTCTCCATCCAGCATCATCTCTTTCTCTTCCCCCCCCCCCTTCCACCTCCTTCCATCCAGTATCTCCTCCCTTCCTCCCCACCCCTTCCATACAATATCTGTTCTTTTCATTTCCCCACTCCTTCCATCTAACATCTCTTCTTTCTTTCCACTTCTCTTTTCACCAGTGCTAGTGTTAAACATGCAGGGGCCCAGGGCATAAACTGGTGAGTTGACCCCCAAAGCCCACCTGCAGCCTGTGCTTCCTTCAGCTTGAAGTAGGCTCAGTGCCCTCTGTGGTATCGGGGCCCAGGGAAACTGCCCTATTTGCCACTCCCCTAATGCCAGCCCTGATTTCCACCCAGCATCTATTCTCTCTCCAATTCCCTTCCATCGATTATTTCTTCTGTCTCAGTACTTCCCAATGTGTCCAGCATCTCCCCTGTCCCTCTACTCTCTCCATGTCACCCTTATCAGCCTCTCTGACTTCAGTATCTACTCTATGTCCCTGGCCTTCCTTTTCCTATCTTGATCAGCAAATTCTCTCTGCCACCCGACTCCGGCTCCTGTGTCTGATCCCAAGCCCCCCTGTCCCTTTTCCTCCCCCTCATCTCCACTCCAGCAACTCCTCCCTTCCCCCCCGGCCCCGCACTTCTATCATGTATCTTCCCTTAATTGCCATTCTCCACTCTCCCCCCCCCCCCCCCCGGCCCAGCATCTTTCTCCAATCCCTACCCCTCTGCTGCCACTTTCTTATATTGGTCCCCTGAGGCAACAGCAAAGGAAACAAGTACAAAACAGCTGCAGGACTTTTACTGTCAGCATCGTCACATGCTCTGCCTTTCCCACCCCCTTTGACTCTGACTTCCTGTTGTTGAGGCTGCAGGACTGGCAGAGCTTGCAGCGACACTGATGGTAAAAAAGTTCCTGCATTGGTGTTTGGTCCTATTTAGCAGCATAAACGAGCACAACACAGACACAGGGACTTTCTCCCTTCCCATCTCCCAACCCATTTGACAGCCAGGATGCCTCCCCTCTCTGCCACCTCTTCCCATCCTCCGATGGTCATGATGCCCTCTTCTCCTCCATTGCCTTGACAGCCATAATTCCTATCTGCATTCTTCTTTTCTCCACAGTATTCTTGACCGTTTCTCCCCTCCCGCTTGCATAGATAATACTTAGCAGGCTGAAGAGAGGAGTACGGTGATAGCAACAGGAGCAAGAACGCACTATGGAACAGTGTAGACTGAAAGAGGTAAGCAGTGCCATGGGGTGAAAAGACATGCGGAAGCAGGCAGATAACAGTAGCAACTGCAAGCTCTCTCAGACTTATGCTTGCAGTCACAGGTACTTTACGTCCACCAACTCTGGCAACTTTTCTACATTGGCAGCTCAGCTCAGAAAATCACTGCTTGAAATTTTCAGGTAACCAATCAGTGGGACTACCATGGAGTTAATGCACCCTCCTCATTTTGCCTCAAGACATGCTCACAACGCCACCTGACAGTTTTCCAACCCACAGTTGGGGAACCACTGCTTTAAGGACAGGCACAGCAGCATAGACACAGACGATGGAAATAGTATGCATGCACAACATCCACAAAACACCTTTACACCCCGGTATTTTCTACCCTATGATTCTCTCCCTTACAATCCCCAATCCCTATCCTGGAGCAGTGGACCAGAGAAACACTGACAGCCTGATTCATTGAGACTTTCTTTCCCCTTCGGAGTCTATAGGATAAAAACTATATAAATCAGGTCCTAAAAAGAGTGCTATGCTTCCCATTCCTTTACCCAACTGCTTTTCCTGCTCTTCTAGTGAACTTCCTCTTTAGGTTAGGGGAGGAGAAGAGGCAGCAATGGAGACAAGTACTGTGGTGCTTTCTCATCATGCTCATCCTCCTGCCAGGGCAACTGAAGATGGAGGTCATTAGGGAAGACAGAGGTGAACTGAGGTGGAGGAGAATTGGCAACAGAGTAGGGAGAGAAGAGATAAGCTGAGGGGGGAGGAAGTGGTGAAGATCTGGGGGAAGCAATCATGGTGGCTGACAGTTGATGGAAGGTTGTTGGTGGAGCTGGAAGTAGGGCAACCCTGGAAAATGAGAGTCATTACTCTTGCATGCTAGATCTTTGTTTTTGTTTTTCACTTGGGCAAGTCACTGTACTCGCCATTGCCAGGCCTTTTCTTCCGAGGCAATCTACTTCCGGTCATACCTTGCCAAGAAAACCTAGGAGTTGCTGGGTTGCCAGGAGTCAGCATTGACTTGAAGGCACATTGACATATATATATAGCTTCTTTGCTCCGAAATCACTACAGAACAGCTCAAAGCACCAGCTGTTTCTGATTTTCAGCATTATTTACAACATGTGTTCCAAAGCAGATGTTGAAAGTACAAGACTACTGTGCTTTAAAAAAAAATCAATGAGTTAAACCTCACTGTAGCATACAGAGAAGAAAAAGAAAACTAGCTCAGTCGTTGGCCTCAGGGCTTGATGCAAATGGTGCTATGCTCTAGCACAGCAGTTTGCTAGACATTTTCCCATGCTAGCCTTGCTCCCCAATGTAGAAAAGCAAGCTAGCGCAGGAAAAGCACGAACAGAACCACTGTGCTCAAACCATAATGCACCAGGCATGCTAATTCTATGCAAAATAATGCATTTTTAATTGCTCCCAATGTAAAGAGAACTCTGCTGAAACAGCACAGTTTTTTGTTCTTCTCTTAATGCCGGATCTATATACCAGCTTCGGACAAGTATAAAGATTTAATGGGAAGCAAAATGATCATCTGAAGCTGTTTGACACTTTACCTCAGATAACCACATAAACAGACGCCCTTGTTTGTGTGCACCCCCCCCCCCCCCCCAACCCTAACATCACTGAACTATCATTGCTGGCCTGATGTCCCCTATTCCCCACCCCTTATACTCCAAAGAAAGTTCCTTGATGGCCTCTACACCCTATTACCTCCCCAAATGTCTAAAATGAAGAGGTCCCTAGTGGCCCCGACCCTAACCTCCCTAAGTCGTGGATAATACATTGAAACTCTGTCCAGTGTTCAGTGGCGGCCAAGAAAGCAAATAGAATGCTAGGAATCATAAGGAAAGAAATGGAGAATAAAACCAAGGATATGATAATGCCTCTATCATTTCATGGTGCAAACACACCTCGAATGTTGTGTGCAATTCTGGTCACCATATCTTAGAAAGGATATAGTGAGATTAGAAAAAAGGTACAGAGAAGAGCCACCAAAATGGTCACGGGAATGGAAGAACAAGCATTGAGGTATCTATGAACCTTTTTGGGAACCTACCAGATACTTATGACCTGAATTAACCACTGTTGGAAATGGGGTACTGGGCTTGATGGACCTTGGGGTGAGCCAGTATGGCTGTTATGGTGTTATGTTCTTAGACAGCCAACTCACGAATAGGGCTTCTAAAATCCATCTCCCCCCCCCCCCCACCCCAGTTGTTTTACATACTCTTATGCATATTTTACAAAATGTTCATACTCAGTGAGCCTTTTGGGAAATAGGCTGGAAATCATGAACTTCCCAATTTTGGGTATCATTTTCTGACCTAGATAAATAATCTATGTAAATCTTGCTGTAAATCTAAGCAAATGAATTGTAGACCTAAATTTAGGTCTCCATGCTTAATGCAGTCTTTTTTGCAAATAGCTCATTTGCATGCTATTTGCTTGCTGAGCTAGGTACTGTGAAGTCAATATTAGAATGAATAAAGAAATAAATAGCAAAATTCCTAAATATAGTTGAAGATTTAGGATTATAAATTTGACTGAAAATAGCACCTTAGCTAAGGATCTATACTTCGAAAAAAAAAATAAACAGCAGAATGCCTAATATTGATCTTATGGTACCTATTTCATAATAACATAAGAAATGCCATACTGGGTCAGTCCAAGGTCCATCAAGCCCAGTATCCTGTTTCCAACAGTGGCCAATCCAGGTCACAAGTACCTGGCAAGTACCCAAAGTCCACAGCTTCCACAATGCTCATCTTGGGATAAGCAGTGGATTTCCCGGGTCCTCTTTAATAATGGTTTATGGAGCTTTCCACCGGGAACTTGTCCAAACCTTTTTTAAACCCAGCTACACTAACAGTTTTTACTACATCCTCTGATAACAAATTCCAGAGTTTGATGACGCATTGAGTGAAAAAAAATAAATTTCTCTTATTAGTCTTAAATAGCCCAATGGCTGTAATCTAACCTGTTAAAACTTAACCCCTCTAACTTTAAGGCCATGTGGCTTGCCAATCATACACCTCCTCCCACTCTGGCCTCTATTCTTTCTGGGGTCACCCTTCCATTGGTTGGGTTGCTTTTTTTTTTTGGACTCATCCCTCTCTTGACACTGCAACAGTGAAATCCTGATGGTGTCCAAGGTCCATAGCATCTTGTTTCCAAAGTGGCAAATTCAGGTCACGAGCACCTGCTCTGCTTTCTATCTTTTAACCAGTTCCTGATCCACAATAATACACGGCCTCCTATCCCATGACTTTTTAAATTTCGCCAGGAGTCTCCCATGAGGTACCTTGTCAAAGGCTTTCTGAAAATCCAGACAGACAATATATTGACCGGCACAACTTTGTCTACTTGTTTATTCACACCTTCAAAAAAATAAAACAGATTAGTAAGACAAAACCTTCACTGGCTAAAGCCATGTTGGCTTTCTCCCATTAAACCATTTTAATACAAGTCAACTGACATGTGCATCCCACAGCACTTTTAAATGCATGTTAACTCTCTTGCACATTAATCCTAAATAAGAAGAGCTTTTAGACTTAGCATTAATCCAATGTTCAAAATAATGTTACTTAAATTAATATCGCCCTCTGGAATAGTCTAAAAATGCTTTAAAAAAAGCAGCTCTCAATGATTCTGCTTTATCAGCTGACTAAAAAGAAAAAGTATTTGTTGGTACTGCTGCTTTAATTCCAGTGGAACCTCCAACTCTCCTCCCCCCCCCACCCCCACCCCCCCCACCCCCCACACACTGCTACAGGGCTAAACTCTATCCCCTGTGTCACTGATGACCTTCTCAGCTAATCTGCTAGCAGGCAGAACACTGCTTTCTTTTGGTGCAGAACCAATGTAAAATTTTTAATTCAGCACCAAAAGAGTTAAAAGAGCTTATTAAAAAGTGATAGAAATGAATAAAAATTTCTCTAGCAATAGCTCCCTGGATCTCACTTTTTTTTATTTATTATTTTTTTTTTTTTAGAGACAGGAAAAACCGTTCAGGGCCGAGAGATAATCAAAAGGTATCTGCATTCTTTCCGTTTCCAACTTTACCTAGCATGCTGGCTGCACACGTCATACACACATAGAATAAAAGGAAAACATCAATTCAAATAAGCATTTGTGTGTCAGTGCCAATGACAGCAGCCATTATCATAAAATTGCTCATTTTTGTCAGCGATACCCGAGTCAAAGGTGGGGGCACCAACATAAGAACATAAGATATGCCATACTGGGTCAGACCAAGATCCATCAAGCCCAGTATCCTGTTTCCAACAGTGGCCAATCTAGGTCATACGTACCTAGCAGTTTCCCCAAAAAGACATAGGTAAAGCAAACTAAGTGCAAACCTTACTTTGATTTTTAATTTCTATCCCACTTTTACAGATATTTTCTGGACAAAGACGCTCATAGCAGTTTAAATAAAATTAATTAATTACATTTTACAGTCCACAAAACTGATTTCAAACCATTCTATGCAGCTTACAACAATAATATACACAGTAAATGACAAGACATTGACAGTATATAAAAACACTGGCAACAAGCAGTGACCGCACCTTGAATATTGTGTGCAATTCTGCTAGACATATCTTAAAAAGGAAATAGCATTATTAGAAGAGGTATAGAGAAGGTCCACTGATATGGTAAAGGGGATGGAAGGATACTTCTATGAAGAAAGGCTTAAAAGGTTAGGGCTCTCTTCAACTTGGAAAAGACAGCCGAGGGGAGATATAACAGAGGTCTATAAAATAATGAATGGAGTACAACGGTTAAAACGTAGATCAGTTGTTTACTCCATCAAAAAAGCATAGTTACTCACCTCTAACAGGTGATCTCCGGGAACAGCAGGAATTTAGTCTTCACATATGGGTATCGTCGGTACCGACGGAGCCTGCGCGGGAATGCTTCCCAGCATCCAATAGGAAAGCTTTTGGGAGCATCCCACAGCACCTGCGTGCTGCTTTCCCGCCTTTCCCAACTGTCCCTCTCCAGTTGAGTTTAAAGCTGAGACAAAGAGAGAGGGAAAGAGAGAAAGAGAGAGAGAGATACAACTCCTAGGGGAGGTGGATGGGTTGTGAAGACTAAATTCCTGCTGTTCCCGGAGATCACCTGTTACAAGTGAGTAACTATGCTATCTCCAGGAACAAGCAGGAATGTAGTCTTCACATATGGGGACTCCCTAGCTGCAGATGCCAGGGAGAGGGCCCCAGAAGTTGTGTGCCCCTGTGAAAGGGCTCCACTTCCCCCCATGGATCTCTGGCATCCTACCAGGGATGGTGGTTAGGAGTTGATTAAGTATGGAACAGGTGTTGAAAAACAGCCTGACCAAACAAGGCATCCCGGCGGGAGTCCTTGTCTAAGCAGTAATGGGCTGTGAAGGTATGAACAGAAGCCCAAGTAGCTGCTCGACAGATTTCGTCGATAGACACAGAGTGAAGATGAGCCATAGAGGCTGCCATGGCTCTCACACTGAGCTGTGACATGGCCTTCAAGAGGAAGGTTCTTACTCTCATAGGCAAAATATATACACTGTGCAATCCAGCTGGACAGTGTTCTTTTGGAGACTGGAAGTCCCAAATGACTAGGATCAACAGCAACAAACAGTTGAGAGGACTTTCTATGTTGCTGTGTCCTTTGCAAGTAAAAGGTCAAAGTCCTTTTGCGGTCCAAAGTATGAAGATTCCTTTCTGCATTTGAGGCGTGAGGCCTTGGAAAGAATACAGGAAGATAAACCACTTGGTTTAAATGAAAAAGTGACACCATCTTTGGCATAAAGTGTGGATGAGTCCTAAGGACTACGTTATCATGATGGAATCTTGTATAAGGAGGATCTGCCACCAACGCTTGCAATTCACTGATGCGACGTGCTGATGTGATTAAAATTCCTTTCCTGGAAGGTCATCTTTGTTATTGCAAAGAGGTAGTAGCTAATAGCTCAAAAGGCGGCTTCATGAGCTGCCCAAGAACCAGATTTAAGTCCCATGCCACCGGCGGTGGCTTAATGGGAGGCTTAGTTAAAAGAAGGCCTCTCATAAATCTCGCTATGAGAGGAAATAGGTTGTCCATTTAGAGGCTTGAAAGAAGCTGCAATAGCACTCAAATGAACTCCCACTGAATTGGTCTTAAACCCTGCATTAGATAAATGAAGGAGATACTCCAGTAATGATTCCAGAGGTATCGCAAGAGGGTTAAGACCCTTCTGCGAGCACCATATGGTAAACCTTTTCCACTTGAATGCATAAGAGCCCCTTGTAGAAGGCTTCCTGGAAGCATAAAGGATATCCTTTACCTGCTGAGAAAGGTTAAGACCGTGACGTTCTAGACTTTCAGCACCAGGCCCTGAGATGCAGAGACTGGGGACTGGGATGCCACAGCATCCCGTCCTCCTGAGAAAGGAGATTTGGAGCAGATCCTAACTCCAGAGGGGAAACTTGAGAGAGACGTAGGAGCAGAGGGTACCACATTTGCCGTGGCCAATGTGGAGCTATGAGAATCATATGACCTCTGTCTCTCTGAAACTTGAACAGGGTTTTGGGAATTAGGGGAATGGGTGGGAAGGCATACAGGAAGTCCTGGCCCCAATGGAGGAGGAAAGCATCCCTGGCCTAACAACCCTGAGCCGGAATTCTGGAACAGAACCGGGGAAGATTGGCATTCAGTGGACTTGCAAAGAGGTCTATGTCCGAGGTTCCCCAAATTTGGAAAATTTTGGCCACCTGGTCTGCATGGAGAGACCATTTGTGTGGAAGCAGAACTCGACTGAGTCTGTCTGCACAAGAGGTTTGAATGCCTAGAAGATATACCGCAAGGAGATGAATCTGATGCTCTCTGGCGAGGGCCCATAGTCGCAAAGCTTTGTTGCATAGCGACAGAGAGCCTGTTCCGCCCTGCTTGTTCACATAGAACATGGCTTCTTGATTGTCCATTTGAACTAGGACTGTCTTGTAGCTGAGCTGGGTGTGGAATACACGAAGAGCAAGGAAGACTGCTCTGAGTTCCAGGAGGTTGATGTGTAGATAGGCCTCCTGTGGAGTCCAGGTACCCTGGGTAGAGAGGCCTTGCAGGTGGGTTCCCCAACCCACCTGTGAGGCATCTGTTATAGTGGCTTGGGGTGGGGTTGCTGAAAAGGAGACCCCACCAAAAGGTTTTGGGGCGACTGCCACCATTGGAGGGACAAAATAAGGCGATCTGAGTTTGCTATTTTGTCTGACAGACAAACTGATGCCTGAGTCCACTGAGTGGATAAAGTCCACTGGGCTGCCCTCATATGGAGGCGAGCATAAGGAACCACATGCATGGTGGATGCCATATGGCCTAGCAACTGTAACATTTCCCGAGCAGTGAGGTGAGGTTTTAGCACTGCTTGGGAAGCTAACTGCACAATGCGAAGGCAGCGGGTCTGTGGAAGGTAGGCCCTTGTCTGTCTGGTATCCAGCAGAGCTCCTATAAACTCCAGGGACTGAGTGGGAGCAAGGTTGGATTTTGGAACGTTTATGACAAGACCCAAATACTGAAGGATGCACACTGTGCAAGAGAAAGCAACCCTGGCCTCGGGCTCTGAAGAGGCTCGAATGAGCCAGTCGTCTAAGTAAGGGAAGACGAATATGCCTAGGGTGCGAAGAAATGCTGCCACCACAGCTATGCATTTTGAGAACAAGCTTGGTGCAGAGGCCAGGCCAAAAGGAAGAACCCTGTATTGGTAGTGCTTCCCTTGAAACAGAAAGCGAAGGAACCTTCAATGAACTGGATGGATGAGAACATGAGTGTATGCATCCTTGAGATCTAGAGAACAAAGCCAATCCTAACTCTGAAGGTATGGCAGCAGAGTTCCCAGAGAAATCATTTTGAACTTCTTTGAACAGGAATTTGTCCAATTCTCTGAGGTCTAAAATGGGTCTGTGTCCTCCTGATCTCTTTGGGATAAGGAAATAGGGGGAGTAGAACCCTGTACCCCGTTGAGGAATGGGTACCTCTTCTATTGCCCCTTGGGCAAGCAGCACAGTGACCTCTTGACCTAACAGGTTGTTGAGAGAGGTCTGAGAATTGAACTGTCTTACCATTGTAGGAGGGGGCATGCTGAGGAAATGAAGTTTGTACCCCTCTCTTACAATAGACAGTCCAATTTTCTGCTGTTATCTGACCCCATCTGGAGGCAAAAATGACATAACCTTCCTGGGATGGTGGAGGGTTCTGGGCCATTCAGGGGCAGGAAGGCAAAGTTCTCTAGATAGGAGTCAAAGCCCCTGTGGAGGCCGAGTCTGCTGAGCCGGTTGAAGCTTAGCTGCTTTTGACTTTCTTTGTCTAGGTTGTTGCTGTTGTCCCTTTTGTGCAGAGTGACCTAAACGATGCCCCTGTTGGGTATAGGAGGGATAAAACCTCTTCTTACTGAAGAATGGTTTCTTAGAGGATTTTTTCCTCGCAGGATCAGCAGTAGATTTGGACAATCTATCCAAAATGATATTGTCAGCATCAATCTCATTAGCTTTTTCCTACCAATTCTTGCCAAAGAGATTCTCTTCTGTGCAAGGAATATTCCCTAGTTTATCCTGTACCCCAATTCCCAAGTCAGATGCCTGGAGCCAGGCAATTCTATGTGCACCTATGGCAATGGCAGAGGTTCTGCTTATGCACTCAAAGCAGTCAAAAGCTGCATGATTCACAAACTTGGAAACATCCTGAGCATGTTTGACAAGGGCGAGATAATCTTGCCTCTTATCATCAGGAAGATAAGAGGCAATTCTGGTCGCCGTATCTTAAAAAGGATATAGCGTTATTAGAAAAGGTTCAGAGAAGAGTCACCAAAATGGTAAAGGGGATGGAAGGATACTCCTATGAAGAAAGGCTAAAAAGGTTTGGGCTCTTTAACCTGGAAAAGAGACGGCTAAGGGGAGATATGATAGAAGTCTATAAATTAATGAACGGAGTGGAACGGGTAAACGTAGATCGATTGTTTACGTTATCAGAATATAGAAAGACTAGGGGACATAAAATGATGCTACAGGGTAAACTATTTAAGACTAATAAAAGAAAATATTTTTTCACTCAACGTGTAATCAAACTCTGGAATTTGTTACCGGAGGATGTAGTAAAGGCTCTTAGTATAGCTGGGTTTAAAAAAGGTTTGGACAAGTTCCTGGAGGAAAGGTCCATAAACCAGTATTAAGAAGGGACCCAGGATATCAATGCTTGACCCAGTACAAGTATTGTGGAACCTGTGTCTTTTGGGGAAACTGCTAGGTACGTATGACCTAGATTGGCCACTGTTGGAAACAGGATACTGGGCTTGATGGACCTTGGTCTGACCCAGTATGGCATATCTTATGTTCTTAGGATGGAGAGGGCTCATAAGCTCTAAATCTCCTGTGACCTCCTTAAGGAACATTCCCATATATAAAATATAGGAACTGATCCTAGCAGAAAGCATGGAAGCCTGGAAGGTTCGACGTCCAAAGGCGTTTAAGAGTCCTACACTCACGTCCGGAGGATTAGATGCATGCCTTTTTGCACTCTTATCCTTCTCATTGCTGACTCCAACACCATGGAATGGTGTTGTAATTGAGTCTTCTGAAACCCAGGACAGGGAGGAACTCTATACATGGTGTCGAGTCTTCAAGAGTGAGGAGATGTGGTTAGAGGTGTTTCCCACATCCTTAACATGAGATCATGCAAGATCTCATTAATAGGTAAGGTAGCTGCCTCTTTGGGAGCTTTAGGGTACGGCAGGATTTCTAATTCCTTTGCCCTAGGCTCTTTTTCAGGAGCCACTGTGATGGAAAGACCTCGAGCCACATCTCGGGTAAAATCCTGAAAGGACATATCCTCTGGTGGAGACATCCTATGCTGAGGAGAAGAGGAATCCTCAGGAAGAAGTATCGGCAGAGTTTTCAGTCTTTTCATACTCATCCGAGGATTCGAAGTATCTCCAATCCGGGTGATCGTGCAAGGCACGGTACTGGTACCGATCGAAGTCGGCATCAGAGTGGTCTGGTACCGACCTATCAATACCAGATGGATATGCATGACTCGATCCCGGTAGAATACCTGCCGATGTCCATGCAGTCGGTGCCGGCACTGGGGTCAGTGCTGGTACCGGCTGAATTGTCTGAAGCGGTTTCAAGGGCATTGAGGCCATGAGAAGAGCCGCCAGACTGCGTTCAATAGCCAAGAATCTCAGGTCTATCGATGCTGCTGATGCTTGGGTATCAGTACCGGAACAAGCGGCCGGTACCCCAGAGCATGGCACCAGTAGTTCTGCCACGGTTGAAGCCTCAAGAACGTCCTGGAGCCCCGTTACTGCTTTGGAAGCCGAAGCCTCCCGCCAGGGCAATTTTGCCGGTGAAAGTCCCTCAAGGGCAACGCCAGAGACATCTCGCTGTCTAGAGGGAGATCTACCCTTTGAGGACCGGCTAGATTTATGTTTAGTTACCTGAGATCCATGGGAGGAAGACGAAGCCCTGGACGACGTTGATGCCACGGAGGCTGCATCGGAGGGAAAAAGGGTGCTAAGCTTAGCAGCTCAGTTCTGCCGGCCCCTTTTGACATCATCCCACAGGCAACACACTCTGAAATAGAGTGGTCAGGACCTAAACATTTGAGGCACCATTCATGGGTGTCAGTGATGGAGATGGTACCACCACACTTAGAACACTTTTTAAAACCCAAAGCAGGTTTTTCCATTTTGAAGAAAAAGTTGGGCCTAGTGCCCAAAATAGCGCATGGCACCTGAGAGAAAATTACTGGAAAGACTCCAGAAGAAAGTTTTTTTTTTTTCTTTTTTTTTTTTAAAGAAAAGAAAGAAGAACCGGCGGTACCGGTGTAGCGTCGAGGGAAGGCAGACGCGACCACAAAAAAGAAGAATAGAAGGGATTTTCTGCGGTGACAGGATGTGCGACCTGTCGGCTCCACGGTAAATGAAAAACTGGAGAGGTACAGTTGGGAAAGGCAGAAGGCAGCACGCAGGCACTGTGGGATGCTCCCAAATCTTTCCTATTGGATGCTGGGGAGCGTTCCCGCACAGGCTCCATTGGTACCGACGATACCCATATGTGAAGACTACATTCCTGCTTGTTCCTGGAGATATAGAATGACTAGGGGACATGCAATGAAGCTACAATATAATCCATTTAAGACTAATAAGAATATTTTTTCACTCAATGTGGAATCAAACTCTGGAATTCATTACCAGAGAATGTGATAAAAGCATTTAGTGTAGGTAGGTTTACAATAGGTTTGGACAAGTTCCTGGAGGAAAGGTCCATAAACCATTATTAGAAAGGACCCGGGAAAAGCTTTGTGGAACCTATGTAACTTTTTGGGAACCTGCCAGGTACTTGTGACCTGGATTGGCCACTATAAGAAACAGGATACTGGGCTTGTTGGACCTTGGTCTGACTCAGTATGGCATTCATGTTCTTATGTATGTTCTTATATTCTAACCAGCACAACCTAAAATCATGTACTACTTAACTAGATAGTACCAGTTTCCAAAAACAACTTGCTCTAACCAAATTGTTTAAAGCAAACTATTTACAGTGTGGGCGCAGCAACAGAAAATGCAGTTGAATGCATCCAACGCAACTGCAATCTTAACGTAGGCATTACTAATAATGCAAAATCCCCTTAGCTGGAGCGTCTAAGTAGAAACACACCAATGTAATAAATCTTTCAAACAGAATGGTGGATCAGTGTCACCCTGCATCAAGTGAGAGGCCATCAGCACACCTTAAATTTAACTAGTTGCTAAATGATAGTCAGTTTGTGTGACATAATTCTTCTATAAGGCAATTCATCAAATATAAACACACCCTATTTACCAAGAGCTAATTTGCACCATAAAAACATAGCATAATAAATGTAATTCTTCCTTTTAATGCATAATGCATCTTAATGGTTTATTAAAGCTGGCCCGATATCGATCTTTGTCTCTTGGTAATTATGCATGGTCACTTGACAAACTACAGCAATCAATTGTTTTGAAACTATTTTAGGAACGCTATTAGTATGCTTACAAAATATGCAGCTTAAGAAGTGGAAGATTCTTATTGAGCACCCCCCAAAATATAGGAAGAGAATGCTAAATGCCAAAAAGTTACTACAGTATATTATTGCCACTGAAATATTGAAATTAAGCTGCACTGTTACTAGCTCTCTCTCTCAAGTAGATCTCATCTCTTTCAGCCTCCTCTACATGACATCAGCAAGTTCTGCCGTTAGTTACAATCTTCAGCAGTCTTCTGACAGTTAATATGTACTGGAAACTGAACCTGAGGGCTGAGACAATTCCACCTACTAATTACTTTTATTTGATTTGTTATAAATGATTAAACAGTATTATGATGCCATTATGCACTAGTGCCCACTACATTTACTCAGAGGGCCAGCCTTGTAGTTTCTTGAACTGGTGAATACTATGCTTCGACAAGCTAATATTGTATATTCCTCACTTTTAATTTGAAGAATTTACTTTTAATCAGTCACGAGTGAGGAGAGCGTAGTTACTCACCTGTAACAGGTGATCTCCGGGAACAGCAGGAATTTAGTCTTCACATATGGGTATCGTCAGTACCGACGGAGCCTGCGCGGGAACGCTCCCCAGCATCCAATAGGAACGCTTTTGGGAGCATCCCTCAGCACATGCGCGCTGCCTTCCCGACTTTCCAACTGTCCCTCTTCAGTTAAGTTTGTAGCTGAGTAAAAGGATAGAGGGAGAAAGGAAAGAGACAAAGAGAGAGAGAGAAAACTCCTAGGGGAGGTGGGTGGGTTGTGAAGACTAAATTCCTGCTGTTCCCGGAGATCACCTGTTACAGGTGAGTAACTACGCTATTGCCAGGAACAAGCAGGAATGTAGTCTTCACATATGGGGACTCCCTAGCTGAAGATGCCAGGGAGATAGCCCCAGGAAGGTGACACCCTAAAAAGGTAGGCATCCTTCCTCCCATGGATCTCGGCATTCCACCAGGGTTGGTGGGTAGGAGTTGAATTAGGTCTGAAAGAGATTTTGAAGAAACAGCTTGGCCAAAGAAGGCATCCCGACGGGAGGCTTTATCCAGGCAGTAGTGGGCTGTGAAGGTGTGTACCGAAGCCCAGGTGGCTGCTCGACAAATGTCATTGATAGACACAGAGTGGAGATTAGTCATAGAAGCTGCCATGGCTCTCACATTATGAGCTGTGACATGGTCCTGAAAAGGAAGACCCTTACTCTCATAAGCAAAGGATATGCATTGGGCAATCCATTTAGATAAAGTTCTTTTGGAGACTGGAAGTCCCAAATGAGTAGGTTCAAAAGCTATAAAAAGTTGTGAGGACTTTCTATGTTGCTGTGTTCTTTGTATGTAAAAGGCTAAGGCCCTTTTACAATCCAAAGTACAAAGGTTTCTTTCTGCATTAGAGGCGTGAGGCCTCGGAAAAAATACAGGAAAATAAATTGATTGGTTTAAATGAAAAAGTCGATACCACCTTTGGCATAAAGTGTGGGTGAGTTCGTAGAACAACCTTATCATGATGAAACCTAGTATAAGGAGGATCAGCCACTAAAGCTTGCAATTCATTAATGTGACGGGCAGAGGTGATTGACCTGGAATGTCATCTTCCTAATTGCAAAAACCTAAAGGCTGTAGTGGCCAATGGTTCAAAAGGCAGCTTCATGAGCTGCCCAAGAACTAGATTTAGATCCCATGCCACCGGTGGTGGCTTGATGGGAGGTTTAGTTAATAAAAGGCCTCTCATAAATCTTGATAGGAGTGGATTATATGAGAGGAAATTGGTTATCCATTTAGAGGCTTATAAGAAGCTGCAATTGCACTAAGATGGACTCTTACCGAATTTGTCTTTAGACCAGAATTCGATAAGTGAAGGAGATACTCTAGTATCGATTCTAAGGGTCTGACCAGGGGGTTTAATCCCTTCTTGGAGCACCATATAGTAAAACGTTTCCACTGGAAAGCATAAGATCTTCTTGTGGAAAGTTTCCTAGAAGCCTGAAGGATATCCTTTACCTGCTGGGACAGGTTGAAATCTTGGAGGTCTAAGCCTTCAGCAACCAGGCCGTGAGGTGCAGAGACTGGGGATTCGGGTGCCATAGCGTCCCGTTCTCCTGGGAAAGGAGATCTGGAGCATGCCCTAACTCCAGAGGTGCCGCTTGAGAGAGATGTAGAAGCAGGGAATACCACGTTTGGCGTGGCCATCATGGTCCTATGAGAATCATGTGACCCCTGTCTCTCTGAAGCTTGAAGAGTGTTTTGGGGATGAGGGGAATGGGTGGGAAGGCATAAAGAAGTCCTGACCCCAGTGAAAGAGGAAGGCATCCCTTGCCTGACAGTTGTGAGCCGGAATCCTGGAACAGAACCGGGGAAGTCTGGCATTCAGTGGACTTGCAAAGAGGTCTATGTCTGAAGTGCCCCAGAGATAAAATATCCTTGCCACCTGGTCTAGGTGGAGGGACCACTCGTGAGGCAGTAGTACTCGACTGAGTTTGTCTGCCCAAAGATTTTGAATGCCTGGAAGATATACCACTAGAAGGTGAATTTGATGCTCTCTGGCGAGGGCCCACAGTTGTAAAGCTTTGTTGCATAATGACAGAGAGCCTGTTCAGCCCTGCTTGTTCACATAGAACATGGCTACTTGATTGTCTGTCTGGACTAGGACCGTCTTGTAGCTGAGCTGGGCGTGGAACACTCGAAAAGCTAAATAGATTGGTTTACACATAAACCTCCTGGAATTAAGAGCAACCTCCTGTGGAGTCCAGGTGCCCTGGGTAGAGAGATGATTCAGGTGTGCTCCCCAACCCACCTGTGATGCATCTGTTAGGGTGGCCTGAAAGAGGGGTTTGATGGAAAGGAGACCCCACTGTCAGATTTTTTAGTGATTGACACCATTGGAGGGACAAAATTAGTCATTGAAAGATTATTTTGTCCGACAAATGACCCGTGGCCTGTGTGGGGAGGGTCCACTGAGCTGCTCACATGTGGAGGCGAGCATATGGGACTACATGAACTGTGGATGCCATATGTCCCAGTAACTGCAGTAGCTCCTGAGCAGTGAGGGAGGATTTGCCTGCTGCTTGAGAAGCTAGTTGCATTATGCGAAGAAACCGGGCTTGTGGAAGGACAACCCTTGCCTGTCTGGTATCCAGACAGGCTCCTATGAATTCTAGGCATTGGGAAGGAACTAGTTGAGATTTTGGGAAGTTTATTACCAATCCCAATATTGGAGGCTTCGCATTGTATGGGACAGTGCAGTGCTGGCCTCTGCAACTGTAGGGGCTCGAATGAGTCAGTCGTCTAAGTAGGGGAAGACGAAAATCCCCAGGGTTCGTAGAAATGCAGCTACTACTGCCATGAATTTCGTGAATACCCTTGGTGCTGAAGCCAGACCAAAAGGAAGAACCCTGTATTGGAAATGTCTTCCCCTGAAAAAGAAACATAAAAATTTCCTGTGATCTGGATGGATGAGAATGTGAGAGGGTATGCATCCTTTAAGTCTAGAAAACAAAGCCAATCCTGGCTTTGAAGGTATGGCAGAAGAGTTCCTAGAGAAATCATTTTGAATTTCTCTCAAAATAGATATTTGTTCAATTCTCTGAGGTCTAGAATGGGTCTGTCCCCTCCTGTTTTCTTTCAAATAAGAAAATAGGGGGAGTAGAACCCTGCACCCGGTTGAAGAATGGGCACTTCCTCCATTGCCCCTTGGACAAGAAGTGTGGAGACCTCGTGATCTAGCAGATTGTCTGCAGAGGTTTGTGAATTGAAATGCTTTAGAATTGTAGGAGGGGGCAGGCTGTGAAAATGAAGCTTGTACCCCTCTCCTACAATGGACAAAGTCCAATCTTCTGCTGTTATCTGATGCCATCTGTTGACAAAGTGGCATAACCTGCCCAAAATATTGGGGGGTTGGGGACCCCTCAGGGAGGCAAAGCTCTCTAGGAAGGAGTAAAAGCCCGAGGGGGCTGAACCTGGAGAGCTGGTTGGGCTCTCAGGCCTTTTGGCTTCTTTTGCTGTCTAGTTTGCCCCTTTTGGGCAACCTGACCTGGAGTTTGACTCTGCTGGGTATAGGAAGGATAAAACTTCCTCTTTTTGCTAAAAGGGGTTTTTTTTATAAGGCTTCCTTTTGGCTGGAGGGGCTATAGATTTTGATAATCTAAGGTAGAATTGTCAGCATCTAACTCGTTAGCCTTTTCCTGTCAGTTCTTGCCGAAGAGATTCTCCCCCGTGCAAGGAATGTTGCCTAACTTGTCCTGTACCCAAGTCTGATGCCTGTAGCCAGGCAATCCGTCATGCACCAATGGCAATAGCAGAAGTTCTGCTAATGGATTCGAAGCAGTCAAAGGCTGCACGATTGACTAACTTGGAGACATCCTGAGCATGCTTAACTAAAGCAAGAAAATCTTGTCTCTTATCTGGGAGAAATGGGCTCATAAGTTCCAAGTCTCCTGTGACTTCCATGAGGAACATTCCCATATATAGGATATATGAACTGATCCTAGCTGAAAGCATAGAAGCTTGAAAAGTCCTGCGTCCAAAAGCATCCAGAGTCCTGCATTCACGGCCTGGAGGATTGGATGCATGCCTTTTTGCACTTTTCATCCTACGCATGGCTGATTCCACTACCATTGAATGGTGTGGCAGCTGAGTTTTCAGAAATCCAGGACATGGCGGAACTCGATACATAGTATCAAGTCTCCTAGAGTGAGGAGTAGTCAGAGGTGTCTCCCACATTCTGAGCATCAAGCTTTGCAGAATTTCATGGATAGGCAGAGTAGCTGCCTCCTTAGGAGCTTTAGGATATTGCAGAATTTCCAATTCCTTTGCTCTGGGTTCATCTTCAAGAGCTACTGTGATTGAAAGACCTTTGGTCATATCACGGATGAAATCCTGAAATGACATGTCCTCTGGAGGTGACATTCTGCGTTGGGGAGAAGAGGGATCTTCTACTGAGAAACCCTCTAGTGCCAGCAGAATTGTCAGAGTCTTCGGAATCGGAGGAATCAAAGTATTCCTGACCCCGATGCTCTTGCAAAGCACGATCCCGGTACCGCTTTGTCAATTCCAGCCAGAGATGGCATGGGAAGAGTTCCCACCGGTGCCGGTACCGTCGATACCGGTGTCTGTACCGGCATCGGTGTCGATGTCGGTACCGGTGCCCGTGGGACCACCGATACCGCAGCTGAAAGAAGAGCTGTGATGCTACACTTGAATACGAGGAACCTCTGGTCTATCGACGCTGCCAATGCCTGGGTGTCGGTACCAGCAAGGACGGCCGGAATCCCTGAGCATGGCACAGGTATTTCTTGCGAGGTTGAGGCCTCGAGAACATCCTGAAGCCTCATCGATGCTTTGGAAGCTGAAGCCTCCCGCTGGGGCTGTTTTGCCGGTGTGGTTCCCTCAAGGGCAATGCCAATGGCCTCTCGATGCTTAGCAGGAGTGCTACCCTTTGAGGACTGGATGTTATGTTTAGTTACCCGAGATCCATGGGAGGAAGAACAGGCCCTTGACAATGTTGATGCAATGGATCTGGCATCTGAAAAAGAGAGGGTACCGAGCTTTGCGGCCCGGTTCTGTCTTTCTCTTTTAGTCATCCCTATGCAGGAGAGACATTCAGTTGGAGAATGTTCAGGTCCTAAACATTTCAGACACCAATCATGGGTGTCAGTGACGGAAATGGTACCGCCACACTTAGTACATTTTTTTTTAAAACCACTAGTTGGCTTTTCCATGATTTAGGAATATAGGGCCTAGTGCCCAAAATGGCACCTAGCACCAAAGAGAAAAGTTTCTGAAAAGAAACAGTCTAAAGCCTAAGTTTTTTTTTTTTGGGGGGGGGGGGGGTTGTATGAAAAGAAAAGAAAAGAAAAGAACCGGCGGTACCGGTAGGCGTCGTGCAGTAGGCAAACGCGACCACAAGAAAAGAAATTTAAAGACGGAATTTTCTGCGGTGACAGGGAATAGATCCTGTCGGCTCTGCGGAAAACAAAGAACTGAAGAGGGACAGTTGGAAAGGCGGGAAGGCAGCGTGCATGTGCTGAGGGATGCTCCCAAAAGCGTTCCTATTGGACGCTGGGGAGCGTTCCCGCGAAGGCTCCGTCGGTACCGATACCCATATGTGAAGACTACATTCCTGCTTGTTCCTGGAGATTAATGTTTCTATCATGAGCACTGATGAGATGTGTAGCACAAAATTTTCCCATGTTTTTTTCTGTTGAAAATTTTCTATTTCTAAAATTTTATTGCTTGGATCTTGGTTTTGGATTTAAATTACTAGCCTTTCCAGAAAATTCATTAGTAACAATGAATGGACACCAATACAGCATTAGGAAAGTGTGGCAATTTTGAGCTTTGAATGTGTTTCAAAGTAACATTTAAATAACATGTGGGGGTAATTTTACAAACCTTCTGAGCATTTTAATGTGCAATTGTCTGGGGGCATCACTGTATAAAAGTAAACAGTATTCCCTCAATGCCATATGTAGGCTTTTATGCAGTATGAGGTATGTTTACGAAGGCCCATGCTAACTTCAGGAGCATGTGTATCCGCCCCCTTGCAGTTAACATGAGCCCAAGATGATGTGCCTCACAAGCCAGCAAGCAGGCACACTTAACGCCACCCATTGAGTTTCAACCCCTGTCATGATGACTTCTGACCCCATCAAATGCAACACTGATAGCGCGGGACTTCTGTCACGGGAGCTTATGCTACTTTTTAGCACCATGCCCAAACCACACGCTAAACTCACTATAGAAAAATATGCCGCTATTGGCAAACATGTTTCCCAGGGGCGAATGTTACTACACACATACTTACACAAACATAGGAAGGCCATTTGTATCTGCCTCAGATTATATTATATTTAAATTAGGCATCCTTACAAAATAAAAGCATCTCGGGCCAGATATTCATTTGAGCGGGATATGCGCCACATCGGTACATAGCCCTGCCTGCTGACCTCTAAATCTGGATATTCAATGCCGTGATGATGGTATTAAATATCCAGGTTTGGCACCGAATGGATTCGCCCACAGAGCCTAACCAGGTAGCTACGATATAGGATCGCTACCTGGTTAGCATCTGCGGCTAAAACTAGGTGAGACAAAAGCTTGCCTAGTTTTAGGCATGGATCACTAACCGGGTAGTAGTCCAATAGCGCCACTACCCAGTTCCCAGCAATTCTCATCCCCGCTCTGCCCTGGAACGCCCCTAACACACCTTAATGCTAACCGGATACCATCGGGACACATAAGAGACAGACAGGGATATTTGACGTTACTAACTGTGTAGGTGCCATCAAATATTCCAGTTTAAGGCATTTACATGGTTCACTGGTCCGTAAACCAATGAAAAACAACTGCCTAAGGGCTAACTATACTAAGTTATTAATTGTAATTACTAAGGGCGTTTTTTGTAACTGATTTTTTCAAAAATACTTTCAAATTTCCAAAATTCTTGAAACATTACAAAACTCAATAAGGCATAGACTACCTCAGGATGGCTTAACCCCTGCATGTGGCGAAACTAATCACCATAGGGAATAGCAGACGCTCACATCATAGGTCTCAAACCTTTTTATATTTTCTACTAATTTTTATTTTTATATTGCACAAATTTATCATCATATAATAAATCCACATCCATAGAAGTACTTTTAAGTATTCTCCAAAAATTCAATGAAACTACAAAAACACAGTAAAAAAACCAAGCGTCTATATTCCTACATGAGACCAGAGCCCACGGGTTGTGAGTCCGTTTTCCTATAACTAAATAGAAATTGTTTTTCTTAGATAAAAATTATCTGCACATCATTAAATAAGTATATGTTCGCTTATCTGAACAACTTCATGGGTTTGGCACATGTTGGTAACCAACAATACTTGATTCAGCAGCAACCATAAAACCGCAATCGCTGAACAGCCAGAAGATGTCCAACGTCACGGCAAAAAGCCAGACAAAAGCTTTTGTTTCACCAAGTTGGCTTCTTCAGGAGTTCCTGATACAGTTGTTACTTAAGACGTTACCAAAACCAGACATAAGGAATGTCTCTATTACTTCAAACATCAGACAAAGAGTGCCTCCCGCCACTATCGGAATATTGATGCTTGTTTTTGTTTTTTTTACTGTGTTTTTGTAGTTTCACTGAATTTTTGAAGAATCCTTAAAAGTACTTCTATGGATGTTGGTTTATTATATAAAGGTAAATTTGTGCAATATAAAAATAAAAAGTTAGTAGAAAATATAAAAAGGTTTGAGACCTATAATGTGAGTGTCTTCTATTCCCTATGGTAATTAGTTTCGCCACATGCAGGGGTTAAGCCATCCTGAGGTCGTCTATGCCTTATTGAGTTTTGTAAAGTTTCAAGAATTGTGGAAGTTATTTGAAAGTATTTTTGAAAAAAATCAGTTATTAATTGTATTTACTAAGGGCGGTTTTTTGTAAGTCACTGGTCTGTAAACCATGTAAATGCCTTTTGAATATTGGGCCTCTCATGTCCAAGTCCACATCTTGCTATCTTTCCAAGACAGTGCAGTGTTCCAATGTCTTATCACATATGGGTACTGTAATGGGAAGGAACCAATGGCAGGTGAAACCCGGCCAGTGCATGGGCAGATGAGGACATCCAGCCTTGAAGAGCAGCCGCATAAAGGGAGCTATGGCAAAGGAGAAGAAATTGTAGCCACAGTACCTGATGCCATTGATCAGGAAGAGCTCCATGTGTAGGGTCAGCAGATGATGAAAACCTGTATGGGGGCCAAATCAACTAAGTACAGAGTCCTGCGGCCTGAGGACGGGGGGGGGGGGGCCCACACACGTGAGACTGTCATGGATGGAAGGAGCAGGGACTGGAGGTTAGGACAAAGGCTTGAGTAAAGAACGCTGGACTAACTCTATACATGGGAGATGGGTTCCTTAAACCATCCATCAAGCAAGATCAGGCGGCCACCAGAGCAGCAGTTTCTGAGGAGAAGCATAGAGCAACAGCAGTGAAGGCAAAACAAAAGATCCTGACAGCTACTCAAACTCAAAGGGCCATCAGCACATTCTGTTATTTGCCTGGGGCTTAAGAACTTAACTGTTGTCATTACACACTTACAGATATAGCAATGTTAAAAGTAGGATACCCAATCTTGAGAATTTACAGGATTGTTATGGGAAGAGTGGTGTACAAATTATCATGTTTAAGGTTAATTATCAAAATCTCAGGGGGAGGGAGCAAGGAGCTAGGGTCCTTAAAGACAATTGAAAGAGTGTTTAAGGCTCCCAATACCCTTGGCACCAGTCGATAGGAGAAAAGCCATTCTTGGTTTCACTTTTTCCTTCTCTCTCCATCTTCCCTCTGTTGAGGTACTTTACCCTCAACCATACCTCCCTTCAAGTTTCTTCCTCTCCGTCTGTGCCCTTGCTTCCATCCTCTGCTTTATCAACTCCTTTCCAACTTCTCTCTATTCCTCTCTTTTCTCCTTCTGCCACCATGGCAGCCAACTTAACTTTCCAGGTAGTCACAGTAATAACTTCTGTGACTACTGCATGATAACTGGGCCCTACCAGAGACTTTTCTGTTCAGCACCCAGTTTACGGTGCCTGGGTGACCTCAGACATTCAATATTTTCTCATCCCTGTATACATGCACACATGCGTGCTTGCATAAGTGGCGCCATGATGGATCAGACCAATGGCTCTTCAAGCTCAGCATCCTGTATTTTTCACTGGCTAATCTGAACCACTTAGAAATACCCTGACACATCCTAATTGTCTACTCCCAGAAGGAAAGGATGGCAATCCTCACAGCAGGGCTGGCCAAAAGGTTTCTATCACCGCAAACGGGAGTCCCGGCTATGCTGCCCCCAGGCAAGCCCTCCCCCGCCACAGATTCCATCTTCTGGGGGGCTAGCATTGGCAATGGCAGCTTAAAGGCAGCAGCTTTGTGCCACTGCTTTCGTGCCCGCGGCAGACCATGTGCTTCTGCACACATGGCCTGGTCACTTCTGACCCCCACCAACAGGAAGTTACGGAGGAGGAGGGGGTCAGAAGCAGCAGGCCAAGTGTGCAGAAGCACATGGCCTGCCACAGGAACCAAAGCAGTGGCACAAAGCCAACGTGACACCCACCAAGAGTCTAACACCTTAGGTGGCCACCTAGTCAATGGGCCGGCCCCATCTCACAGCTACTTATTTAAAAATTGCTAGTACAGTTGTCCTCCAGGAATTTTCCCAAAACTTTTCTGAACTAAGGAGCATGCTTACTAAAGTGCACTAATGATCAGCACAGAATTTAAGTGCATGGGAAATGCTTAGTATGGGACTATGGTCAACTGGAGAGGAGGAGTGGCCTAGTGGTTGGGGCAAGGTACTTCAGGCCGGAAGGTCGGGGGCTCAAATCACACTAGAGGACAGTAACCTTGTCCGGAAGGACTGGGGTTTCTAGTCCCACAGGTGCTCCTTGTGGTCTTGGGCATGCCACTTAACCCTCCATAGCCCATGTTCCCTGTAAAATAGTTATCTCCAAGTTATAATGCCCTGTTCAATGTAATTTCAGTTTGTTCAATGTAAACTGCACTGATGCAGAATAGCACGGTATATAAGAGAATGTAAATAAAAATAAATAACTGATACTCTGTGCTAAAATACCAGTGTGGTTAAAATCCTGCACCAACCACTTAGCATGCACGATTGGGAGGGACTAGATGTTAGGAGTGGAGAGCGACAATTGCCAGCACACTGCGATTAGCATGGGCACAGTTAGTGCATTCTAATCACAAATGTTGCAATTAGCACAAGTGCACTACCAGCACCTCAGCGGGTAATGGTAAGTGCACCCACGTTAACTGCAGTTGCATATTTAGTGCAGGGAGGTATTTCCCACCATACTAACTGCATGGGGACTTGCTGGAAAAAAACCCAACAGTTATTATGGGTTGGCCACACCTGCTTTAATTTTTGGCACTAAACATGCATTATTGTTCAAATTCTTAGTGTAGTGTAGTAAAACATGCCTCAAGTCAGGGTTTGACAAACCCCAGGTGCCAGTTCATCATGGTAACTGAAAAATCTGACCTGGCACCTGGAGTTCAGAGCACATGTGGGCAGAAGGGCAGCAAATGGCATGGCCGAGGCCAGCACTGTCTGCCTACAGGCTGGGATCCCCACAGGCCGAGAGTACTGGTCTTTGCCATGATCCCAGCCATTGGCAGCACTTCTACCCATGGGAGATGGGATTCCCTGGGGCAGAAGTGCTGCCAACACCTGAGCCTTAATGAACAAGATGAAAAAGGAAAAAAAAAAATAGCCTGCAACCACTTTGGCCATTCCTAGCCAGTAAAAAGGCCTCTGGCCCCTTAAAGTCTATCCCTGCCCCACCTCCTCTGTAGGCCTCAACAAGGCCTATACATCACTATGGCTACCCCAGAGGAACCCTGCCAATGCCTTCTGCCAGCTCCGGGCCCGATTCAGCTCCTGACAGCCAGAAGCAGGCCTAGAGCAAACCAACATCGGACCCGTGTAGCTCCTGCCCTCTCTAGCTTCAGCACAGACGCCACTGGCTAAGGCGATCCCGCCACCCAGCAGATCTTCTGATCATGATCAGCAGCCTCAGCTCACCTCCAGCCTTTAGCCCCTCAAAATTCTAGCTCTCTGCCCCTCCCCCAGGGCCGCAAATGCAATCGCAGTAGTCCCTGCAATGCAACCTACAGCTAGGAACTGCTCCACGGCTGCTGATCGCATTGCAGGTCCATTTATTTTTAGTTTTAACAATGCTACCTTGCCTCCCCTCTAGCTCGAATCCCGATTGTAAACCCTTTCACCTCCAATCACGAACCCATTCACTGTTTATTTCTTTTAATTTATTTAATTCAATTCCTGGCACTGCTGCCTTGAATGCAGCAGTGGGGCCACACACATCCCACCTCCACATCTCACATGCATGCACGCACACATACACACACACACAGGCACCCCACCTCCACACACATCCCAACTCCACATCTCACATGCACCCCAACTCCACACGCATGCACACAGACATCCCAACTCCACATCTCACATGCACACACGCACACAGGCACCCCACCTCCACACCGCACACCTGCACACAGGCACCCCACCTCCACACCGCACACCTGCACACACCCCGCACACCTCGGCACCCCGCACACCCCGCACACCCCACACACACAGGCACCCCACCTCCACACCCCCCAACTCCACATCTCACATGCACACACATGCATACATACAAATAGCTTAAAAGGTGGTGGGAGATGGAGGAGGAGTGGGGCCACTACCTTCTGTTGGCACTGTGCAGTAGCCCATTAAGAGCCTGATCTATTAAGCCTTTTCCCACAGAAAATGGAAAAACAAACAAACAGTCTTAGTAAATCAGGCCCTAAAACTTAAGTAACTGCAAAACACATTTCTGGGAGACGGGTCATGCACTGTAGCAATAGTTAATGGAGTAGAGGAATAGCCGAATGGTTAGGGCAGTGGGCTGAGAAGCTGGTGTTCAAATCTCACCCCCTCTCCTGGTGATCTTGGGCAAATCACTTAATCCTCCTTGGTTTCAGACTGTAAACCCTCTAGGGGACAGGGGAATATCTCCTGCTCTCTCTTCAGGCCTACTGACAGTTCCTTTCTATAACATCTTGTTTTGAAACTGTACGAAAGTCTTGCTTTGCCCTGCTTAGCTTCTTCATTTTGGGATACCCTTCCCCAATTACCTGAATATTCTCTATCAAAATTTGAATCTGAGCTCAAAACTTGGCTCTTTGAGCAATCGTTAGCGAGCACAGTTTGTTTCCATGAGCCAGTGTCTGCCACAGCTTCACCTGTCCTCTCACCCCACTGTGCCCAATGCAAAGGAGTTTTATTGAAAATTACTACTGTGCTGCTCCATCCCCCTCCCCTAGTCTCTCTCCACTTTTGTTGTGTTTTAAAATTGCTTTGGTATGTTTGTTTTAATTTTCTGGGCTTTGCAAATCGCCTTGATGCATATTTCATCTTAGGTGACATATTAAATAACGCAATCAATAAACAGCAGAAGGTAAAGTGGATGACAGAAAATTCCCTCAAGCAAAATTAAAGTTATCTTTTAATTGTTATTAATTTCAGCATATATAAACTGTGTAGTGAACACATTTTAGAATAATCTTGATAGTTATTTGCCAGTAATTTAGGACATAGTGCCCAGTTTCATCAATAGTACAGCTGCAACAATAGCCTTGCAAATGTAAATTTTGCTGCTGCGTCTAAGGGATGTGTCTCTCGCAATCCCTCCCCCCCCCCCCCCGCCTGCTTCCACCTCCTCCCCTCAGCCCCAGATCTCACCTCCCCCCCCCCAATTCTCATTAGAATGCCTGTTGCTGGCTAAACTCTCCGACTTGCTCCTTTGAAGGGCAGTAAAGAACTGCAGAGTTATATTTATTTTATTTATTTATTTATTAACAATTCTTATATACCGCACTATTAGACATCAGCGCGGTTTACATTGAACAGAAAACATCCGACAGTTTACACATGTCTGGTCGTTACATTTAACAGGAAGTATAACTTGGCGAAATAGGGGAAACTAAATACAATGCAGGGTTATCTGATGAAGGATATCCTGGTTAACTATATACAACAGTGGTACAATAGTATATGGAACAACTTGTTATTTACATTGTGAAGTTGGTCTGTTGCGGGGTCTATCTGTTTGACCACTTCTGCTATTCACCTGGGGGTTATGTTCGGAGTTGTCATTGAGATATTTAAGGAAGAGGAAATGCTTTAAAGCCTTTCTGAACTGACTTAGATTAGGTATTGCTCTGATTTGAGCTGGTAAGGTGTTCCATAGAGATGGGGCGCAGAATTGGAAGGCTCTGTTGGTTGTTGATCTAGTGCATCTTGTGGTGTCATTTGGGATAACTAGTGTGTTTAATTCTGCTGTTCTTCGTGGCCTGTTTGGTGCAAGTGGTTGTATGAGGTTTGAGAGAGAGGAAGAGGTGAGCCCCTTAGCCGCTTTGAATGTTAGCAGTAAGGTCTTGAAACTGATCCTTGCTTGAATGGGGAGCCAGTGTAGCTGTTTTAGAAGGGGTGTTACGTGGTCTCTCCTGGATGCCCCGAGGGAGTACCCTCGCTGCACTATTCATGGCTAATTGCAGGGGGTTCAGGGTGGACTGGGGGAGTCCTTGTAGTATGGAGTTTGAGAAGTCAAAATGGGGGAGTATAAGGGCTTGATAAATGGTACGGAAATCATCCGGTTCGAGTAGCATGCGTAGGTGTCTGAGGGATCTGATTTTAAAGTAGATTGCCTTGACTGTGTTGGCTATGTGGTTCTTCATATCAAGGTTTTGGTCCAGCGTTACTCCGAGGTAGCGTATTGCCGGTTAACTTGGAGTTGGGCATCCTTTACGTTAATACAACTAGGAGGGGTGAAGTTGGTGTTCCTCGAGACGAACAGGACTTCTGTCTTTTTGTGTTGTATTCTCGGGTTTTGTGATAGGAGCCACTCTGATATGGTGTCAAAGCAGTTGGTCAGCGGGGTAAGGTCTAGGCAGTCCAATGATATTGGCATATATAGTAGCACATCGTCTGCATATATCATGTAACTGACATTAAAGGATCTGATGATGTCACAGATGGGTTGGATGTATATATTAAACATCAATGCAGATAAAGAGGATCCTTGGGGTACACCTTGACTTTGTTGGAAAGGTTCAGATGTATCCCCGTCGACTCTGACATGCTGCCATCTGTCGGACAGGTAAGATTTGCACCATTCGAGTGCTGTTCCACAGATGCCTTTTTCCCTTAGTCGGCAGATGAGAATTTCGTGGCATACCGAGTCAAAAGCCGCTGCTATATCTAGGAAGACAAGAGCGAAGCCTTGGCGTATGTTATCCACACCTAAGGTTATATTGTTGAGGAGTGTTGTGAGTAGTGTTTCTACTCCATGTGACTCTCTGAAACCATGTTGAGCTGGATCCAGTGGGGCTGATGTGTCTATATGATCCTGTAATTGCCTGTGCACTATTTTCTCGATGATTTTTGCTAGCATAGGTATGCTAGATATGGTATGCTAGATAGGGGCAGCTGCAAATATTGTTGCTAACAGCAAGTGGGGGGAGCTGTTGTCTGCAGGATGGGGGGAGGAGGAGATAGGCTGGTGGCTGCAGGGTTAGGAGGATGGATGGTATAGAATATTATTGAAAACAGCATGTGTCTGAACTTTTATTATCTACATTAGCACTTACTTATGGTAAGAGCTGAAGAAACAGAGGACGGAAATGGATACAATGAACAAGAGAACATTTAGCACAGAAGCTGAACAGTCCAGACACCTAGAGCCCCCACTGCCATGTACATAAAAGGGGAAGAGAGTGCTCTTATTGTGTGTAGGTGACAGAAAAGTAGGTGGTCAACAGATGGGATGGAGAGGCCAGGAAGCTGATGGCGAGTAGAAGACTGGGGGAAATAGACAGAAAGGAAGAAACCAGCAGCTGCAATAGGAAATAGAGAATAAAAGGGGCCAATTGCTAGGACGGAGGTGACGAAAACGAAGAGCAGAACTGGGTGAGAAGAGGTTGAAAAGATAGCAAATGCGGCAGGAAGTAACTCTTGAGGATGACAATCACTAGAATAACTCTGAGAGAAGAGGGGAGATGACAATGACGGTAAAGTAAAAACTAGAATAGAAAAGGGAAGGAAAAGCTGAGCAAGTAAACAAAAAGGAAGACATGGAGGAATGGGGCCATGTAGAATTAAATGAGGATAAAGCACAGTTACTTACCTGTAACAGGTGATCTCTGGGAACAGCAGGAATTAGTCTTCACATATGGGTACGTCGGTACCGACGGAGCCTGCACGGGAATGCTGCCCAGCTTCCAATCAGAAAGCTTTTGGCAGCATCCCTCGCGCCTGCGCAGTAGTGACTTCCCGCCTTCTCCACAGCCTCTCTTCAGTTGAGTTTCAGAGCTGAGACAAAGGCGAGGAGAGAAAAGGAAGAAGATTAAAAAAAGATGCAACTCCTAGGGGAGGTGGGAGGGTTGTGAAGACTAATTCCTGCTGTTCCCAGAGATCACCTGTTACAGGTAAGTAACTGTGCTATCTCCAGGAACAAGCAGGAATGAGTCTTCACATATGGGGACTCCCTAGCTGGAGATGCCAGGGGGAGATCCCATAAAAATGCAAGTGCCTGGATCAGGGGTGCATTTTGACTCCAGGAATCCCCGGCATCCAATGTGGGATGGAGGGTAGGAGTTGACAATAAAGGAGCTGTGAGGAAAGAACAGCATAGCCAAGGACTAGAGGGTTGTACAAACTACAGGAGTCCTTGGTAGACATAATGAGTAGCATTAAAAGACATTTAATGTACACTTAAAATATGCAGCTTACCTACTGTATTGTAGGAAGTAGAAAGCATGATGGAGTCTACTGGATAAGCAGTAGCAGAATCTTCAAGGTGACCTCTCAGCAGTGAGGATGAAGGTCCAGACCTGGAGGTAGTAGATGATCCAGGTGTCAACTGGGTAGGATTTGACATCAGGTCTTCAATGGAAAGCTTTATGGGAAAAGCTGAAAACTCCTTTAGGCATAAGGTCATTAACATTGAGGACTAAAGGAAGAAGACTGACGGAGTTGGACAACTAGCCCAGTCCTGGCGGGAAGAGGGGAACTGGAAGAAATCCCCTATTTCCACGGAAAACAGTTGTGCACTCAAGATAAAGAGGTACACTGTTTTTCCTAGCTGGCGAGAGATAGGAAACATATTGAAGCTTGATGCTTCATGGACTTAAAGAAAAAATGGAGATGTTAGCACCAAAGGGGGTATTGGTGCCTAACAGTGTCTGCATCGTAGGATGGCATGGGACGTAGGGCGACAGACTACCTAAAACCTCTAGGAGGTAAAACATGTAGTCTAGACAGTAAGGGTGATAGTGTGTAAGACAGATCAACCCTTAAGAGGCCCCTTATCAAACACATATATATATAGGGATATATACATGTGGCTGGAATATATATATATATATATATATACATATACACATATACATATACATATACATGTTCAGATGTGTATATTAGGATATGGGTGGTGAAATATATCAAATATATATATATATATAGATATGATATACCTGAAGATATGTAAATTTGTGGGGCTTGATTTAGCACCCCCAGAGCAATGATATAGGTATGTAGACATATATGGAGATGCTACATACAAGGCAACAGGTTGAAGATACACGTTTACCACCCAGCCCCATAATTGTACATGGGAAATATAAAAGAAAAAGATTCTGTGCTCTACAAGAGGGTGAACCCACTTGGGATATGAATAGAGAATCTATTTTCATGGATTGAGGGATGCAGAAAGGCAATCTAAGCAGATAACCGTGATGTTCGCGTGAGAACAGATGAACATATGAATCTGTAAAGAACAAGGCGGGAGTTCCACAGAACACTGACATGGTAGATGTGGAGAAACGCAGGGAAGATACCAGAGGAACCTATGGAAGGACCCAGAGGTAGCATGCGTAAAGAGAAGCCTTGGATTTTCACACAGAATAACTGATATCTCGTGTTAACACCCCAGGCTAGAGGGGGTGTGGAGAACCCTCACAGGCATAGGAAGGGTTTATAAGTTTTTCCCTACTAATAGAGAAACTTCAGAGACAAGGTCAATGCTCTATAGCAAGGCCCTCATAGTAGAAAGCTTCTCTGAAGACTGCAGAGAGCATTGTGCAGGAGAGTTATGAGATAAACTGACTGAAGTCAGGTGTGTTGCCATATCCTAGGAGAGGAGATGGTTAGAATAATATGAGAAAGCCGAAACGAGTAGGAGGATCCAAGATAGTTTGGAATCACTACTGAGGCTAGACTAAATTTTGAACAAGGGACTGGAACTTGGAAAAAGTTCCAGTAATAGAAGTACTGTAACTCCTGCAGGCAGAGCTGCTGACGGAAACAGCAGAGAGATTATCCTGTGCTGAATAAAGAAAAACAGACAAGAAAAGAGAGGAGATATCTCTTCTCCCTGTCTGGGGAACGAGCTTGGCAGAGAAGCTGTTCAGTATGGTAACCCTCAAGTGATTGGGGGGTGACGTACCCATAGGGTAAGTCAACTGAAGGAAAAAATGTCCAGTTGGGATAGAAACTATCAGGGGATAGTTGCAAGTGCTCTTCTAGAGAGTAAGAAGAGGAGAAGTGTGTTGTCCCTGAACAAAAACGTTTTTCCCCGTCAGGGTAGTACACTGAAAAGAAAAAGCACAGTGAATAAACTTCTAATATGTAGAAGTGAAGTGTAAGTTACAATTCCCGGCCCCTATGGTTACTGGGAATGCTGAGACTGGCCAGAACTGGAGGACTTCAGACTAGGCTGAGGCGTCCCCTGTTTAGGTACAGCCGAATGATGGGCAGGAGATGAATGAAACTTTCTTTTCTTAGGGAAAGAAGGTTTGGTAGGACATTTCCTACTCTTTGAAGGAGGTGGCTTAGAATGGTTTTTAGTGGAAGGAGAGTCAGTGGAGCATTGAGCAACCTGACGTAAAGCCTCCTTATTGAAGAGACCTTCTCCTGTACAAGGAGAATGAGCCAGTATAGTTTGTGCCCATCTGCTCAAGTCTGAAGCTTCAAGCCAGGCTCTGCGACGTGCTGCAATGGCAATAGCAGAGGATCTGCTAATGGACTCAAGAGTCTATAGAAGCACGAGATAGGAACCAAGATATATTCCGGCTGTGATTGATGAGCAAGGAATAATCTGTAGCCTTGGGCTCTGGTAAAAAAGGGGTCAAAAGAGACAATTTCTCTGTGACTTCCTGGAGTGTTAGACTCATATGAAAAATATATGAAAGAACTCTGGAGGCCAGCATAGAGTTTTGGAAGGCTTGACGACCAAAAGCATCGAGTGTTCTTGAAGAACAACCCGGCGGATAAGAAGAATGCTTCTTCTTGCTCTTAACTTTTCTCAGTGCCGATTCCACTACAAGGGAACGATGAGAAAGTTGAGGCTTTTGGAACCCTGGAGAGGGTGGCACCCGGTACCGAACCTCAATGTCTGTAGAGACTGGAGGAAGTCGTAAGGGTGATTTCCAGACCCTGAGAAGGAGATCCTGCAGAGCAGGATGTAAAGGAAACTTTATATTTTCTATTTGTGCCAGTGAGCCATGAGTAGGATCACAACCAGGGATAGAAATATTAAGAAAGGTTGCCATATCCCGGAGAAAAGCCTGAAAAGACTGATCTCCTATGGGATCCATCCCTGGTAAGGCTAAAGAAAGAGCCTGAGCACCAGAGGAGGTACAGGGTACTGCTCCAAGAAGTAATTAGATCTTACCTGCTAATTATTGTTCCTGAAGGAACGACAGTCCAGTCCCTTTAACTTCTGGGTTACGCAACCCTTCCAGCAGCTTGGAGGCTGAGCCCAACCTTTTTGGAGGTGGGGCGGTATAAGTACCACTGGCACCACCCACTAACTCCAGTATTCGATTGAAAAAGCAGTCTAACCAAAGTTCTATGAACAATCAACAAACAATTAACACACATCACACATCAAACTCCCTCACGGGATAAGAAACCAAAACCCAATTTTTTTATTTTTTTATTTTTTTTTTATTTTTTAAATAAGAAATAGGAGCCAGGGAGGAGGGAATGCCGCGGAGAGGAAGGGGAGGGGTGCCCGATACTGCCCTAGGCAACTTTCTCCTGCCCTCCTCCCCCCAGACCTGGTTCTACGCTCGGCCAGATGCTTCGCTCTTGACTGATAGGCCTTCAAGTCCGGCCGTGCCGGGTGGGATCAGGGACTGGACTGTCGTTCCTTCAGGAACAATAATTAGCAGGTAAGATCTAATTACTTCTTCCTTATCGTCACTCCAGTCCAGTCCCTTTACTTCTGGGATGTACCAGAGCAGTTCAATCCTGGGTGGGTTCCGGCATACCCGGACTGAAGGACTGCCCGACCAAAAAGAGCGACCGCAGCACTCTGTACGTCCAGTCTGTAGTGCCTTGTGAAGGTATGCAACGAGGACCAAGTCGCCGCTCTACAAATGTCCAACGGAGGGACTAGACTGAACTCTGCCCACGAGGCAGCCTGAGCTCGGGTGGAGTGCGCTCAGAGCCCCCCTGGAACCTGTTTCCCTTTCAGTATGTAGGCGGATGCAATCGGTTTCTTCTCTGATCCACCTGGAGATGGAGGCCTTGGCCGCCGCCTCTTTGTGCGGGCCTCCGAACTGGACGAACAGCTTGTCGGATTTCCGGAAAGGAGCTGTGCGTGAGAGGTATCGCTTCAAAATCCTCTGGACGTCTAAGCGTCGTAGCCTGCTGTTTCTACCTTCAGGTCCCTCGGCCGGCCAGGTCGGAAGGGTGACTGTCTGGTTCACGTGAAAAGGAGACAGAACCTTGGGCAGGAAGGAAGGTACCGTGCGTAGTACCACTTTGTCCCTGAGAAAGGATAGGAAAGGCAGTCGAGAGGACAGAGCTTGCAACTTGGAGACCCGTCTGGCCAAACAGATAGCGACCAGGAAGACTGTCTTGAGGGTTAAGTCCTTCAGGGAAGCCTTCTTAATCGGCTCGAAGGGTTCCCCGACCAATGCATTTAGAACAAGATTGAGGTCCCAAGGAGGGATCACAGATCTCCGTTGAGGACGCAGCCGCCTAACTGCCCTTAGGAACCTGGAGACGTCCGTGTGGGCCCCAAGGGGCTTGCCGTGGACTTTGCCTCTATAGCAGGCAATGGCGGCTAGTTGGACCCGCAAGGAACTGTGCGCCAGGCCTTTCTCAAAACCCGCTTGTAGGAATTCCAGCACCTCGGGGACTGAGGCCAAGAGGGGTTTCCTTCGGTGTTCCGACCACCACGCCTCAAAGATGCGCCAGACCCTTACGTAGGCCAGGCAGGTCGAGCGTTTCTTCGCACTCAACAGCGTTGAGATTACCGCTCCTGAATAGCCCCGCTTCAAGAGGTGCGCCCTTTCAATAGCCAGGCTGTAAGCGAGAACCAATCCACGTGAGGCATTATTACCGGGCCTTGTCTGAGCAGGCCCCTTCTGCAAGGGAGCCGCCAAGGACGGTCGGCCAGCAACCTCACCAGATCCGCATACCAAGGACGACGTGGCCAATCCGGGGCAATGAGGATCACCAGACCTTGGTGGGCTTCCACCCGCTGCAGGACTTTTCCGATCAGGACCCACAGGGGAAACACGTAGAGAATACCCTCCGTCGGCCACTTCTGAGACAGGGCATCTAGGCCTTCGGACATTCTTTCCCTCCGCCGACTGAAGAATCGATCCACCTTTGCTGTCGAGAAGGTTGCCATGAGGTCCATGACTGGCAGCCCCCAGCGGGCCACTATCTGGTCGAAGGAATCCTTTTCCAGCTCCCACTCTCCGTGGTCTATCTTGTGTCTGCTGAGGTAATCGGCCGTGAGGTTGTCCGTGCCTGCCACGTGCTGAGCCGAAAGCGCTTCCAGGCGGGTCTCTGCCCACTGGAAGAGGGCCCCCGCCTCCTTCTCCAAGGCGGGGCTGCTGGTACCGCCCTGGTGGTTGATGTAAGCTACCGTGGTGACGTTGTCGGAGAGAACGCGAATCGCTTTTCCTAGCACTAGGGGCTCCAGCGCTCTGAGCGCTAGGATGACGGCCCGCAACTCCAGTCTGTTGATGGGCCATTGGGATTCCAACTGCGACCAGAGGCCCTGGACAAACTGGTCCTCGCAGTGAGCCCCCCAGCCCATCAGGCTGGCATCCGTTGTCAACAGTATCCATAGATGGGGCTCGAGGGGCATCCCCCGCTCTAGATTCCTTGGGCACTGCCACCAGTGCAGGGATTGTTTGGTTCGCGGAGCACAGGGTAACTGAGTTGACAGACGATGATGTTGTGGAGACCACCGACGCAATAGTGCACACTGTAGTGGACGCATGTGGGCCCTGGCCCAAGGCACTACCTCTATCGCCGCCGCCATTGTGCCCAGCACCTGAAGATAATGCCATGCGGAGGGGTTCCGTCTGCTCAGGAACTGTGCAACTAGTAGTCTTAGGTCCCTTGACCGCGCTCGAGACAGGAACACTCTGCCCCTTCCTGTTTCGAATCTTGCTCCGAGATATTCGAGGTCCTGGGAAGGCGTCATCCTGCTCTTTGCTCGGTTGATGACCCACCCTAACTCCTCTAGCACCTGAACCACTCTGCTCGTCGCCATGCGGCTTTCTTCTTCCGACTTTGCCCGGACCAGCCAATCGTCTAGGTACGGGTGTACTAGGATTCCTTCCTTCCGGAGGAAGGCCGCCACCACCACCGTCACCTTGGTGAATGTCCGTGGAGCCGTAGCTAGGCCGAAAGGAAGGGCCTGGAATTGGAAATGGCCCCCCGGTACCGCGAATCTTAGGAACTGTTGATGGGCCTTCCTGACTGGAATATGCAGGTAGGCCTCTGTCAAGTCGAGAGACGTCAGAAACTCTCCGCCTCTTACCGCTGCGACGACTGATCGTAGAGTCTCCATGCGGAAGTGTGGTACTCTGAGACAGCGGTTGACCTGTTTTAAATACAGGATTGGACGGAAGGACCCTTCCTTCTTTAGTACTACGAAGTAAATGGAGTATCGACCCAATTCGTACTGGTCTGGTGGCACAGGCACCACTGCCCCGAGTGCGATTAGCCGAGCGAGGGTTGATTCTATTGCCGCCCTCTTTGCCAGAGGTCCGCTGGGAGATTGAATAAATGTTGGAGGAATTTGCTTCGAGAACTCTAGAGCGTAGCCCTCCCTGATGACCTCTAGTACCCACTGATCCGAAGTGACCCTGGACCAGGCGGGCAGAAACTGCCTTAAACGACCTCCCAATGGCAGCTCCTCCCCCTGGACCCCCGTCGCCTCATTGCTGTTTTCTGGGGGCCGAGGAGAAGGAGGAGGTCCCAAAACCCCGACCTGCTCCCCGAAACCCCCGGAAACCTTGGCTTCTAGCGGGGAAGCGTCCCCTGGGGGGGGTTGGATCTGGCTGGACGAAATCTGCGAGAGTCCCTGGCCTGGCTACGAGCCAAAGCCAGAGGGCGACCTTGTTTCGGTCTGTCTTCCGGGAGTCTGCCACCCTTGGACTCGCCCAGGTCCTTTACCAACTTTTCCAGATCCTCGCCAAAGAGCAGCTTCCCCTTAAAGGGGAGTCGGCTCAGGCGTGCCTTAGAGGAGGCATCCGCTGCCCAGTTCCGTAGCCACAAACAGCGTCTGGCTGCCACCACAGATGCCATGTTCTTGGCCAGGCTTCTAATGAGGTCATAGTGACTATCCGCCAGGTATGCTGCTCCTGATTCCAGCCTAGCGGCGTTGGGCCGGGGTTCACCTGCGAATGTCTCTGCTGACTGAAGCTGCTGAGACCACCTTAAACAGGCCCGAGCTACCCAGGCTCCCGAGACGGAGGCTTGCAGGGCGAGAGCGCTTACATCGAATGCCTGCTTCAGGAGTGTATTCAATTTTCTGTCCTGTGAGTCTCTTAGGGCCGTGCTGCCCTCAACCGGGATAGTAGTCTTCTTCGTGACTGCTGATACCGCTGCATCCACTCTGGGAGATTTTAAGAGCTCTTTGTCTGTCTCTGGGAGAGGATATAGGCGCATCATGGACCTGACTCCTCTTAGGCTAGATTCCGGCTGGTCCCATTCTTCCTGGATCATCTGACGAACCACTCTGTGGACCGGGAAGACTTTCTGAGATCTTCTAAAGGCTTGGATTAATGGATCTTCCAGCGCCTCCTCTTCTGCAGGTGTATCAGAGGCCACGTTGAGCGCTTTTAGGGACTCATTAATTAGTGCCGGAAGCTCTTCCCGGCGAAAGACCCTAATAACTCTGGACTGGTCTTCCTCTGGTATCTCTCCTTCTTCCAGCTCCTCCTCTTCTTCATCCAACTCCCTGTCCGAATAAGCCTCATCTGGGGTGCCCAGGGAGAGGGCTGCCCGAGGTTCCTCCTCACTCAGACGGGGGCGCTTAGGCGGAATGCCCTGCTCCTGAGTACCTGTTCCCAGGAGCCTGGCTGTCTTATCTTCCCTTGAAGAACCAGCGTCTCCTGGCTCCCGCCCCTGCTTCCGCAAACAATAGGCTTTGTGGAGCAAAAGGATGAAATCTGGAGAGAAAAAAATCCCCGGTCCCTCCTTCCCCGGAAGGGAGGGGGGAGGGGGGTAGGGGAGGAGGGGGTACATCCGAGGAAGTAGAAGGAGGTAACTGGGGTCCTCCCTCCCCCCCTAGGAGGTCACCTGGCCCCTGAGGAGGGGGAGCGATGGATAGGTTAATTTCCTGCTCAACCGAAGCCGCCACGGCGGCGCAGCTCCTGCAGATTCCTGCCTCTGCGGAGGTGCCTCTGCATGTTCCGCAAGAGGGGCAGCGGGGCTTGGTCGCCATGCCCTGGGATCCCCTGTATAAGCGCCCAAACTCAAGATATATTTCTCCCCCTCAGAAGCTTTTAGAAGAGGGAAATAACAATTCAAGATTGAAGGAGTTAAGAATTAAATGCATAAACTGAAATCAATGATTTAAATATATTAAAGTAAATTCTGTACTTTAAAGTAAACTTAAAGCAAACAAAGTAAATTAAAATGAAATTAAGGTGAATACAATTAAAGAAAATAAATTAAATGCAGAAATGTATCTCCTTTTCCTCCCACGGAGGTACTTGCGTTTAGGCAGACTGTATTTCCTGGACCCGACTCAGCGATCCTAGCCCGATGGCTCTACACGCGGTAGGCCTCACCACGTGGAGCCCGGGCAGAGGACCGCGAGACACTTTCCTGGGCCGCGCTGTGCTCCTTGCGATTTTCCCCCGTAAAGTGCTGCTTTCTTGCAGCCTTCGGTCTGATGTCTGCCTCTCTCTCTCTCTCTTCCCCGTAGGGCTCCCGGGGAGTAGCGAGACTCGCCTCCGCATCCTACTTTCTCGGGACGGGTCCGGCGAGAGGCGCTGCCTCCAGCGCTCAGCCGCCAACGGGGCTTCGGCGTGAGGCAGATGCAATCCGGAGCAGGGGGCAGGAGAAATCGCCAGAGCCGTTGTCGGGCAGAGTAGCAGGAGCGAAATTGTCTCCGACTCTGCGAGGAGAGAGCACTTCCGAGGCCCGATCCGGGGAGCGGGGGGGGGGGGGGGAAGGCTGAGAGAGCAGGCAGAATTAAAGAAACAGGACCACAAGTAAGAACAGAAGCAAATAAGAGCCAATTAAGGTGAAATTAAATTAAAAATGAAATAGGTTAAATAAAATTAAAGCAAGATTGCTAACAAGAAGGACTCCAGTAAGCCCTAGGCTTACGGAACTCTCCAGCTGCTTGGAGGCTGGGAATACTGGAGTTAGTGGGTGGTACCAGTGGTACTTATACCGCCCCACCTCCAAAAAGGTTGGGCTCAGCCTCCAAGCTGCTGGAAGGGTTGCGTAACCCAGAAGTAAAGGGACTGGACTAGAGTGACGATAAGGAACGCCAGGTATCGGTTCCAAAGTAGGTATCGGTGCAAGAATAGGCATCGATACTGATACAGGATTAGCAGATGAAGTAGCCATCGGGAACTGCTGCAGTGGTACCGAGATCATGAGGGAGTTATGGCTATGATCTTTGGAACTGCCTATCTGGAAATGATAGGAGTCGGTTCCGGGACGCGTCGGTACGCAGTCCGAGACTAGATATCGGCTCAAGACTCGGCATCGAAGTAAGCGATACTATCGATGCATGTTGCGAAGGTGCCGACGCCGATGGCAGTATCGGCGATGCCGATACGACTAAGGCAGACTGGGTTACATCGATCGATATCGACGGTACCGAGGATACCCGATGAGCACCTCTTGCAAAGGGTAAGGTGGTCCACCTCGATGCCGATGCCAGGGTATCGGAACCGATTGACGTCGGTACCGTCCCGGAGCATGGCTGAGATTGAGGGAAGTCAATGCGGTGCGTTTCGATCGGTCCCGAAGGTACCGAGGATGCCCGATGACGATCCCTGGTGAAGAGTGGAATACTCGACACCGGTGCCGATGCCGGAGGCTCGGTACCGCTCGAAGCGGATACCACCCCCGCGCATGGCTCAGGTATGTTCTGTGAGGGGTGAGCCCCAGGAACATCCTGAAACCCCTTTAACGCTTTGGAGCCCGAAGACTCCCGCAGGGGTAATGCCAATGGGTTCTTGAGGGTAAGGCCGGAGCCGTCACCATGCTGGGCATGGGACATAACAGACTGTTTTTGGGTTACCTGATCCTGTGAAGTAGAGAAACCGGGTACCCTCACTGCCGAGGAAAAAACGGTATCGAGGGAAACTCTAAATACTGAAGGTTTACTCACAAAATTATCTCCTGACAAGTCAGGGGAAAAGGGGTCAGGACCCACACAGTTGAGACACCAACTATTGGTGTCTAAAAAGAAACAAGTGTTTCGACATCGAATGCACTTCTTAGGAAAAGAAGGCTCCATAATGAAAAAGGCCTAGTAGGCCCAAGAAGTTAAGGTAAAAAAACTGAAGAAAAGTTTCTCAGAATTTAGCCAAAAATCCACCGGCGATACCGGTGGTAGCGGGAAATACAGCTGCGACCACAAGAAAACAAAAAACTAAAGTAATTAAAGCAATTAAAAAGAAAAGTTTCTGCGGTGACAGGAGGACATCCTGCCGGCTCCACGGAAATACTAAAACTGAAGAGAGGCTGTGGAGAAGGCGGGAAGTCACTGCGCAGGCGCGAGGGATGCTGCCAAAAGCTTTCTGATTGGAAGCTGGGCTGCATTCCCGTGCAGGCTCCGTCGGTACCGACGTACCCTTATGTGAAGACTCATTCCTGCTTGTTCCTGGAGACGAATCTTGCAGGCTGTAGTGAGTGATAGCAGGATAAGAAAATAAGAATCAAAGTGGAGATAAGAAAATGGAAGAAGAAATGAAGAGAAAAACAAATGGAGAAAGAAAAAGGACAAAACTTGAGAGAATTGTTTACTAATGGTTGGTTAGTGTGCATTACCCGCTGCAAGGGCCACGGTAATAAAAATAGATCTGCAACAGCGCACATTGCTAATAAATGACCCTTCAAACGTTATTATGGAACATGCACCGCTTGGAAAACTATTTTAATACACTATTTAAAAAGGCAAAACTAATCTTGCTTGGTCAAAAAAAAAATGTGCATAAGTATTCTTATTCACGCCCAGGAACATTGAGAAAACAGTGGGAAAGAAAAGTGTATTCATATAAGTGTGAACATACCACCCTCAGGGGGACATGACGGAAACTGTTTATTTCTCGTAATTTTAGATTTCTTTGTTAGCATGCATGTGCGTGCATGCGCGAGTCAACTTACATGATTTAATAGTATTATATATAAGAAAGGATATTCTTTGTATGCTAGCAGGAGCTACTCTTAAGGAGAGAGACAAGGATGCCTTGCTGCCTGAAGCACAGACACACTTATCACCCCTTCTCTTCTCCACGCTGACAGTCTGCACATGCTCCTTATGCCTCCGCCACTCCTGGTCTATACTTGCATGAAGTCAATGGGTAAATTGGGGGGTGGGGAGGGGGTAATAGAAAGTGACAATACACTGAACGGGTAAGAGTAAGGAGTAAGTAAATAGTTCTAAGACTAATAGTAATGGGCTGAGAATCAGAAGGAGTCAGGGCTCAATTCTCACCTCTGATGCCAACCCTCAAGGGAAAGACTTCTTATAAAAGTACACGCAATGCAGTTAGGCTCATACTTCCACATAAATTTAGAGTAGCTGTATTCAGGGGAGCAGTTTAAGCGAAGTGAAGAGGAGGATTTGTGCTAGGATTTCATAAAGACACAAAGGCACCCGTGTGTCTTTATAAAAATTAGCACCTACATGCTTTCACACAAAGGCAACCTGCAATAGCCGAACCCTCTCTATCCCCCATTGCCTCAGATAACTGCAGAGATTGTAAGCTCTTTGGGCAGGGACATAGCATCTCTGAATGCTTGCCACTGTACAGCCCTGTGTATGTCCAAGTAGCACCACAAAAACGATATTAAATCATTATTATCCTAAAAGCCAATTAAATATTTGAATGGTGCGACACTTGCAAGATCTCTCTCTCTATTATACAGCATGCTGATTTTTTTTTTTTTTTTTTTTTAAAGATCAAACAATTTGTTAATTTACCAAACTGGGCACCCCCTCATGTCCATCTAGGATACTGACTGCAAAGGAAAAGAGCAACCATATGAGGGGAAAAAAATCACTAGTCCTCCGAGAAAAAACAAATCTGAAAGGGACAGGGGAACTACAGATTGGGGAGTGAGAAAAACAAAAAGTCATAATGATCCTATTTCATGCCTCTGTTTTTCCTTATTTCATATTTTTTTACCTCCAGAAAATGCAATCTGCCTCTTCTGCAAGTGTGTTGGGGGGGGGGGGGGAGGAAGGAGGTGGCTGTGCTGGGAATAATGATTTCGGACACCTCAAGAAAAACAGAAGGAAAATTCTTAACTTGGGTTTTAGAAACAAAACTAAAAATGGTCAATAGAACAAACAGACAATAACTTTAAAAGGTACATAAACAGAAGTACATAAATAAAATTTTTTTAAAAACTTTTGAAATGTAACCAAGATAACCTGGCAGAATGTATATTCTCTCTGGTATCGAAAAATTATCCAAAGCATCTGGTCTTGGTAACAAAAAACAAAACAAAACACACAATCACAAAACCTGGAGAAGTTGTAATGTCAAATTTAGAACATAAGAACATAAGATATGCCATACTGGGTCAGACCAAGGTCCATCAAGCCCAGTATTCTGTTTCCAACAGTGGCCAATCTAGGTCATATGTACCTAGCAGTTTCCCCAAGGGACACAGGTTCCACAATGCTTGTATTGGTTCAAGCATTGATATCCTGGGTCCCTTCTTAATAATTTATTTAGCTGCATTTATATCCCGCTTTTCACCAGGTCAAAGCGGTTGGTAATAATGGTTTATGGACCTTTCCTCCAGGAACTTGTCCAAACCTTTTTTAAACCCAGCTACACTAACAGCCTTTACTACATCCTCCGGTAACAAATTCCAGAGTTTGATTACACGTTGAGTGAAAAAATATTTTCTTTTATTAGTCTTAAATAGTTTATATTCTTTAGGATAATTATTTATTTAGTTCTAGTTGGTATACTAATAAGACATGAGGGGCTCCAGATAACTAGCCTAGTCAGAATGATCTGGGGGATAGTCAAGTTCCTTCTAGGCTTCTGTCGTAAAGCTATCGAAGATGCAGTCTCTGATAAGCTGAGTCCTTGAACTATGCATATCGTGAGAGATTTAGGGAACGTCCTCTCCAACTTACTTGGTTCATGGATAACCTGACTTGGAATAGTCACCACTCTTGGTTCCAGCAGGCCTCTAGACTTTGTTCTTCACTCCACATTCAAGAGCCCAACAGATGACCAGGTTTTCGGAATATCCCTAATAAATTTGCACAGAGGGAATGGGCATGCAAATCTCTCTCATGGTACTGTATTTATTAGGGATATCCTGAAAACCTGACCTGTTGGTGTCCCTCAAGGATTGGGTGCAAAGACCAAGGTCTAGGGAGTGAAGACTCAAATGCCCATTTACTTTCATCTTCATTCATTTCAAGACACAGCCTTTCACTGCAAGCTGTGGCTCTATCTGCAGCCAGTACGACGCCGTAACAGATTCTGGCTTAATGTCTGCTCCAAGTAACACCTTCTCTGCCTGGCGTGGCTCCAGCCTGCTTCCACTGGGCTCTGACTCTATTTTCCCTATCTCTGAATTTACTGCCACAAAAGGGGGGGGGAGCACAGGGAGCTTACAGTTCAGTCAGAATCAGAAATCTGCAAGAACTGCCCCTCACCATCCCCTACATTTTTCTGAAGGTGTGCATTAACAGATAAAAGGTGACCTGGTTGATGTCAGGATTTTCAGAAAGCCTTTGACTAAAGTTCTGCACTCTTAGGGAAATTATAAGGTCATGGGATAAGAGGTAATGCCCTTTTGTGAACTGGGAACTGGTAAAAAAAAATAGCAGAGGGCTAAATGGAGAAAGATGAATAGTAGAGTACCCCAAGGATCTGTACTGGGCCACTGCTTTTTAAATATATTTATAAATAACCTAGAAATGGGAACAATGAGTGAGGTGGTCAAATTTGCAGACACAAAATTATTGAAAGTTGTTAAAACCCAAGAGGATTATGAAAAACTGCAAGAGGACCTTGATAAATTGGAAGACTGGGCGTCCAAAAGGCCGATGAAATTTAAATGTGGACAAGTGCATAGTTATGCACTTAGGAAACAACAATCCAAAACTATAGCCACACAATGCAAAGTTCCACAATAGGAGTCACCAAACAGTAAAAGAAGTCAGAAAAACATATTCCACTGCTAGAGCTGGACTTGACATCACCAAGTTGTGGTTTATTGGTTGGTAAATCTAACTTTGGGAGATGTCTTTATAGAGAGAGGCAGTATATGAAATCTGAACAAACATAAGCAAGGCGGTTTACGACCAATTCAAAATAATAGAAGTTAGAAAGGAACTCCATAAAATTGACAGACAAGACAAAGTTAAGCAGAAAAAAAGGGGGTAGCTGTAGTACGATTTGGGCATCAAAGGCCTCCTGAAATAAGTCTTCAGTTGAAATTTAAAAGAACCAAAAGGAAGAGTCAAGGTGGATGTGTCAGGGAAGTGAATTCCAAAGAATTGAAATGCAAAAGAAAAAGGCAGAGTGCCTGGTGGATGGAGGGGGACTATGTAATCTGTTATTGTGGAGTGAATGTAGAGTTCAAAGGGGGGTATGCGTGTGAGTGTTAGAAATTTGAACTGGATACAGGCGGTGACTCTTCAGAAGGGGTGTAATATGATCATCTTTTGGCATGTGCTAAAATCCAAATAGTGGTATTTTGAACTGATTGTAGGCGTTTAAGTTTAGACTAAGGAATGCTGGCATCAATGTTGTTACAATAGTCAAGTCATATCACATCACATAATTGAGAAGAAGCGAGGTGAAAGAGGAAGAATCAAGGAAAGGGCGAAGCAATAGACATTTACAAAGGGCCACAAACAACTAATATGCAGTACAAAAGGAGAGCTCAGAATCCATGTTATTCCTAAATACTTTAAAGTAGATGTAAGTTGAATCTGAGAATCGTCAATACTTGGAGATAATGCTGGAGGTGATGAACCGCCTGTAAAGCAGATTGCAGACGTTTTAGTGGGATTCCATTTAAGACTATTATTCCAGAGCCAACTGGATACTGCATCCAAAGTATGATTAATTAATGATAGATCAGGAGTTAAGGAATCCAAATGTGCTAATAGGATAAGGTATGAGAGGTTCCCATGTTTAAATTTCTGTTGCTGCTACAGATTAGGATTTATAATTTTATTGTCTACAATAACGTATCTATTAGTAAGCTTTACCAACCACAAAATGAAAGGGTAGACTTCAGTGCTAAACAAAAACGACACAAATTCACAATTACTGCACTGATCTTCACATTGTATCACTTAAAGCAGAAATACAAAGAAATAATAAAAAAGACCTCTGTTTATATCATTTTCCTCTTATTCAGCCATGAAATGCCCCTAATTGACTAATAGGGCTGCTTTCACAGGTCAAGAAAAAAAATCCTTTTTTTCTTTATAGCACCTTACTGTGAAAGACATGTTTTTCTTTTTTTTTCTTTAAGACAATTCCTATTCATATATCCTTATTACTTTTTAAAAAAAATATTTTTCTTCCCAAAGACTTCTCTTTTCACTCTGAAGCCATTATACAGCACACTTGAAGAAGCCTGTGTTTCGCTAACCCTGCTGCATCAGGAGTGTGTTCAATGCTGGCATAGCCTGGGGTATGGTCTGTACATGATGATGTCGGACGAAGCGTAGTTACTCACCTATAACAGGTGATCTCCGGGAACAGCAGGAATTTAGTCTTCACATATGGGTATCATCTGTACCGACGGAGCCTGCGCGGGAACACTTCCCAGTGTCCAATAGGAATGCTTTTGGGAGCACCCCTCAGCACATGCGTGCTGCCTTCCCGCCTTTCCAACTGTCCCTCTTCAGTTAAGTTTGTAGCTGAGTGAAAGGATAGAGGGAGAGAGGAAAGAGACAGAGATAGAGAGACAACTTCTAGGGGAGTGGGTGGGTTGTGAAGACTAAATTCCTGCTGTTCCTGGAGATCATCTACGCTGTCTCCAGGAACAACAAGGAATATAGTCTTCAGATATGGGGACTCCCTAGCTGAAGATGACGGGGAGATGGCCCCACTTATAGTGAGGTGGGCCATGCTTCCTCCCATGGATCTCTGGCATCCTACCAGGATTGGTGGTAGGAGTTGAATCAAGTCTGAAAGAGATGTTGAAGAACAGCCTGCCCAAAGAAGGAATCCCAACGGGAGGCTTTACCTAGGCAGTAGTGCGCTGTGAAGGTGTGCAACGAAGTCCAGGTGGCTGCCCGACAGATGTCATCGATAGACACAGAGTGTAGGTTGGCCATAGAGGCTGCCATGGCTCTCACATTATGTGCTGTGACATGGCCTTGAAGAGGAAGACCCTTACTCTCATAAGTAAAGGATATGCATTATGCAATCCATTTAGATAGAGATTTTTGGAGACTGGAAGTCCCAAATGACTAGGATCAAAAGCAACAAAAAGTTGAGAAGACTTTCTATGTTGTGTTCATTGTAGGTAAAAGGCCAAGGCTCTTTTACAGTCCAAAGTATGAAGGTTCCTTTCTGCATTAGAGGCATGAGGCCTTGGAAAGAATACAGGAAGGTAAATTGGTTGATTTAGATGAAAAGGCGAAACCACCTTTGGCATAAAATGTGGATGAGTTCTGAGAACCACCTTATGGTGATATGCCATGATCTTTCTAGATATATCAGCCACTTTTGACACCATCTCCCACAACATCCTCATACGCTGACTACAAGCAATTGGCAAAAAGACACTGTACTCCAATGGTTTCTGCTCATACCTAACCAATAGACATCAACTGATCCGCACAAACTCATCAGTCTTGAAGGACTAGAAAGGGGGGCTGTTACTTATGGAGAGAAATCTGAAATTGTGAGTATATACTTCTGGGAATTTTGTCTGAAAGGATTTTTTTTCTTTTAAAGCTAATTAATCTGTGAACCCACTATTTTTTGTTAAATCAATCAGTCAGGGCCTAGTAGCAACAGTTTAAGATTCAATTTAAAACACAGAAGAGAACTTTCTGGTTACCTTTCATACCCAGTAGAGAGCTGTAGTTTAAATTTCATAGTCACTCAGGGCCTAGCATCAGCTAAGTACTTTTAGTTTCAAATTAAAACACAGAAGAGAGCTTTCTGGTTAAATTTAGAATCCAGCAGAGAGCTTGTAGTTTAAATTTCATAATAGGTTAGAGCCTAGCAGCAGCAAAGAGCTATAATTTAAATCAAATCAGAATATATAGCTTACCTCAGCAGCACAGGACAGGGTAATGTGTAGCAGCCCTCCCCACACCCACCCACCCCTGCCTACCAATAGCCACATTAATATGAATAAAATACAGTCTCTAAAATGCTTGTATGCAAATGCTAGAAGTCTAAAAAACAAGATGGGAGAGTTAGAATATATAGCACTAAACGAGAGGTTAGATATGATTGGAATATCAGAGACATAGTGGAAGGAGGACAACCAGTGGGACACTGATACCTGGGTACAAACTATATCGTAATGATAGAGCTGATCAAATTGGTGGAGGGGTTGCGCTCTATGTTAGAGAGGGCATTGAGTCAGAAAGGATTAAAGTTTTGCAAGAAACAAAATTTGCTGTAGAATCTCTATGGATTGAAAATTCCATGTAAAAAGGGGAAGGCAATGGCAGTGGGGTGTACTATCGTCAGCCTGGCCAGAATGAACAAATGGATGATGAAATGCTCAAAGAAATCAAGGAAGCTAGCAAAAGTTACAGTGCAGTAATAATAATGGGTGATTTCAATTATCCCGGCATCGACTGGGTCAGTGTCACAGCAGGACATGCTAGGGAGATAAAGTTCCTAGATGAAATAAATGACTGCTTCTTGGAGCAGCTGGTTCATGAACCGACCAGAGGGGAAGCCATATTAGACCTAGTCCTTAGTGGAACACCAGATCTAGTGCAAGAGATAAGGGTGTTGGGGCCACTTGGCAATAGCGATCATAGCATGATCGCCTTTGATTTAATTAGTGGAAGAGGAATAGTAAGGAAATCCACAGTACTACCCTTTAACTTTAGAAAGGGAGACTATGATAAAATGAGGAAAACAGTTAAGAAAAAACTAAAAGGAGCAGTTGCAAAGGTTAAAGACGTACATCAAGCTTGGATGTTGTTGAAAAATACTATCTTGGAAGCCCAGACCAGCTGTATTCCATGCTTTAAGAAAAGTGGAAGGAAGTCCAAAAAACTGCCAGCATGGTTTAAAGGTGAGGTCAGAGAGGCAGTTGTTGCCAAAAAAGCATCTTTCAGGAAATGGAAAAAAAAGCCAAATGACGAAACCTGGACACAGCACAAGCACTGGCAAGTCAAATGCAAGGCATTGATAAGGCAGGCAAAGAGAGAATTTGAGAAGAAGCTTGCTGCGGAAGCAAAAACACGAAATAAAGACCTTTTCAAGTACATTCGTAGCAAAAAACCTGTGAGAGTCAATTGGTCCATTAGATGATAAAGGGGTTAAAGGAGCACTAAGAGGCGACAAGGCGATAGCGGAGAGACTGAATGAATTCTTTGCTTCAGTCTTTACTGAGGAAGATGTAGGGATGTTACCCATGACTGAAGTGGTATTTAAAGGTGCGGAAGAATTGAAGGAAATATCGATACATCGGGAAGATGTCTTACAACTATTAGATAAACTGAAGAGTAGCAAATCACCTGGGCCAGATGGTATACATACAAGGGTGTTGAAAGAACTGAAATATGAGATTGCAGACCTGCTATTAGTAATCTGTGAACTATCATTAAAATCATCTCTAATACCTGAAGATTGGAGGATCGCCAATGTAACACCAATTTTTAAAAAGGGTTCCAGGGGTGATCCGGGAAACTACAGACCGGTGAGCCTGACGTCCGTACCGGGAAAAATGGTAGAAACCATCATAAAGAATAAAATTACTCAGCATGTAGATAGTCACAACCTAATGGGAGACAGCCAACATGGCTTTAGACAAGGAAGATCTTGTCTTACTAATCTGTTATGTTTTTTTTGAAGGAGTGAATAAACAGGTGGACAAAGGTGAGTCAGTTGATATTGTGTATCTGGACTTTCAGAAAGCCTTTGACAAGGTCCCTCAGAGACTTTTGGCAAAACTAAAGAGTCATGGGATAGGAGGCAGTGTACTATTGTGGATCAGGAACTGGTTAAAAGATAGAAAGCAGAGGGTAGGGCTAAATGGCCAATTTTCCCAATGGAGAAAGGTGAATAGTGGTGTACCCCAGGGATCTGTGCTGGGTCCGCTGCTTTTTGACATATTAATAAATGACCTGGAAAGTGGAATAACGAGTGAGGTTATCAAATTTGCAGATGACACAAAACTATTTAAAGTTGTTAAAACCCAAGAGGATTGTGAAAAATTACAAGAGGATCTTGATAAATTGGAAGACTGGGCATCAAAATGGCAGATGAAATTTAATGTGGACAAGTGCAAGGTTATGCACCTAGGGAAAGAACAACCCAAACTATGGTTACACAATGCAAGGTTCCACATTAGGAACCACCACCCAGGAAAAAGATTTAGGCGTCATTGTGGATACCATGTTAAAACCCTCGGCCCAGTGTGCAGCGGCAGCCAAGAGAGCAAAATAGAATGCTAGGTATGATAAGGAAAGGAATGGAAAATAAAACAAAAGATATTATAATGCCTCTATATCGTTCCATGGTGAGACCTGTGGCACTGCAGACCAGCTGCAGGCAGAAGGAAAGGTTTTAAACACAGAAAAAAGAGGTAAAGACCAGCTGCAGCATCATGAGGAGCCACATAGAGGGAGCCAGAGAGACCTCTGGAGGTCTGAAGAACCACGCCCTAGAGCCAATGATGTAATTCCAGCCAACACCCAATGCAGAAAGGGAAGAACTCCTCTTAAATGCTCAGATGACTGGAGGAAGTCAGAGAGGCAAGGAGAGTGGCAAAAAGACTCGGATTCAGACTCCGGTTGGAGAGAAAGAGAGAGACAAGGAGAGTGGCAAAGAGACCGGTACAGAGAAGGAGGTTGGCGAGAAAGAGAAAGACAAGGAGATTGGCAGACAGCTCCAGATGGGCAAGGAGACTGTCAAGGAGTCTTGCAGGAAGTTCCAGTTCCAGATTTTTACAGATATCTGGGGGATCCAGGGAGAGGAGTCCTGACCAAGGGATCCGGCCTAGCAGACCCAGCCAAGCCAGGTACAGAAACCTACTTTAAACATTGCAAAAGAGGAAAAGATATACTTTCCAGGAGGGAAAGGTTTTATAAAGAAGCTAACCCTGAAAGAAGGTGGACTATAACAGAGAGTCCCAGGCCTAACTTTAATAGGAGCCAGCAACTGTTAGAAGGAGCAACAGTGAACGGCAGTGAAAGGGGTGAAAGAAGAATTGAGAAGGGTCACTTCCAAAGCCGTGGGAGAAAGGAACCATGGCACCAGTATGCCCTGACTCCAGCAGAAGGCAGAACTAGGAACCAGAGGCCTACCTGGGCACCTGAGAATCCAAGACACAGCAGGCCCAAGCCTCAGCCTTCACCTCCCGGAGACCGCCTTAGAAGAAAAGGTAAATGCCAAATTATAATGATGATTTTATGAATGCTGTGACACAGAAGGAGTCAGGCACTAGAGCATGCTGTCCTTCAAGAGGCCTTCATGAAACAAAGTACAGACCTGCAGTTAACAGGAAGCCTACTAGAGAAGGAACTGTATGCAGGAGAGACTGTCCTCAGTATAAAAATATAAAAAGCCAGGACTTACCTTGTAACGCTGACTATTGGCGCATCATCCAAGCGCTAGGCAGAAAGCCTGAAGGAGAGCCTCCAAACATTCTGGACTGTGAGCCCATGCAGGTAGAATACCAGGAGGACCCCTTGGACATTCCCATGGACGTTAACTATTGCCTATCAGAAAGGATTGAGCCCTAGCAGAGGCATAGCTGTGGTTTGGGATAAAAGTGGATGCTGTATTTCATTTACCTGTGCTGTGAAGTTAACAGTGTTTTCAGTACGTGTTTTCCTTTAACCTGAAGCAAGGATATTTCTTTTCATGTGTTGTTGTATTCTGGGCTAAAGAACCTGTTTGCAAAGAGGGAAATAAAAGCCTTACAATTTCCCTATACTCGGACTGTAAATTCTTGGGAGTGTTAGTTATACAGAAGGCTACCAGGCCTGTAGAAGCCTGGGCCCTGCAAGAGAACCAACCTCCTCCACAAACAAACTTTCCTCCTCCCTGTCCACGCCCTTCTGTCGTGCCACGCCATCACCACTAGGGGGGCAGTGTGACAGACCGCACCTTGAATATTGTGTGCAATTATGGTCGCCGTATCTTAAAAAGGATATAGCGATTTTAGAAAAGGTTCAGAGAAGAGCCACCAAAATGGTAAAGGGGATGGAAGGATACTCCTATGAGGAAAGGCTAAAAAGGTTAGGGCTCTTTAACCTGGAAAAGAGACGGCTGAGGGGAAGATATGATAGAAGTCTATAAATTAATGAACGGAGTGGAACGGGTAAACGTAGATCGATTGTTTACGTTATCAGAATATAGAAAGACTAGGGGACATGCAATGAAGCTACAGGGTAAACTATTTAAGACTAATAAAAGAAAATATTTTTTCACTCAACGTGTAATCAAACTCTGGAATTTGTTACCGGAGGATGTAGTAAAGGCTGTTAGTGTAGCTGGGTTTAAAAAAGAAGGTTTGGACAAGTTCCTGGAGGAGAGGTCCATAAACCATTATTAAGAAGTGACCAAAGATATCAATGCTTGACCAGTACAAGCATTGTGGAACTTGTGTCTCTTGGGGAAACTGCTAGGTACATATGACCTAGATTGGCCACTGTTGGAAACAGAATACTGGGCTTGATGGACCTTGGTCTGACCCAGTATGGCATATCTTATGTTCTTAACATCCTCCCCCCCCTTCCAGCAACACCAAGGAGTGCCACAAGGATCCACACTATCAGCCATGCTCTTCAACGTCTATCTGCAACCACTCTGCTCAATCATACAGGCACACAACATTCACTACCACATCTATGCAGATGACATAATGCTCTATGCACCAATTACAACTTCCAACCCATCAAACAAACACTTATCAGAATGCTTCACAGCAGTATCCAGCTGGCTGCAAGAAAACAACTTATCCATCAACATAAAGAAATAGAGGCCCTCATAGTAACAAAAGACCCGGACTTCACGCCACCCTCACACTTCAGCATCGGGACCACTCAAATACAAAATACAACCACAGATAAGATACCTGGGAATCATCATAGACCAAGCACTCACACTGGAACAACAAATCAAAAAACTACCGGTACAATATTTCACAAGGCTAAAACAGCGCAACACCTCAAACCTCTCCTCGAACCACAAGACTTCGGAACAGTGATGCAGGCCCTAACACTCCCCCACCTGGACTACTGCAATATAATCTACCATGGACTCCTGGCCACCCATACTAACCCACTCCGGACTGCCTTAAACACCACAGCAAGGATTATACAATCAGCAAAAAAACAGGACCACATCACCCCAATTCTAAGAGAGCCACACATACTCCCTCTGGAAGCACGAATCAAATACAAGTCCGCTCTACTCACCCACAAAGCTCTCAACCAAACCCAAACCTCCCAACTCCGCACACTGCTGACCCGACCCGCCCACAACAAAGCAACCAGACAAAACAACAACTCCCTCACCATCCCCCACAAAAGGACAAAATGCAATCAACGAACCTGCAACAGAACCTTTGAACTGTACGCACCATCTATCTGGAACTCTCTACCGAACCACATCAGAAACAAAGACCCCCCATCATTCAGGAAACAACTAAAAACCACAATATTCCAGCAATACCTCGGATGCATCTGTTAGGGTTGCCCTCGAATCCCCTATTGGAAAGGAGACCCCACTAAAAGATTCTCCAGTGACTGCCACCATTGTAGGGACAAGATCAGTCGTTGTGAGTTTGATATCTTGTCCGACAGATGCCCTGTGGCCTGTTCCACTGTGTGGATAGGGTACAATGTGCTGCTCGCACATGGAGGTGAGCATAGGGAACTACAGGAGTGGAGGAGTGGCCTAGTGGTTGGGGCAAGGTACTTCAGGCCGGAAGGTCAGGGGTTCAAATCCCACTAGAGGACAGCAACCTTGGGCAGGAAGGACTGGGGTTTCTAGTCCCACAGGTGCTCCTTGTGGTCTTGGGCAAGCCACTTAACCCTCCATAGCCCATGTTCCCTGTAAAATAGTTATCTCCAAGTTATAATGCCCTGTTCAATGTAATTTCAGTTTGTTCAATGTAAACTGCACTAATGCAGAATAGCGCGGTGTATAAGAGAATGTAAATAAATAAATACATGAACTGTGGATGCCATGTGTTCCAGTAATTGCAGCAGTTCGAGCAGTTAGGCAGGACTTTCCCGCTGCTTGAAAAGCTAGTTGCACTATTCGAAGACAGCGGGGCTGTGGGAGGAAAGCCCTTGACTATCTGGTATCTAAACAAGCTCCTATGAATTCTAGGTTTTGAGAAGGAGTTGGGATTCTGGGAAGTTTATGACCAATCCCAAGTATTGGAGAATTTGCATTGTGCGAGACAGTGCAGAGCTGGCTTCTGGAACCGTGGGGGCTTGAATGAGCCAGTCGTCCAAGTAAGGGAAGACTAATAATCCTAGGGTTCGCAGGAATGCAGCTACTACTACCATGCATTTCGCTAATACTCTTGGTGCCGAAGCCAGACCAAAAGGAAGAATCATGTATTGGAAGTGTTTTCCGCTGAAAAGGAATCATAAGAATTTCCTGTGATCTGGATGGAACAGAATACGAGTATATGCATCCTTTAGATCTAGAGAGCAAAGCCAATCCTGACTTTGAAGGTATGGCAGAAGAGTTCCCAGAGAAATCATTTTGAACTTTTCTCAGAACAGATATTTGTTCAATTCTCTGAGGTCTAGAATGGGTCTGTGTCCTCCTGTTTTCTTTAGAATAAGAAAATAGGGGGAGCACAACCCTGTACCCCGTTGGGGAATGGGTACCTCCTCTATTGCTTCCTGAGCAAGGAGTGTTGAGACCTCTTGATCCAGAAGTGGAGAGGTTTGGGAATTGAACTGTCTTACGATTGTAGGAGGGGGCATGCTGTGAAAATGAAGCTTGTAACCTTCCCCTACAATGGACAGAGTCCAATTTCTGCTGTTATTTGGTGCCATCTGTTGACAAAATGACACAACCTGCCTGGAATGTTTAGGGGTGCTGGACCCTTCAGAGGCAGGAAAGCTAAACTCTCTAGGAAGGAGTCAAAGCCCTTGAGGGGGCTGAGCCTGAGGAGCTGGTTGAGCTCTCGGGCCTTTTGGCTTCTTTTGTTGCCTGGATTGTTGTCCCTTTTGGGCAACTTGACCCTGAGTTTGCCCTTGCTGGGTATAGGATGGATAAAACTTCCTCTTTTTGCTGAAAGAGTTTTTTTAAAGGGTTTCTTTTTGGCGGGAGTGGCTATAGATTTTGACAATCTGTAAAGTGATATTGTCAGCATCTCTCTCATTAGCCTTCTCCTGCCAATTCTTGCCAAAGAGGTTTTCTCCTGTGCAAGGGATGTTCCCTAATTTGTCCTGTACCCAAATTTCCAAGTCTGATGCCTGAAGCCAGGCAATTTGACGTGCACCAATGACAATAGCAGAGGTCCTGCTAATGCATTCAAAGCAGTCAGAGGCTGCATGATTTACAAACTTGGAAACGTCTTGAGCATGCTTGAGAAGAGTAAGGAAGTATTTTCGTTTGTCATCAGGGAGAAGGGGGCTCATAAGCTCCAAGTCTCATGTGATGTCTTTGAGGAACATCCCCATATATAAAATATATGAGCTGATCCTAGCTGAAAGCATGGAAGCCTGAAATGTTCGACGCCCAAAGGCGTCAAGAGTCCTGCATTCACGACCTGGAGGATTGGATGCATGTCTTTTTGCACTTTTCATCCTATGCATGGCTGATTCCACTACCATTGAATGGTGTGGCAGCCGAGTCTTTTGAAAACCAGGACATGGTGGAACTCGATACATGGTATCGAGTCTCCTAGAATGAGGAGATGTGGTCAAAGGTGTTTCCCACATTCTAAGCATCAAGTCATGAAGAATGTCATGAATGGGCAGAGTAGCTGCCTCTTTGGGAGCTTTAAGGTATTGGAGTATTTCCAATTCCTTTGCTCTAGGTTCTTTCAGGAGCTACCGTGATTGATAGGCCTCGGGCCACATCACGAATAAAATCCTGAAACGACATGTCCTCCGGAGGAGACATTCTGCGTTGAGGAGAAGATGAGTCCTCCGGCAGAAGCACTCTGGTACCAGTAGAGATATCCGAGCCATCGGAATCGGAAGATTCGAAGTATCTCTGATCCCGATGTTCATGCAAAGCATGGTACCGGTATCGATCAAAGTCAGCACCGAGTTGGTCCGGTACCGATCTGTCGACACCCAAACAAGTCGGGCATGGGCAGAACTCCCACCAGGGGTACCGGTATCGATATCAGTACCGGTGCCCGTTGAACCATCGGTAGCGGTGTCAATGGTACCACAGCTGTAAGGAGAGCTGCAAGACTGCATTCGATAGCGAGGAATCTCTGGTCTATCGACACTGCCGATGCCTGGGTGTCGGTACCGGTAGAAGTGGCCGGAACCCCTGAGCATGGCACCAGTAGTTTTGCCGAGGTCGAGGCCTCGAGAACATCCTGGAGCCCCGTTAGTGCTTTGGAGGCCGAAGCCTTCCGCCGGGGCTGTTTTGCTGGTGTAGTTTCCTCAAGGGCAATGCCAATGGCCTCTCGATGCTTAGAAGGAGATCTACCCTTTGAGGACTGGTTCTTATGTTTAGTTACCTGAGATCCATGGGAGGAAGATGAGGCTCTGGAAGACGTCGATGCAATGGACATCGCATCTGAAGAAAAGAGGGTACCGAGCTTTGCAGGCTGGTTCTGTCTTCCTCTTTTAGTCATCCCCATAAAAGAGGAACACGCCGATGGAGAATGGTCAGGGCCTAAACATTTGAGACACCAATCATGGGTGTCTGTGATGGAAATGGTACCACCATACTTAGGGGTCCAACACAACAAGCACGGGTCCATGTGCAACAACCAACCCAGTAAGAAGCGTGGACTGCAACAAACGGACGTGTGGAAATAAAAACTTTTATTAAATAAATGCACTTCAGCCACTGGCCCAACACAGGCCGTGTTTCGTAAAAACCTTCCTCAGGGGCAATGAATGGCTAAAAAACAAAGAACATTTAAATCAAAAAACAAGAGAAACTGAATATTAAAAAGAACATAGAGAATGAACTAAGACATATAAATAAAACATGCCAATTTAAACCAATATAAAATATAAACACAAAATAGAGTACAGCCAATATACGGAGCTAAAAACATGAATAAAAAATAATGTATAAAATTTTTTTCTCTAAATAGGAGCAATAAAAAAAACAGTAAATACCAATAAAACATACTTAAATATAAAACAATGATTGTAAAAAATAAACTCATAATTTAACATGTAAATAAATATATAAATGTAAACAATTACTAGTCACAATAAAAATCAAAATAAAACCTATATAATAAAGAAACATACAGCTAGAAAAATATATATGTACTCATCAGAAATGTGACTAATAAATAACATTAAAAGACAATAAAAATGTACCTGTATATTGTATACCTTAATCACTGAAAATAACTCCTATCATAATGTCATTAGAGAGCCTAAGATGTGAAAACAAAGCAAAACCATTATCATTAGAGAACGGAGCAAAAAAACCAAAAGGGAACAAATACTGAGGGATGAGGACGAGAACATGAGAAATGGATGCATATGGAAAAATATCTTATGACGAAAATGACTCCCAGGGTTTACGGACATAAACAGCATAAAAACCTCTTTCTAAAACTATTGGGATAAGATATACATACATAAATCATCTCAAACTTATAAATTAAATGAATTACCTGATTGAGATTATCCAATAACTTCAAATTACATGTTGCTATGCTGTCATAGTATTAATCCTGTAAGTGGGATTTTAAAAAAGACAACTAAGATAAAGCCGTGCATATCTAATCATATAAAAACTAATGTACATTATGTAATCTATTAGTGATTCTATTTAATGTTGAATAGCGTGTATACAAAAAAGAATAAAAGTTTATAGCTGGTAAAAACGGGGTCTTAAAAAAGTGTATGAAAACCAACTCGTAGCTGTGCCGTCGTAATAACCACCCTGCAATTGGGACTTTTAGAAAGACAACTGAGATAAATGTATGCATATTAAATTATGTAAGGACACATTGTGTGATCTATTAAAAACTCTATATCATCTAGAAAGAAAACCTTTTTCTAAATGCCGCATACATGAAAGAGACTGAAAAATTCCTGTTGGAAAAAGGGGTTTAAAAAGATGTGTAGAAAAAAATATAGACTACATACGTGCACACAAATCATCAATAGACTTGTAAGCTGGAGCTAATTAAAGACCATGGACCTACTACCCTGCTCTAAACTTTCACATGTATACACATGCAAAAAGTGGGTACGTGAAAACCAAAATGAAATAAAGGATTAAAGGACATCCCCCCCGCTCAAGAAACGGCCTCGAGGGAGCCACAACCCAAATAAAGATTACCCACATTATAAAAAACACACATAAATTACATTGTGTCTGAACTAAAACCACGACAGAAACCAACAGCCAAATTTAAAGAGCTACTAAGAGGCTGTATGGAGGGAATAACCCCCGAGTAGCGCATGCAGAAACAAAGGTCTCACAATAACAACTTGATTAAAACTGAGCGGAGTGGAGGAGTAGCCTAGTGGTTAGAACACTGGCTTGGTAACCAAGCAACCAGGGTTCGAATCCCACTAGCACTCCTTGTGGCCTTGGGCAAGTCACTTAACCCTCCATTGCCTTGGAAGAAAGGCCTGGCAATCTACTTCCGGTGACACTGCCAAGAAAACCCAGGAGCTTCTGGGTCGCCAGGGGTCAGGACTGACTCGAAGGCACACATTGCATTAAAACTGAGCATCAGCTATACCATAAAAACATAGGAATATAAAACGCACCGTATTCTACGGGCTAACCAACTTATAAAACCCAAAATATCAAACCGGAAGCTCATGATTACCAACTATACGTTAATGCCCCAATAAAACATTTGGGCTAACGTAAAACAGTAAACCAAAACATTAAAAAAGTAAACCTTTCAAAATTGAAGCATATAGCAGAGGGGAGAAGAAAAAGAACTTACATGAGTGTTAAAATGAATACTCCCACTGCCAACTCCGTAAAGTCGGCACCACCTTACTACAAGTAAAAGTCGAAAAAACGCCAGCATCTGCGCACAAGGAACCTTATAGAGATGTTAATTCGATGATGTGTAGCCAACCATGCAGATTTTGATAATCGATAAAAACATTTCAATCTATAAGTAATTGCATATACCGCAATAGATAACAAGAACTGTGAAAATGTTGTGAAATAAATAAACCAAACATGATTAAGTCCACAAAGGACAAAAACTCAATATTGAAACCGTTAAAAAGATCCACCCTAAATAAAACAACTGAAAATAACTACCCATATATAAAGTGTGTTAACCACCGAGTGAATATTAAAAAAACGAACAGAGGAAAAAATGAACCTCTAATTGCACCAAAGTATATAGCCCCACCTACTACCAACATGCAAGCTTCCCATGCAGGAGGAGACTATTCAAAAAATCTGAACAGGACAAACAAAAATGATGCCTAAACCCCCAAGGAGTAAAACTAAAACAGGACATATTTTTATTACAAATATATTTTTATATATTTATTTACATGTTAAATTATGAGTTGTTAAATATAAAACAATGATTGTAAAAAATAAAGTAAGTATCTGTTTTATTATGAGTTGTTTACTTATTTATTTTTTTATAATCAGTTTTACATTTAATATTTAAGTATCTGTTTTATTGGTATTTACTGTTTTTTATTGCTCCTATTTAGAGAAAAAATTTATACATTATTTTTTATTCATGTTTTTAGCTCCGTATATTGGCTGTACTCTATTTTGCTTTTATATTTTATATTGGTTTAAATTGGCATGTTTTATTTATATATGTCTTAGTTCATTCTCTATGTTCTTTTTAATATTCAGTTTCTCTTGTTTTTTGATTTTAAATGTTCTTTGTTTTTAGCCATTCATTGCCCCTGAGGAAGGTTTTTACGAAACACGGCCTGTGTTGGGCCAGTGGCTGAAGTGGATTTATTTAATAAAAGTTTTTATTTCCACACGTCCGTTTGTTGCAGTCCACGCTTCTTACCGCCATACTTAGTACTTTTTTTTTTTTTTTTTTTAAACCACCAGCTGGTTTTTCCATTTTTCAGGAAAATGAGGCCTAATGCCGAAAATGGCACCTAGCACCAAAAAAGAAAAAAGTTTCTTAAGAGAAACACTTCAGAAGTCTCTATTTTTATTTTTTTTTTTTTTTTTAAAGAAAAGAAAAGAGAACTGGCGGTACTGGTAGGCGTCGAGCAGAGGCAGGCGCGACCACAAGAAAAACAATTTAAAGAAGAAATTTTCTGCGGTGACAGGGTATGTGACCTGTCGGCTCCGCAGAAAACGAAGAACTGAAGAGAGGCAGACAGTTGGAAAGGTGGGAAGGCAGCGCGCATGTGCTGAGGGATGCTCCCAAAAGCGTTCCTATTTTGGACGCTGGAGAGCGTTCCCGCGCAGGCTCTGTCGGTACCAACAATACCCATATGTGAAGACTACAATCCTGCTTGTTTCTGGAGATGACGGCTCTCTCATATCTCTGAATTTTGGCTCGTTGAAAAGTGGACTACCCAGAAACAATCATTTGAAGCAGAGGCAATGACCGACCCTCAACAGTATGTGTATTTGCAAGCTAAGATCTAGAATACAAGAGAGCAGTTTTTGCTGCAGGAGGAACATTCTACACAGATAGTCCATATTGAGGATTTGAAGTGGATTGAGCTCAATTTAGGGCCCCTTTTACTAAAACCCACTAAGGATGTGCCATTAATGTGCTGATCTCATGCCTGTTAATGGCAAAGGCCACATATTAGATGTCAGGGCATGTTCAGTGTGTCACCGGCAGTTAACACGATCCGCTACTTAGCTGAACCCATGTTAAGAGTCTGTGGCAATTGTCCTGGAGCTAGCAGACTCATGCCCACTCTCCACCCTTCCCCGCCCCATCCTGTGATTGCCGATTTAACATGCAGCTGCAGGCAGTCAAACACCCATTAATCAGCTAATGGGCTTCAATAAAGAGGCCCTTAGTGTCAAATGAGGCTATGGGAAAGCTTTTGGGCCAGTTATCTAGTTGCCCTTCTAGATTAGGCCCAATTCCACCTTGCTTATTTAAAGCTTATAAAGCTGTACTGCAGCTAATATCAGTCTTACTTACGAATAATTTTTAACTCATCAATATATACCTCCCATCTTGAAGCAAGTGGTAGTACAACCATTACTGGGGGGGGGGGGGGGGGCGGGGATAGAAATCAGACCTGGATATAGCAGTTATGTCCAAATTTTCAACCTAGTCTGCAATATCTGGCTAAACTAATTGGGATGGTTGTTCTTTTACAATTTCAGTTGTACTTAGAATTGTGTTCTGCACATGAGCAATTTCAATTTGGTTTCCATACTGAAATATTGCTAGCTTTAGCAATTAATAAATGCCTGGCCGCACTGGGCAAGGGTCGACAAGCGGTCAGTGTTTTTGAGTCACCAACATTTGACTTGGTCCATCAAATCTTACTAAAATCACTCTCGACCTTGGAGATGGGACAGTGTGTATTTAACTAGAGTCAAATCTTATTTCACTGACAGGAAATGTGTGTATGTAGGGGACTGACAGAAAGGGCTGAACTGGAGCGAGGGCTTCCATAGGGTTCTACTCTCTCAGCCACATTATTTAACATGCCCCCTTTGGATTTGTTACAAATACTGCAGATAGACTTTTCTCCCAGTTATTGATAATGTTGCTACATCTCTGGCTCATTTGAATAATTGTGTTTTGTCATGTTGCTTCATGGTTACTATTTCAGGGTTTGACGCTGAACTTCTTGAATAAGCAGAAGCATTAGTCAACTAGTACGACACCTGCTTTCAGCTACCGTCACATACAGATCGGTGGTTGTAAAACTCCCACCCCCAGCAAGTCTGTTATTTAGGTGGTCTTGACTGATTCTCGTGTCTCTCTCCATCTGCACATCAAGGATTTGGTAAAAAGATCTAAGCTTTGGTTATACTAAGGGGGCTTTCTGAATACTGAAGATCTGAGACCTGTAATTAAAAGCAATTGCCCCTCAGTTGCTGTAGTTTGATACTATATGGGCTACTTGCCTCTTATCTGAAGCCCTTGCAGATAGTACAGAATGCCTCAGCTTGCTCGATGTTGGGAGTAAGAGAACACAATCATATTTCCCCCTCACATGTTGAGTGGTTCATTGCTGCCTATAAAGCTTCACATTTTTTTTAGGGTGATGGTTTTGATGTTCAAACCTCTGAAATTAGAGATCAGCCTCCCAATCATGTCTTCTGGGAGCTTTATAAACCCCCCCCCCCACACACACACACACACACCCTCCCCGGGAGGCTAAGATCTTATAGGGGAAGGCTGCTGAAGTGCCTGAGTTTCCTCAAATCCGAGGCATCCGAGTTCTTAACCAGATGTCTATATCTGCCCTACAGGAGTGGAATTAACTACCTGTGGACTTAAAGACAGCTTGATGATCTGCTGGACTTCCAGATAAAACGGAAAGCTTTTCTATTGCAGACAAGATTTGGGTTAATAGGCAAGTACAGTCAAACCTCGGTTTTCATTTGTCCCGGTTTTCATACATCGCTTCGGTTTTCAACGTCTTTTGACTGAGATTTTGTCCCGGTTTTCATACATCGCTTCGGTTTTCAACGTCTTTTGACTGAGATTTTGTCCCGGTTCTCGTACATCGCCTCGGTTTTCGTAAAGTACAGTACTGTAAATACATACACCCTCGCGCTGCACACCATTCTGTATACACTGCCAGAACGCCTGCCCGGTCCCGGCAGCACTGCCCCCCGGACTCACCGATCGCCAGCGTGATGAGAAGCAAAAGCCAGCTGAGCATGTAAATGAAACACATCCTTGAGCCTGGTCAGAGTCAGAGAGGCAAGGATTGCGCAGAGAGGAAGGCCCCGATCTCGTCCACCGCCTGCCCGTTCTCTGGAGCGCCCCCTCAGGCTCGGAGGTAGCAGGGAAGAAAAGCTGTCAACGTAAGCAGGAGATGTTGCATGAATGTGGGAGGCAGTTCTTTCTCTTGCATGGTACGTCTGAAGCTATATCATTAAGATTTTCTGCCATTCTGAAGCATTGAGCAGATAATGTAAAGGTATTTTAATGGGCTGAATCCAATGTGATTCCGAAGAGAGCTGGGCACAGCAGCTTGTCAGGGGTGGCTAAGGCCAGATGTTAACATACTGTACTGTACAGTACTGAACTTAGCTTGCTTTCAGTGATGTTAAATGTTCATTTATCCATTTCATTAGTCATTTATATTTATTTCTCATTGTTTTCTGTATGTAAAAATATAGTTATTCTCTATAAAATGTATTTTTGTGAATATTTTTGGGTGTCTGGAACGGATTAATTGGATTTACATTATTTCTTATGGGAAATATTGCTTCAGTTTTCATACGTTTCTGTTTTAGTCAGACTTTTTCGAACGGATTAATCATGAAAACCGAGGTTTGACTGTATGCCATTTAACCAGACCAATTTGAACAGTCTGTAGCGAAGGTTAGCTGGGTTTAGATGGATATGTATTGTGACCGATTTGTGTCAAGATTGTTCAATATATTTGTTTGTACATCTGGCTGATTATTTCATGTTTGATTGGAAACTGCAGAGCATGCTTAAGATTTGCGGTATATAAGAGATGAAATACATAAAATTGTTCCTCAATTTACAATTTTAGCACGCTCATGTCAATATCTTTTGACACAGTTTAGCATGCATGGCAAGCCCTTAATGAATGCTAAACATGCATGCTAAGCTTTATTGTATTGGTCTTTTTGTGTGTTTGGGAAAAAGCAGTAGTGCAACTGCTACTGTGAGAGCAATTAGTAGGCACCTACCTATGTGCTGTTTTATATAGAAAAGTAGATGCCTAAGATTATATTTTATAATTTGCATGTCTACTTGTGCTCTCCAGTCATGCTCCAGCCAAACTCCACTAACATGCGCAACCTCATGGTGAGAGTCTACACTACAGGGCCAACCCATGCACCTATAAAATAGCAACCGAAGAAAGTGAACACGTACATGTCCATTTACTTAAGTAAATCACTAAAAATACCATGGATTTGTGTGTGACAATGGTGTGGAACTTTAGGCGGCTCTTTATAAAAATTGCACCCTATATCACAATGGAAGATGTGTAAACAGATAGATCCAGAAGGGGGCATCTGCTTACCACTGGAATTTTATACATTTTTTTGTTCTGGCATGTTTGCATCCATCACCCTAAGAGTAAATCAGTTTTTCGAAGGAAAATTAAAAATCGGTGAATTTTCAGCATTGCCAGCCTTAGAAAATTAAGACAACACTGTAAACACTTCTGCCAGTACTAAGAGTCTAACTCATCAGATGATATTCAGTACTGCTGGAGTGTGTGTCCAGGTCAGCATTTTTTGAAAGAAATTCTTTAAAGAATTTAATGAAGCAGCCCAAAAAGTATCAATATTCCCTCTGTAAACCCCTACCTTTGTTCTTTTCTTCCTCCTCTTCTTTCTCTTTTTGAATTTCCTATAAAGGCTAAATTAGATCCCAGGGGGCTACTGCACCACTAAACAAGGATCTTTTCTGGTCTATTGTGAAGGAAGTAAATGTGCTCAGGAGGGAGATAGACTTGAAGGAGAAATTAACATACCTTCCTACTTCCCTCACTGCCTGATCTCAAACATAAAAATGTCTCTTTCCTCCCCTATTGCACGCAAAAACGAAGACTTTACTGACCTGGTGTAAACATTGCTGGCAAATGCAATATTCACAGCACACCACAGTACACGATTCTTTCTAAGATTCTACAAAGGGTTTCAAACAGGTACCGTACCGAGCAACTCCCCTTTAGCAAAGGGAGCAAAACAACTAACAAGACATTATAAACCACAAGTTATTTAAAAAAATAATGGTTGTGCTTTTGTTTGGTGTCATTGGTCTAAGGCTTTTGTTTGTATATTTGATAGCAGATATAATATGTACTACAATGCTATTTACATATTATAACAGCTACAGTGCCTTGTGAAAATATTTATCCCCTTGGTTTTTGTCCTAGGTTGTACATGTGACAAAAACAGAAGTGAAATGACAATAAAATATCTTGTATATAGAAAAAAAACAAGTAAAAACTGAAAAGCTGTGAGTGCATATGTATTCATTCCTTTTGCTATGAAACCCATAAATAAGATCCTGTCCAACCAATTAACCTCAGAAGTCCCATAATTAGTTGATTAGGGTCCACCTGTGTGCAATCAGTGTCACATGATGCCTGTATAAATATACCTGTTCTGAAAAGCCCCTGACTCTGCACCACCACTAAGCAAGCAACATGAAGACCAAGGAGCATTCCAAACAGGTCAGAGACATAGTTGTGGAGAAGCATAGATCAGGGTTGCATTATAAAGAAAAATCCCAAATTCTGAATATTCCACAGAGCACCATTAGATCCATTATAACAAAATGGAAAGATATGGCACCACTACAAACCTGACAAGAGAAGGCCGCCCACTGTAACTCACAGACCAGGCAAGGAGGGCATTAATCAGAGATGCTACAAAGACCCCAAGGACAACACTGAAGGAGCTGCAAAGATCCACAGCGGAGATGGGAGTATCTGTCCATAGGACCACTTTAAGCCATACACTCCACAGAGCTGGGCTTTATGGAAGAGTGGCCAGAAAAAAGCCATTACTTAAAGAAAGAAATAAGAAAACATGTTTGGGGGGTGGTCCACATGCTGTTGTCGCACCCCAAACACATGGAAGAAGGGTCTCTGGTCAGATGAGACGAAAATTGAACTTTTTGGCCATCATGGGAAACATGTGTAGTGCAAACCGAACACTTCCCAGCACCTCGAGAACACCAATCCCACAGTGAAGCAAGGTGGTGGCAGCATCATGCTGTGGGGATGTTTTTCATTGGCAGGGACAGGAAAACTTGTCAGGATTGAAGGAACGATGGATGGCACTAAATACAGGGCAATTCTAGAGGAAAACTCATTTCAGTCTGCCAGAGATTTGAGGCTGGGACGAAGGTTCACCTTCCAGCAGAACTATGACCCCAAATATACTGCTAAAGCTGGTTTAAAAGGAAACATTTAAATGTCTTGGAATGGCCTAGTCAAAGCCCAGACCGCAATGCAATTGAGAATCTGTGGCATGACTTGAAGATTGCTGTACACCAACGCAACCCATCTATCTTGAAGGAGTTGAAGCAGTTTTGCCTTGAGGAATGGGTGAAAATCCCAGTGGCTAGATGTGCTAAGCTGATAGAGACATGCCCCAAGAGACTTGCAGCTGTAAATGCAGCAAAAGGTGGCTCTACAACGTATTGACTTTGGGGGGTGAATACATATGCACACTCCTGCTTTCAGGGGGGTGGGGGGGTTGGTCTTAATTATTGTTTGTGTCACAATAATGGATATTTTGCACCTTTCAAAGTCATAGGCCATTTTAATTCCAGGTTGCAATGCGACAAAACAGGACAAACACAGAGGGGATGAATACTTTTTGCAATGCACTGTACATTCTTTCTGCTAGAAAGAGAATTAAGGTTTAAAGATGACAGAAATTGAAGGTAGGAAAGTACAGTGCCAAAGTGTAATAGCAACCGTGACAGATTAACTTCCTACACTGCTTGTCTGTTGGAAAAACAAACACATTAGCATTATTATTTATTTTTTACTGTAAAGAGGCACAAATAGTATTAATGCAATCTAAACATTCTTTGCATTTACATAATCTAACCATCCATAGACAAACCAATGTGCTAAATCCTGAAATATGCAAGTGTTCCTGCTAACGTGTTAAATTGCTCATATAAGCCTTGGTTTTAAACTTAGAGGTGAAACATAACAGCCTAGTACTGTTAAAACTTTTTCTGCTGTGTTAGCCAAAAAATTGATGTCATAGTATCTTAAGAACTTAGAGTAGATAATGTATTAGAGAGGAATGACCCAATGGCAAGAGCAGTAGGAAAGCCAGGATTTAAATTCCATTTTCCCCCACGGATGTTTCCTGTGACCTTGAGCAAGTCACTGTCTTCCACTGCTCATGCTACTAGTTTAGATCGTAAGCCCTCTGGGACAAGGATCCACCTATCTGAACTGTAGCTTGCCTCAAGTACAGGAAAGACGAGCAATTAAATCCAAAATAGTAATCCTAACAATAAAACAAAATCGCTCACAAGAAAAGGATCTAACAGGTACTACTGTAAGTAACTAATGCCATGAAAATTAATGCATATCAGCATTTCTGGCTGAAGATTATGGGACAAACAGCATTAAGGGGTTATATCATGCATAGGGCCTGTGTGTGCCTTTTAGTTTCTTTTGAATGAATGCTGGCTGCATCACAGTTCATCATCTCAAAATGTATGCAGTACTGAGAAAAAAAAAAAGCTTATTAACCCCAAGTATGATAATGGAAATTACAAATTCTTATGATTTCCTAGTTTAGCCAGTGTTTTCTTATAACAGTACAAATTAAATAATTCTGTGTTTGGAATACAATAGTATACAAAGTAGGAAAAAATAAGACTAATTCAGAGTCTAGTGTATGAAATAAGTGAACCCCTAGGTTTTTTTTCCACACAGTTTATTGGCTAATCAGGGGAGTGGAGGAGTAGCCTAGTGGTTAGAGCAGTGACTTTTGACCAATAGACCCGGTATGGACATTCTGTCTTATAAAAAAGCCCCAAATGTTCCAAGGTTGGTCTTCACCATAAATGTTTGGGTTCCCACTAATGAAATTTCAGAAGACCTGCAAGGAGGAGCAGTTGATATTAAATTGGGCTGGACAGAGTTACAAAAGCCATCTGTGGTTCTATTCACCCTCCATCAGATAGGTGAAGGCACATTTTATAAAGGAAATCCATGTGCAATTTGGACATCAAAGCCAATACATATGGGGGGTGGGGGAAGCAGTCATGTGCAAGTCCAAGCATGATTTCAAAAATGTGGACATCTATGGAGACACCTACATAGACTTCCCTAAAATAGCATTTCAGAACAGGGATGTCTAATAGCATAATGGTTATGAGTTAAGAGTAGTGGGTTAGGAGTAGGGTAGCTAGGATTCAAATCCCCGTGTGGGCCTTTGTGATTTTAGGCTAGTCATTTAACTCTCCATCTTCTCTACACTCTCTGGATGTTTTAAGGCCAAAGCAAGCACTTTCCTGAAGCCTATTCATGATGGAGCAGGTCTAAACATAGATGTGCCTGCAGACATCCCTGAGAAACAGTCACAGGCGTGAATAACACGGAAAGACAGAGTCCTTTATTGAACCAACGGCCGCCCGACACAGGCCGTGTTTCGTACCCTTCGTCAGGGGCTAGCCAGGCAAAACAACTAAAAACAAACATATTAAACATCAAAAATGGTAAAGGAACAACAAACCAAGATAAAAACCATGTTAAAACACAATCGTTAAAACAATAAATATGTGTTAAATAAAACTAAAAAGTAAAAGCATAGAAATAAAAAATAAACAACATCATACATATATATCAACAAATTTAACAAGAGGAGAACAATAGTGCTCGGGACCTGATGAGAATGTGCTTGGAACAAAACTGAAATACTAACCTCTCTTGTGATGTATAAACCAAATGTCACTTCACACTGTTTGTGCAAACACTTAGGGGCATGTTTACTAAACATTCCCAACGTGCGGGGCCGCGGTAGTGTGCCTGTGCCATATAAGGAGTGGGCGGATCAGGCTGAAAAAAGGAAAAAACCGACCGTACGTGTTCGCGCCGCGCAAATGTGCGGGGCCCACATTAGCGCGTGGGAAGGCTAAGTGGGGCGCCGCTGGGCACATAGAGGAACAGAGCTGTAGCACAACGGTGAAGACACGAACCAATGGTGCAGGGGCCACAGGTTCGACTCCCCATTGTGCTCCACAAAAAAGGCCAGCTGAGGCATCAACTTTAATGGTTAAAAGTGGTTGAGGAGGCAAAATAATTTCGGGTGGCAGAAGGCGGCGCACTGTCATTTTGGGCGGCAGAAGGCGGCGCACTGTCATTTTGGGTGGCAGAAGGCAGCGCACTGTCATTTTGAGCAGCAGAAGGCGGCGCACTGTTAATTGTGGGCAGCAGGAGGTGGCGTGCTGATGGCCATCAGGCTGCGTGCTGATGTGTGCGGAGGCATTCAAATAGTGGGCGGCAGAAGTGGCGCGCTGATGCTCATGCACAGGAACAGAGCCACAGCACAATGGTTTGGACACTCACCAATGGTGCAGGGAGCAGGGGTTCAAATCCGTACAGTGCCCAGTAAACAAGGCTGGCTGAGGCATTATATATTATGGGGATGAGTGCTGTAGGGGGCAAGTTACGTTTATTTTAGTACTCGCGACTAGCAGACGCACACGCAAAGCGTGTTAACATAAGGCGGCCCATACGGCACATGTTACAGCTCACTGTCCGCCAAGGCACCCTAGAATGTCCCCTATAGGGCCCATATATGTTGCGGCACAGGGTAAGGTATAGTGCACCTTATATGGACGGCAACCATAAGGTGGCCAATAGGGCGCCCAATAAAGCACCCGCAGAGGCACCCCATGGGTACAGTACGCTGAGGGTGTTATTGCTGGCAGCAACATATGTACAAGAAATAAAACAATGCTGTGGAAAACCCTATCAGTTAAACCCCACTGTGGGTTTGAACCCATGACCTCTGGCATCATAGGCAGTGACGTAACCATTGGGCTACAGCTCTATAGCTGACAGCAAGCCCCTGGCTGGCTGCAGAGAGCCTGCACGTCACCCCACAGACAGTCTGCTGTTGTAGACAGGATAGGGTTAGGTCACCCGTACCCATGCTGCACTGCACATGCAAATCAGCTGTCCACAGATGCACACAAGATGGGGAATGCACCTCAACAGCTCCCCGGCCTGGCAGGAGGTAGTGTCCATGTGCACCCACACAGCACCCCGGCCTGGTAGGGTGTACTGAGTGGGTGTTCCACTGGCACAGAGTAGCTACACCCCGTCACATTGTGCGGGTACTGTGCTCACCCTGAGGGTGCGATGAGGCGCCCAGGACCAGGTCCACAACACCCTCCATGGCTGAGAGAGGCCATGTCAGAGCTCCAAAGCAGTGTTGAACTGTGAGATAGGTTGTTTCTGCAGAAACATCCTGGATATATCTGTCTGTCTCAGTCAGGGGAACCCCCCCATGGACCCCTAGGTGGGCCATGCACCACCAACCCCCCCCTCGGCTGAGGGTGGCAAACAGGGTCACCTATCAACGGATCCACATTCTACCCCCCTGCAATGATGGCAGTAGAGTGGACCATCAACCCCAGCCCTACTGGGGAACAGACACCCCACAGGGCAGTCACAGCAGCTCTATACACCCCCAGAACACAATATCAGACAGACATTAGGCCTGGATATGCTAAGCTGCACCCCACCGCTGTCAGATATTCTCCTGCAGCAAGCCATCAGCCGCTGCACCCTGCATGGCACCCCTTCAAGACACAGACCAGCTGAATACAGTCTGCTAGTTAGTCCTGGTGGAAATGCATGCACCCAGAACTGGGATGGCAGCACACACAAGCAGTTATGTCAGTGACTGGGCCCCAAAAGGACACCCATATATATCACATGAGGGGAATACTATATAGCACTATGGGGGTGCCTAGCCATGCTGTGGTCACTGCACAGTCAGGGTGGAGTGATCCCCCAGCAGCACATACAGAGGTCACCCTGTCTGAGCTATACCCATGGTACCTTGCTACTCATTATGCACATTGGCAGGCCAATACTGGCAACAGTGCTGGCAGTGTGGGCTGTGGAAGGTGTTTGCAGCCACCACACACTGTATAGACAGACACCCCCCCCCCACACACACCTATGCCAGCAATGTGCTACTATAGAGGAGGTTAGTAGCCCTGCCCACCACACCAGTCCTGGGCACGGTACAGCCATGGATATGGTACACAGTACTGCTGGGGGTCACTCCCCAGGGTGGTAAACACTGTCAGGGGCCAGACCTGGAGCACGCACCGCAGACATCAGACAGCTTGTTCTGATGGAGCTCAAGAAGCAAACAGTGCTGAACGTAGGACTGTCTATCTGCCAGTACCCACATCAAACGTTTGAGGGCTGTGTACCGTGTACCCAGGTATAGGTGGCATTGCTAAGGTACGCAGGTGCTAGATCTGGGAGATGCACGCAGGGCCCAATGTCCTGCCTCTCCAGGAGGCATTGGCCAATGGGGCCTGTGGGTGTGGGTGTGGGTGTGGGTGTGTCTGGCCCTGTTGTCTGCTGCTTTACGGCAGAGTTTCCCTACTCCAGTCCTGGTGTTCCGGACACTGTTCGGGTGTTCATGCTGTCCCCTATGAATATGCATGAGCTACATCTGCATACCATGGGGGTGGTGCAGACATATGCAGCACAGGCATCTTTCTTAGGGGAAGCATGGAACCTGAATGGTGTTTGGCCCTCCAGGACTGCATTTGGGAGACTCTGCTCTAGATAATGTGCCTGTTTATGGTGTCTGTGTTTGGTGTGGTAAAATATAGGCTATGTTCTCAGCAATGCCTATGTTCTCAGCATGCCTATGTTCTCAGCAATAAAGGTTTGTCCTTACTATCACGGTGTAGTTGTGGGAAAAATATGTGGACAGGGTCGGCAGTAGCTGCAGCTGGGATTTGAACCTGTGACCCTCTGGTCTTAGAGGTACTGGCTCTGTCCGCTGCACCACACTGTGGCCACAGAGACAGTGCAGTCCCTGGAGATGGTAAACCTGGCAGGATGGGGTCGCAAACCCTGCTCTGCACATGTTTACTGTGGGCTCATTCACCTTGTCTGGTCACATACGTGCAGATAAACCCCGGAAATGACCACGAAAAACAGGGGCTATACTTTTAGCCAAGCTGGGCAACAGTGCTATTAATGGGCAACCATAGGGAACACTCCCAGGAAAGCTCCAAAGATGGCAATTAGTTTTGGTGGAGTCTCCGCTCTGTAGACCCTTCCAAAATTCATTTCTTTTTCCTGGAGCTTTCCTGGGTGTGGTTTTTATATTTGCCCATTACTATAACTGTTTCCCAGCTGAATTACTATTTTTAATATTTTTGTTGTGGTCATTTTCTATTTTTATTTTCACTTTTGTGCTGTGCACATGTATCACACTGCTTACGTTTTGCAGGTTTCCCCGGTTTTCCTGTACATTGCTGACGGAAATGGTTTCTCTTCCCTTTAAACTGCCCTCTACCGCGAGTGTTTCACTCGCGCTATTTTTTCCTTGTAAATTCAGGCCCGATAATGTGCGGGGAGCCTCTCCCCTCCCCTTCCCCGCCCATTGACCCCATCTCTCCGCCCCTCGGGAGCCTTCCTCCGCCCTCTGTTAGCCGTTCCACACCTCTATCGGACATCTGCGGGCCCGTACTTGTGCGTGGCCCGTTAGTGTGTTGCGCACATGCGCGGGGGTTCATCGCATGTGTGCAGGGCGTTTAAGAGCATTTAGAAGCGTTTAAGTGCCGCTTTTCCGTGTGCTATTGTGCGGCGCGCACTTTTGCGGTTTTTAGTAAAACATCCCCCTTAGATTATATGCTAATGCTAAAAAAAACCGTAAAAATTATTCACAAAAATATAATAGAATAAATAAAACCATACATCAAAACATTGCATACTAAATTAAATCAAATTAACAAACTAAGAGAAGTAGAGAGAGGAGGAAAAGGACAGGATACGCAAACAATTAAATTGTCAATGCATCTAGCACAATATAACATTGCTTGTAAAAAGAGGGGGGAAGAACTAAAAAACGAAACGGAGTGAGTCCATGGAGACAATAAAGGCAAAAAAGGTAACCAAACCACTCTATAGGTTATGTAGTTTTAACCAACCATCGCATATAAAGGGAGCAAAAACCGTGTTTCAAAATAATGCTTCTTACAAGGATCTTAGTAGATATATGTCGTAGATATACACAGAATGCAGATGAGCCATTGAAGCTGCCATGGCTCTCACATTGTGAGCTGTGACATGGCCCTCCAGAGGAAGATTTTTACTCTGATAGGCAAATGAAATACACTGAGCAATCCAGTTGGACAGTGTTCTCTTGGAGACTGAAAGTCCCAAATGAGAAGGATCAAAAGCAACAAAGAGTTGAGAGGACTTTCTATGTTGCTGTGTTCTTTGGACTGTAAAAGAGCTAAAGCTCTTTTACAGTCCAAAGTATGAAGATTCCTTTCTGCATTTGATGCATGAGGCCTTGGAAAAAAACACAGGCAGGTAGACCGCTTGGTTTAGATGAAAGGGCGAGACCACCTTTGGCATAAAGTATGGATGAGTCCTAAGGACTACCTTGTCATGATGAAATCATTATAAGGCGGATCAGCTACTAGTGCCTGCAACTCACTGATGCAACGTGCTGATGTGATTGCAATGAGAAAGATAACTTTCCAGGAAAGGAACTTCAACGAGGTAGTAGCTAAGGGTTCGAAAGGCGGCTTCATGAGCTGGCCAAGAACCAGGTTTAAGTCCCAAGCCACCGCTGGTGGCCTAATGGGAAGCTTAGTTAGAAGAAGGCCTCTCATAAATCTTGCTATAAGAGGATGGGAGGAAATAAGTTGTCCATTTAGAGGCTTGAAAGAAGCTGCAATAGCACTCAAATGGACTCTACTGAGTTAGTCTTAAGTCCTGCATTGGATAAATGAAGGAGGTACCTCTGGAATCATTACTGGAGTATCTCAAGGGGGCTAAGACCCTTCTGCGAGCACCATATGGTAAACCTTTTCCACTTGAAAGCATAAAAGCGCCTTGTGGAAGGTTTTCTGAAAGCATAAACGATATCCTTTACTTGCTGAGAAAGGTTAAGATCATGAAGATCTAGGTCTTCAGCAGCCAAGCCCTGGAGATTAGGATGCCATAACATTCCGTCCTCTTGAGATAGGAGATCTGGAGCAGACCATAACTCCAGAGAGGGAGCTTGAGGGAGATGTAGAGGCAGAGGGTACCACACTTGCCGCGGCCAATGTGGAGCTATGAGAATCACACGGCCTCTGTCTCTCTGAAGCTTGAACAGGGTTTTGAGAATTAGGGGACTGGGTGGAAAGGCATAAAGGAAGTCTTGATCCCAATGAAGGAGGAAAGCATCCCTGGCCTGGGATCCTTGAGCCGGAATCCTGAAACAGAACCGGGGAAGTTTGGCATTCAACGGACTTGCAAAGAGGTCTATGTCCGGGGTTCCCCCAAATTTGAAAAATCTTGGCTACCTGGTCTGCATGTAGAGACCATTCGTGTGGAAGCAGAACTCGACTGAATCTGTCTGCTCAAGAGTTTTGAATGCCTGGAAGATATACTGCCAGGAAATGAATCTGATGCTCTCTGGCGAGGGCCCATAGTCGCAAAGCTTCGTTGCAAAGCGACAGAGCCTGTTCCTCCCTACTTGTTCATGTAGAACATGGCTACTTGATTGTCCGTATGAATGAGGACTGTCTTGTAGCTGAGCAGGGTGTGGAACACTTGAAGAGCAAGGAAGATTGCTCTGAGCTCTAAGAGATTGATGAGTAGATGAGTCTCCTGTGGAGTCCAAGTGCCTTGTGTGGAGAGGTCTTGCAAATGAGCTCCCCAACCCATCAGTGAAGCATCTGTTGTGAGAGTTGCCTGGGGTAAAGGTTGTTGAAATGGGGACCCCACCAACAGGTTTTGAGTGGACTGCCACCATTGGAGGGACAAAATAAGACAATTTGTGTTGGCTATTTTGTCTGAAAGGCACCCTGATGCCTGGGTCCATTGAGTGGACAAAGTCCACTGGGCTGCTCTCATATGGAGGCGTGCATAAGGAACCACATGCACGGTAGATGCCAGGTGGCCTAGTAGTTGTAACATTTCTCGAGCAGTGAGATGAGGCTTTAGCGCTGCTTGAGAAGCTAACTGCACCATGTGAAGGCAACGGGTCTGAGGAAGATGGGCCCTTGCTTTTCTGGTATCCAGCAGAGCTCCTATGAACTCTAGAGACTGAGTGGGAGTTAGGCTGGATTTTGGGATGTTTATGACCAGACCCAAATACTGAAGGATACGCATTGTGCAAGATAGAGAAATCCTGGCCTCTGACTCTGATGGGGCTCGAATGATCTAGTCGTCTAAGTAGGGGAAGACGAATATTCCTAGAGTGTGAAGAAATGCTGCTACCAGAGCCATGCATTTCGTAAACACCCTTGGAGCTGAGGCCAGGCCAAAAGGAAGCACCCTGTATTGGTAGTGCTTCCCTTGAAAAAGGAACCGAAGGAACTTGCTGTGAGTTGGATGGATGAGAACATGAGTGTACACATCCTTTAGATCTAGAGAACAAAGCCAATCCTGACTCTGGAGGTATGTCAGCAGAGTTCCCAGAGAAATCATCTTGAATTTCTCTTTGAACAGGAATTTGTTCAATTCTCTGGAGGTCCAAAATAGGTCTGCCCCCCCCCCCCATTTTCTTTGGGATAAGGAAATAAGGGGAGTAAAACCCTGTACCCTGTTGAAGAATGGATACCTCTTCTATTGCCCCTTGGGCAGGAAGCATAGTGACCTCTTCATCTAACAGGTTGATGAGCGAGGTCTGAGAATTTAACTGTCTTACCATTGTGGGAGGGGGGCATGCACAAAAAGTGAAGCTTGTACCCCTCTTTTATAATGGAGAGTCCAGGGTTCTGCTGTTATCTGCCCCCATCTGGGGGCAAAGTGACACAACCTTCCTGGAATGGTGGCAGGCTCTGGTTCGTTGAGAGCCAGGAAGACTAAGCTCTCTAGATAGAAGTCAAAGGCCTTGTGGAGGCTGAGACTGCTGAGACAATTGAGGCTTAGCAGTCTTTTCTTTCCTTTGTTTAGGTGGTTGCTGACTCTTTCGGGCAGGTTGACCTGCAGAATGTCCCTGCTGGGAATAAGAGGGATAAAACCATTCTCCAAAAAGAAGAGGTTTCTTGAAAGATTTCCTCCTTGCAGGATCAGCTGTGGCTTTGGATAATCTATCTAAGGTGGAGTTGTCAGCAACCAACTCATTGGCTCTCTCTTGCCAATTTTTGCCAAATAAATTCTCACCTGTACAAGGGATATTGCCCAGTTTATCCTGCACACAGAGCTCCAAATCGGATGCCTGGAGCCAGGCAATTCTACGTGCACCTATGGCAATGGCAGAGGTTCTGCTTATGCACTCAAAACAGTCAAAAGCTGCACCGTTGACAAACTTAGAAACATCCTGGGCATGTTTAACCAGTGTGAGAAAATCCTGCCTCTTATCAGGGAGAAGAGGACTCAAAACTTCTAAATCTCCTTTGACTTCCTTAAGGAACATTCCCATATATAAAATATAGGAACTGATCCTGGCAGAAAAGCATGGAAGCCTGGAAAGTGTGATGTCCAAAGGCATCCAAAGGTTCGACACACACGTCCTGGAGGATTAGGGGCATGCCTCTTTGCACTTCTGATCCTTCTCATAGCTGATTCCACTACAATAGAGTGGTGAGGAAGCTGAGTTTTCTGGAAACTAGGACACGGGAGGCACTCGATACATGGTATTCAGTCTACGAGAGTGAGGAGAGGTGGTAAGAGGTGTTTCCCACATTCTCAACATGAGATCATGTAAGATCTCATGGATAGGCAAAGTAGCTGCCTCCTTAGGAGCCTTGGGATATTGTAGAATCTCCAACTCCTTTGCCCTGGGCTCTGTTTCAGGAGCCACAGAAATGGACAGACCCCGAGCCACCTCCCTGATAAAATCCTGAAAGGAAATTTCTGGAGAAGACATCCTGCATTTAGGAGAGGAAGACTCCTCTGGGAGAAGTACTCTGGTACCAACGGAGCTGTCAGAATCTTCAGACTCCTCCGAGGACTCAAAGTACCTCCTGTAGAGCACGATACACGTACCGACCGAAATCGGTACTGGGGGGTATCGGTACCAGAAGGCATAGCATGACTGGGTGCCAGCAGTGCAGACACCGATGCCGATTCTGTCGGTACCGGTACCAATACCGGTGCTGGAGTCGGTGTCGGTACCGGTTGAACTGTCTGACATGGTTCTGAGGGTGTCGATGCCACAAGGAGAGCCGCCAGACTGCGTTCAATATCCAGGAACCTCTGGTCCATCGACGCTGCCGATGCCTGGGTATCTGTACCAGAGAAAGCAGTCGGTACCCCAGAGCATGGCACCAGTAGTTCTGCCGAGGTTGAGGCCTCAAGAACATCCTGGAACTCCGATAATGCTTTGGAAGCCAAAGCCTCCCGCCAGGGAAATTTTTCCGGTATGGAACCCTCAAGGGCAACGCCAGAGGCATCTCGATGCTTGGAAGGAGATCTACCCTTTGAGGACCAGCCAGACTTATGTTTAGTTACCTGAGATCCATGGGAGGAAGACTAAGCCCTGGACAACGTCGATGCCACAGAGGCTGCATCGGAGGGAAAAAGGGTGCTGAGCTTAGCAGCTCGGTTTTGTCGACCCCTCTTGGACATCATGGCACAGGCCATACACTCCGAAATGGAGTGGTCAGGACCTAAACATTTAAGACACCACTCATGGGTGTCGGTGATGGAGATGGTACCGCCACTTGGTGCACTTCTTGAAACCCGAAGCGTGTTTTTCCATGGTAAAGGAAATTTTGGGCCTAAGGCCCAAAAAGGCGCGTGCACCTGAGGAAGAAATGTTTGGGGAAAAAAAAACCCCCCAAACTAGATATTTTATTTTATTTTTTTTTTAAGGAAAGAAAGAAAGAACCGGCGGTACCGGTATAGCGTCGAGGAAGGCAGACGCGACCACAAAAAAGAAGGAGAAAGGGAAAATTTTTCTGCGGTGACAGGAACGATGACCTGCTGGCTCCACGGAAAACGAAGAACTGGAGAGAGGAAGTTGGGAAAGGTGGTAAGGCAGCACGCAGGCGCTGTGGGATGCTCCCAAAAGCTTTCTAATTGGATGCTGGGGAGCGTTCCCGCGCAGGCTCCGTCGGTACCGACGATACCCATATGTGAAGACTACATTCCTGCTTGTTCCTGGAGATGGATGTTTATACAATCCCAGTGACTATAGGGAGAGGTTGTTATGGGAAACTGGGCCAGGCCACTAAACTTTGGCAAATAAGACAGGTGGGTTAGCTAAGACCATTATTACCATGATGTGCAGAGGTGACTCCCCTTATTGGGTCATATGGAAATAAGCTGAATTGTAATTTGATCAATGTACACGCCCATAAATCAGAAAACATTTGTAATTTTATATTTATCATTTTACAATAAATCCAAGCATATACACACTTGCATAGAAATAAGAGGTACAGACTCAAAAACTTCATTGATATTAAGAAAACAAAATGTAAATAGCAGAATGACTGCCTAGTCTGCTCCCCACTCACCCCACAATAAGGAAGAACAACAAGTGAATAACAAAACATGTGAAGAAAACAAACGCGTGTCTAAACATTCAAGCATAATCCTATTGCAATGGGAACTAGTCCATCTCAGCTGAGTGACGAGCATTCAGAAAAAAATAAAGAAGTAGACTAATTTAATCATGCATTTACATGGAAAATTTCAAAAATAATTGAGCTCCCAGCTGCAAAGCCCCGGGATGGAGCAGCAGAAATACTTCTCCTTTTAGTCTCTCTTGATAAATCAAGAAAAACACGAACAGGTAATCCCTTGAAAATCATACAATGTTTCCAAAAATACAATCTTAAAAACCAATCCCGGTCAGAAGAAAGGGCAAATGTTACCAATAACGTAGAAGAAAAAACAGACTCAGACACCAAAGATTCCAATATAGCAGAAATATCCATTGAACCAGCTTGCTCAACACCCACCCCCTTATTAGCAGAAGGAAGATAATACAATTTAGTCATTGGTGGATGAGATTCTGCTAGCACCCCAAGAACATCAATTAAGTAATTCTTAAACATCTCTTTAGTACTGATATTAGGCAACTTTGGAAAGTTTATAAGATGGAGATTTTGATAATGTGATGAATTCAAGGGATTTCAGTCCTCACTTTTAAAGCCATAGGGTTCTTCTGGAAGGACAAATCCCCATCTCCAATCCGAGAAACCATCTTTTGTAACTCACTCACTGAAGACTGCAAAGCAGAAATTTCCAATGTATCTTATTGTAATAAATTAGTATGAGACTGCGACTGAGCTGCCAAGGTGGTAACAAGGAGCCAAAAATTCCCCCAAGCCTCACAATAGCAGACCATATAGATTCTAAGGTAAAGACATCTTGCCGCTCAAAGGAAAATGTTACAAAAGTATCTTAATTTGAAGTAAATAGATTTGGTTAGTTGTTTTATGTGTGCAGATAGTGTGAGAGTTTGATACAGTATAAACGCCAAGATAACACAATCCTCCCTGTTAAAAATGTAGTAAGGTAAGTATCTTGAAAGTTTGAGGATGAAATTTGAGTTCCTTGAGATGTAGAGTACTTCAGTTTTCTTAAAGCTGATAGACAGATTGTTTGAGTTTAGCCAAGCTTGGGCATCAAAGATGCAGAATTCAAATAGGTGTTGGGCTGTGTTTACACTATGGTGAGATAACAATGTCAACCCATAGATGTGATAATTCACTTTAAAATTTCTTGAATATGTTACATATTTGTTGTAGGTATAGGTTAAATAACAGGGTGGATAATGCAGAGCCCTGGGGTATTCCATGTTCTTGTCTGAATGTATTGGAGATTGTTACCTAACTGGACTTATTGCATATGGTCTGTAATGTAGGATTGGAACCATCGATATTTTATACCTGTTACTCCAATTTGTGAAAACCTTGCAAGAAGGTTGCTATGGTCAATTTATCAAAGGCAGTGGTTATGTCAAGAAAAATGAGTAACAAAGACTGCTTTATGTCATCTATTCCACTTATGAGGGCATCTAAGAGGACCAGTAGGAGGGATTCAACACCATAGAATGGGCGGAATCCAAATTGTTGTTCATCAAGGGGAGCATAGGTTTTATAAAATCTTGTAATAGATTTGACAGTTTTCTCGATTATTTTGGCTACAAATGATATGCTGGCATAGGTCTATAAGACGTGGAGTCCAGACTGTCAAGAGATTTGTTCTTCAGAATTGGCCGAATCATGGATTGTTTAAGTTCATTTGGCATTATTCCTTGTTGAATGGATTGGCTGATTATTTGGAGTAGGTGAGGAACTAGCTCCGATTTCGTTGCCTTGAACCAGGCGACAGGACAGGGGTCAAGTGGGGATGTAGTGGTGTTTATTTTGGATATAGTGTTCAGGAGTTGTTGATCTATGGGGTGAAGAGTGTGCAATGCCATGGTATTCGTGGGGTGGTGTAAGTGTCTAGTGGGATCATTGGTGTTTTTCTTTTTTAATTTGTCTTGAAAATAGCTGGCTAGAGTTTGGACATGTATGTTGGTGGAAATTGTGTCATTCTGCGTTGTGTTAGTTAATGATTTGACAATTTTGAATAGTTCACGTGGGCGGTTGAGGGAGTTAGTTTTTTGGTGTGGTACTCTTTTAGCCTTATAGATGGCTTCCTTGTAGGAGTTCAGTGTTGACGTGTATATGTGTTTGTTTTCTGGGGATTTATTGTGTCTCCTGTTGCTTTCGCATTTTCTCAGATGCTTTTTTGAAATAGCTAATTCTTTGGTGAACCATTTTTCTGATGTTCTTCGGGGAGTTTTGGAATGATTGTGGGTTGTGGTAGCTGCATTTTGGATGGAAATATTCTAATTGTAATTATGTGATGGTCTGACCAAGGGACTTGCTGAGACTTGGGAGCAGAGTGTAGGACTAGAGTTGAAGATGGGAGGTATTTAGACAGATTTGTATGCCACCTTTTCCTTCAATCAAGGTGGTCACGTCACATCACAATTGGAAGGTTACATTTAACATTAGGGAACATGTAATTATTTAGACAGCACAGTTACGTAACAGTATTTAGACATTTGGACAATGTTCAGACAGTACAATTGAAGTAACATTTAACATGAAGGTATTTACTAATGAGGTGTGTTGAATTTGTGTGTTTGTGGATGGGATGGGTGTGTGTTTAGTTGGCGGAGGTAGTAGTGTTGCTGTTTGGGTAAGAGATGTTGCTTGAATGCTCATAGGTTTGCGGAAGTCTGTGAGGTCTTCTAAAGCTCTCAGGCTCAATGGTAGGGAGTTCCATATTGAGGATGCCAGTAGTGATGGTACTCTTTTTGAGATTGTTTGGTTTTATGGGAGCCTGCAGGTGTGCTGATCATGTTATTGGTTCTTCTTGGTCTATTGCTGATGTCACTTGTTATAACGTTTTGGAGTACGTCTGCTGAGAGGTGGTGAATGACTTTGAAGATTATCATGATTGTTTTGTATTTAGCTCTTGCCACCATTGGAAGCCACTGTAGCTGTTGTAGGGTAGGAGTGATGTGCTCAGTCCTTGGGGTGTCTGTGATAATGCGTGCTGTGGTGTTGTGTACCATCTGTAGTGGGTGTAGTGTCTGATGAGGAAGGCCTTGATATAGTGAGTTTCCATAATCATGCAATGGTGTAATGAGTGCTTGGCACACTGTGCGGAAGTGGTCCTGATGGAGCATTGGTTTGATTTGTCTATTTTCAAATCGATGATATGCCTTGTTTGCAGTTTTTGTGATGTGGGATTTTAGGTTCAGAGCTCTGTCTAGTGTTATGCCCAGATACTTAACTTCTTCTTTGACTACTGTGTGTTTGTTCAGGATGCTGATAGTTTGTGGAGGCATGAAGGTGGGGTTCCTGGTGACGAACATTGCCTCAGTTTTTTTGTAGTTGACTGTTAAGTTGTTGCCTATGAGCCATTCATTCATGTCTTCGAGGCATTTTGTTGTTGTAGTGTTTAGTGCTAGTAAGTTGATTGGAGCATACACCATGATGTCGTCAGCATAAATGTGGTAGTGTAACTTGTGGTGCTTGATGATGTTGCATATGGGTTGTATGTAGATGTTGCAGAGCACTGAGGATAAGGCTGAACATTGAGGTATTCCCTGCGTGACGGGGAATTGTAGGGATTTCTTTTGATTGCATTTGACTCGTTGCGTTCGCCCTTCCAGGTATGATGTGAACCATTTCAGGGTATTCTTGCAAAGTTCTATCTGTTGTAAGCGTTGCAATAACTTAGGGTGTGACACAGTGTCGAAGGCCACAGAGATGTCCATGAACACTAGCAGGAAGCCGTTTTTTATGTTATCTATGCCTCTTTGACAATCTCCTAAGAGGGAGGTGAGTAGTGTTTCCACTCCGTGTTGGGGCTTGAATCCATGCTGATGTATGTCCAGTGGGGCATTGATATCTATGTGGTCTTGAAGTTGCCTTTGGACTGCTTTTTCTACGACTTTAGCAAGGAATGGCAGGCTGGAGATAGGATGGTATGGGCTCGGTTCGGATGGGCTCATATTGCTACTTTTAAGTATTGGTCGTATCATTGCGTGCTTTAGGGGTTGTGGCATGCATCCTTGTTGGAGTGAATCTTTAACAATTTTTTGAATGTGATAAGAGAGCTGACTTTTTGTGGCTTTGAGCCGTGACACTGGGCATGGGTCTGATGGTGAATTTGTTGTGTTTAGTCCAGATATGATGTCTTCTACTTGCTGTTTTGTTGGTATATTAAAGCTTTCCCATGCTTGATGTTTTTCTATCATGTGGTCATTTGTTTGTGTTGAGGCAGAGTATGTTTCGTTAGTGTTTTTTGACTTCATATAGTCTGCATATTTTTGTGGGTCATCGTTGGTGAGCTTTTTGTACAATGCTGAAAACTCTCTTGGTCTATTGGTAGATTTCATGATTAGGTTGGTATGGTGTTGCTGTTTACGCTCATTTATTAGATTGTTGTATTCCCATTGTTTGTCTCTGTATTGTGTTAGGAGGTTGTGTGACTTGTTTCATCTCCATTTTCTTTCTATTCTTCTTAGTGTGTGCTTTGCGAGTCTGACTTTGTGTGAGTACCATGGGGCGTTGGATCTTTTGCGGGTTTGTGGTTCTTTAATGGCTGGGGCTGGGGCAGATGCTGCGTTGGATATTATTGTGTTCCATTCTTCTATGTTTAGGTCCAGGGTGTCGTGATCCTGTTGAAGTTGTGGGGTGATGTCATTTATGAATGAGTCTCTTAAATGTTTTAAACCGTCTGGTTATTCTCTCTTCTTTGCGTTGGGTGGGGCTATTCAGGGTCATGGTGAATTCAATTACATGGTGGTCTGACCAAGGGACTGGGGTGATTGTTGGTTTTGTGGTTTTGTTCTGTTTCACTAGTTGTGTTGGTATGAATATCATGTCTGGAGTGAAACCATGTTGGTGTGTTGGGGCGTTAACTGTCTGGCAATATTTTAAATGACGCCATAGATTTTAGGAACGTTGCAGATTCTCTGGTGGGTGCGGATGTTAGGTTGTAGTCTCCTAGTGCAATGAGGGGTTTGTGCTTTCTGTTATGTGCACATATAGTTTCAATTACTGTGGTTTCAGTTGTAGTTCCAGATGGTCTGTATGTGAGGGAGATGGTTAGATACTTGTTGGTTATAGTTAGTGTGTTGGCTTCGCTGGTGTTAGTTGTGGCGATTGTTTTGAATCTGAATTCCTTTCTGGTAAGTATTAGTACTCCTCCCTCTCTCTTTTGTTCTCTGATGCCGTTGAATGCCGAGTATCCTGTTGGGGTTACTTGATTTAATATGACTTGGTCTGAGTCGTCTAGCCAGGTCTCAGTGATGCATATTATATCGAGCTTCTTGTTGTGGATTAGGTCAAGGATAGTATTTGGTTTATTCCTGATGGATCTGGCATTGATTAACATGAGTTTAATAGGAAAGTGTTTGTCTGAAGATTGTATATTTTGGATAATGCTTGTTGTATTAATGGATAATGCTTGTTGTATTAATGTGGATTAGTCTGTTGTAGGACCTATGTTTACTAGAGTAGTACAGGTTTTTATAGTAGTGGTTGGGTACATGCCTAGGGCGTATTGTAATGATGGGTATGGTAAGTGGTGAGATCGTGTCACACTGCTGGGTGTATGCATTCAATATGTTGCGAGTCAGTAGCATGAGTAATAGAATGCTGGTGACTATGATTTTCTGCTCCATTTTGGTTGGGCAGGGGTGTGGAGGTATGTTTTATAGTAGCGGGATGTATAAGGTTAGTCAAGGTAACTAAGTGGGGTAAGATTGGTGTATTTGGTTTTATTTGCTGGGGATGTAGAGGGATTGTGCAGTACTTATGATTTTAGTTAAAAGTGGATTTGGGGGGCTTGCGGATTGTATAAAGGATTTTTTTTATAAGAGGACCTCTAATAAAGTGTTAGCTGGTAAACCCAAGAGCAATGCAAGATTGTAACTGATTTGAAAATAAAGTAACAGTTATGGTAACAGATTTGGAAACAAAAGTAACAGTTTTGGTGGATGTTGATATGACTTAGACAGGAAGAGAATAAGCATAACAATCTATATTGTACTCTTCAGGGTTTTCAATAATGCTAATCTGTCAGCATGTGCCTGGTATTACAACGATGTGAATATACCGAGTTCACAGTGGCTTAGGTGCAGAGGCCTGCGTAAGAGCTAGATATTACAGCTATGGAGTGTTTTGTATAGGTAGATTAATTGGGTGCACTCCGGAGTATCGACAGTATAACAATTGTAGCTTAAATTCACATGCCCAGAGTTTGTGCTGATGCAACAAGCAATGCAATGTGCCGCTCTTTGGCTTGGCCCTTAGGCATGCTCGTGCCATGCATGCCCGCGCCTGAGAATGTTTTGTAGCCGGTTCGGCAGGCTCTTATTGGTGGATCGTGGGGGGGGGGGGGGGGGGGCCAGGAGGAGCTCACCTTCTGCTTCCCGCTGCTGCTGAGGCCGTTCAGAGCTGGTTACTGTGCCCTGCTCTAATCCATTCAATCATATATTTGGTGGTGGGAGGGTGTCTATATTCATAAGAAAATTATGCCTCAGTCTAAGTCTAAAAGAGCATGAAAATGTAACAAAAGATAGATGCTGATCAATTTATAGAGACTATTAAGAATTTACAGGAGTAATTTTGTTCCTCGTCTGTTAGGGGGATCAGGTACTGAGATAGCATGCTGAGTTAAGGGTAATATATGAGGATGCGACCCCATAAAAATTTCTTACGATATCGCCTAACATACTGTTTAGTACACAAGTACATGTCGAGAATCAAACATAGCCTTCAAAGACTTGAGAGGCAGTGGCGTAAATCCAAAGAAGCTGTGCATAACAATTTGTAGTATAAAAAAGCCAGGGAATATAAAGCTGAGAGACGGTTAGTTTTGCGCATACAATGACCGTCGTGAACCTCACTCCTAAAGTTGGAGTGTGAAAGATGGAAGAGGTGTTTTATCATTAAAATACTGAGCTAAGCAATCAGGATATATTAGAGGGTCGATTAAAGTTGACAAAATGTGGATGGTTCGGTGGGACAAGATTCAACTATAAAACGAGTTTACTTACCTGCTACAATCCATGAAGAATTCTTTAAGACAAGGGATAGTTTCAAATCTTGTAGAAGTGACGGCAATTCACCTTCTGTTGAAGAAGCCAATGCAGGCCTTTCTAAGTTTGAAAATTTTAGACCAGTTTCAAATCCCAATCTTTGATACAAAAAAAGAGAACATAGTATTATTTCAGTTAGGCAATTCTGATGTGAAGGGCAGACTCTATGACTGCCAGTCCTGGTATAGGTGTCATAGTACGGAGACAGCCCTACTGGTGATACATTTATTATTTTATTCAAAGGCGAAGATGTGCTGCTTTTATTACTCAATATTTCCACAGCTTTTGATACTTTTATCCATTCTATTTTGTTAAAGTGACTTGGTGATTTGCTTTACTAGGAGTGGAAGAAACTCTTATTGTTAAGTCTTCCTTTCAGATAGAAGTAAATACATCAAATTAGGTTTTAGCTCATCTATAATTTATTATTTATTTAGCATTTCTTATATACTGCCTTTCATAATATCAAGGCGGTTTACATTGAACAAACTGGGATTACAATGAACAGGGCACTCTGATACTATTCCTCATAGGAGGCTTATCAAACTCAGTAGTTTGGGGTGAGGGTCCCAAGGTGGTGAACTGGATCAGAAATTGGTTGACTGACAGACGACAGAAGGTGATGGTAAATGGAGCTCACTCGGTTGAAAGCAAGGTGATTAGCGGGGTGCCCCAGGGTTCGGTCCTGGGCCCGGCACTGTTCAATGTATTTGTGAGTGATATTGCTAAAGGACTGCATGGAAAAGTCTGTCTTTTTGCAGATGACATGAAAATTTGCAACAGAGTGGACTCCCCTGAGGGAGTAGATAACATGAGGAAAGATCTACAAAAGCTGGAAGAATGGTCTAATGCTTGGCAGTTGAGATTTAATGCGAAGAAGTGCAGTGTCATGCACTTGGGAAGCAGAAATCCCGGGGAAATGCATACGATAGGAGGTGAAAAGTTGGTGTGCACGGATCAGGAGAAGGACCTTGGTGTGATTATTTCCGAGGATCTCAAGGTGGCAAAACAGTGCAACAAGGCGGTGGCAAAAAGCCAGGAGGATGTTGGGTTGCATACAAAGAGGAATTACCAGCAGAAAGGAAGAGGTACTTATGCCACTGTATAAGTCACTGGTGAGGCCTCACTTGAAATACTGTGTTCAGTTTTGGAGACCATATTTTGCAAAGGATATAAAAAGACTGGAAACTGTTCAGAGGAAGGCGGCCAAAATGATGTGGAGCCTGTGTCAGAAGCCTTATGAGAAGAGACTTGAAGACCTAAATATGTACACTCTGGAGGAGAGGAGGGACAGGGAGATATGATTCAGACCTTTAAATACTTGAAGAGAAATAATGAACATACAAACAAACAAACCTCTTCCACAGATGGGGAAGCTGTAAAACTAGAGGGCATAACATGAAGCTGCAAGGGGGTAAACTGAAAGGCAATGTCAGGAAATACTTTTTCACTGAAAGGGTGGTGGATGCTTGGAGTGCCCTCCCGATGGCAGTGTTGGGGGCAAATACAGTGACAGAATTCAAAATGGCATGGGACAGACACAGTGGATCCCTTTACAGCAACAGGATAAAATCAAAATAAACGTAACTAACTTCTCATCATTCAGGGGTGTCCTACACGGAGCAGTGGGTTCACCCCTAAAACAAAGACATGGGGAGGGGTGGCCTGCACGAAGCGGCAGGTGCACCTACTCTTGCCGTCTTACTGGGCAGACTAGATGGACCGTACTTGGTCTTTATCTGCCGTCATTTACTATGTTACTATATTATAACTTGGAGATAACTATTTTACAGGGAACATGGGCAATGGAGGGTTAAGTGGCTTGCCCAAGACCTCAAGTGCTACCACTTGGTATTCCATAAAGGGCATTACTGTCTCCCCTGCTGTTTAATGTATATGTCCATCCACTGGCCCAGGGGTTATCAACCCAGTCCCCTGGACACACATAGCCAGTCAGATTTTCAGGATAACCAAAATGAATATGCATATGAGAGATTTGCATACACTGCCTCCATTGCATGCAAATCTCTCTCATTGCGGTTTTCCTGAAAACCTGAATGGTTAGGTGTGTCCCGAGGACTGGGTTGAGAACCCTGCTCTAGCCTCTCTCATCAAGGAGCATGGCATTCAATTCAAGTTTTGGACGATACACAGCTTTACATTTAAGGCACATCTTGGGTGACTCACTTCAGTTCGAAAACTGTACCATTAGAAAATGGATGAAAGATAGTTAGTACTGAAGTGTCAGAAAACCGAAGTCCTTTGGGCCCAATCAAACTATTTGGTGTCATCCATGTGCGTTTTGGAATGGGCTACAGTTAGAGATGAATGATCAAGTGAGTAGCTTAAGTCTGAGCTAAATGGAGGTTTGATCTTAGAACCTCAGATCTCAAAAGTAGTAAATGTGTTTTTTCTACCTTCACCAACTGAGAGAGATTCATTGTTTTCTTTTAGTCAGCAGGCTTTTGCTGTCATGATGCAGGCTTTAATTCGTAATAGGCTGGACTATTGTAATGCCTTATTTTCTAGGACTTTGTGTGAAGACCTTGGGATAGTTGCAAAGAGTCCAAGATGCAGTGCTGCTGCTCAGCTGAGAGTGGGGCTGGGCTCTAAAGAGCAATGACACATCCATTCTCCGCATTGGCTGCCTATTGTTCAACGTGTTCAATTTAAGTTCTTAGTTATAGCCTTTAAAATGTTTTCTAATCAATTAAGTCCATTTTATCTGTCCTCTCATTTGCAGATATATACTGCTCTACAGGCAACTCGTTCTCAGGATATTAGGTTATTTATGCTTCTAGGAGCAAATTTGTTCCATTCAATTAGGTTAAGTGCTACAGCTCTGTCCTATTCTTTTCCATTTATAAAGAACAGTTTACCTGTACATTGTGCCTCTCTCTCTTTTGGGTTTTAGAAAGGCAGTTACAACCACTCTAGCCACCTTACTGGGCAGACCAGATGGATTATACTGGTCTTTATCTGCCGTCAAATACTATGTTACTTAAAACATTTATTTCCAAGTGGGAGCACTGGACCCTAGTTTTATTATTAAAAAGGTGCGCTGGGCAGATACTGGTCTTACTGAAATTATCTGTGTAGTGTTTTTATATATTAATTATGCATGTTTTATTGGCCCAAAATTTCAATATGACATTCCAGGGCATAAATTGAAACATCTAAATAAAATGTTTCAAATTTATGCCAATTTTTAGCAGCACTATGCATATGCATAGTACTATTGAGAATACATATCCAGGTATGCACAAAAGTGTGTGCATAGTTTAAACATCTGGGCACCAAAACTAGCCACCTATACATTTATCTTATGCATTTGGCTAGGTGCTCCAGTTTTGCAGTGCCTGGAATACCAGATGCTGTAGAGGCTTACTATATAGAAGACAGGCCCAGAAATCTACTTCTGATGCCTAGGTGTCTTAACTGTGTATTCCTGTGACCCCTCCCAGAACGCCCCAAAACCAGTCCTCCCCACAAAATGCACAACTGTATGTGTAAAGAAGGATATTTAAATCCTACTCTATGTATAATGCATTTAAAAAAAAAAAAAAAAAAAAAAAAAACTTGCAGGCACCTAGGCACAGTGCCGAAGGTCTCAGTGCCTTTTGAATATTGAGGAAATTATATCCTGCTTTGGGCTATATTCTAAAAGGGCAGGCAAAATATTGACGAAATGAATGAATTGAAAGTAAATCTTTTACAGAACAGCTGCACGTATAACAGGGACCACAAGAAACAATCACATAACACCCATCCTAAAACAGTTACACTGGCTCCCCCAATGCAGACACTCTTCAAATTTAAGACTCTACTCACCATATTCAAGATCCTACACCAAACATCAGAGACTCTCCAAACCCTGATCCAAAAAGATCCAGAAAACAGAACAAGAAGTATCAACAAAAACTTGCTTCTCATCCCCACCATTAAAACAAAAAGCAAGCAAACATGCAATAGGGCATTCTCCCTATTTGCACCATCACTATGGAACTCCGTCCCAGAAGACCTAAAATCCATGGGCGACACCCATGACTTCAGAAAAATACTAAAAAAAAACCATTCCTATTCACTGAACACCCTGGAACACATACATATCAATCTGCCAGGATCCACATTTTACCAAATGTTACCATAACTTGTCAGATTACAGGTAACAGGTTAATTGTATAATCCAAGCTTTCCCTGATCCTGATGAATGTCCTTAATCTAGTTTAAATTCCTCTGTAAACCGTTTTGATTAAATAAAAGTGGTAAAGAAACCTGTTAAATAAATACAATCTAAATCCTGACCTAAACCTCACTGAAAGGTTGTGGCAAGACCTGAAATACGCCACTCATGCAAGGAAGCTCTTGAATGCTACAGAGACAGAGTTTGGCATGGAAAAATGGCTCTAAGTACATCAAAGGTTGCAAGACCTGATCAACAGTTACAGGGAACTTTTAGTTCTGATGCTCACAGTGGCACCATCAGCTGCTGAATGAGAAGTTCACAGGCTTTTTCCACACAAGCATTCTTACTGTTGAAGCGTTTGCCCAGGCTATTATTTGCTCTCAATGGTTTAGATTAGAATTTTTCTTTTTTTTTTAAATAAATTTTGCACATTTCTTTAATAACAGAGTTGCTAACAAATGTTGGTCTTACAATCAAACAATTTTGTTGGCTGATATGGTTCTAGAGCAAAATTCAGAATTTATGGAAAACCCATCTGAATGACTTAAAAAAAAACCTCTATCCAGCCCTTCTTCGTAAGGGATCCATTCTATCCCCTTTATCATTTTTTTTTATTTTTTTTATTTATAAATATTTTTCACAACGTGACAAGAAAATGAAAAAGTAATATTATGCATAATCCATAATACGTAACATATTATCATAAATCAAGTCCACATCAAGGAGGTGCGCAGTATAAATTAGGAAATCCTCAAATTGACTACTGGTGAAATAACTCTAGCTCCATTAACTAAGTCAAGAGACAGATAAGTCTTGTAGATATTATAATTTATTTTCCTAAGTCTTACCCTTAGATCTTACCCTTAAGAAATTCCAACAATTGTTACACTTCAAAAAAACACACATACCGTTAACCCTGAAAAACTATAAGATATTTACATGGAAATTTCAAATAAAATAAAGCACCAAGAGCTAAAACACGTGGGCAGACCTCCAAAAAGGCCTTACAACGCTCTTGTGTAACTCTAGAAACATCTGGGAAGATCTCAAATAGCTTGACCACAAAATTTTGCAGCCTTTTCTTTTTTTTCAAATAAGCTCGTAGAAGTCTATCCTCATCATAAGAACATAAGATATGCCATACTGGGTCAGACCAAGGTCCATCAAGCCCAGTATCCTGTTTCCAACAGTGGCCAATCTAGGTCAAATGTACCTAGCAGTTTCCCCAAAAGACACAGGTTCCACAATGCTTGTACTGGGTCAAGCATTGATATCCTGGGTCCCTTCTTAATAATGGTTTATGGACCTTTCCTCCAGGAACATGTCCAAACCTTTTTTAAACCCAGCTACACTAACAGCCTTTACTACATCCTCCGGTAACAAATTCCAGAGTTTGATTACACGTTGAGTGAAAAAATATTTTCTTTTTTTATTAGTCTTGAATAGTTCGCCCTGTAGCTTCATTGCATGCCCCCTAGTCTTTCTATATTCTGATAACGTAAACAATTGACCTACGTTTACCCGTTCCACTCCGTTCATTAATTTATAGACTTCTATCATATCTCCCCTCAGCTGTCTTTTTAGCCTCTCTTCATAGGAATATCCTTCCATCCCCTTTACCATTTTGGTGGCTCTTCTCTGAACCTTTTCTAATAACGCTATATCCTTTTTAAGATACGGTGACCAGAATTGCACACAATTCAAGGTGCAGTCTCACCATGGAACGATAGAGGCATTATAATGTATCTTTTGTTTTATTTCCCATTCCTTTCCTTGTGATACCTAGCATTCTATTTGTTCTCTTGGCCGCCACTGCACACTGGGACGATGGTTTTAACATGCTATCCACAATGACGCCTAAATCTTTTTCCTGGGTGGTGGTTCCTAATGTGGAACCTTGCATCATGTAACCATAGTTTGGGTTGTTCTTCCCTAGGTGCATAACTTTGCGCTTGTCCACATTAAATTTCATCTGCCAATTTATCAAGATCCTCTTGCAATTTTCCACAATCCTCTTGGGTTTTAACAACTTTAAATAGTTTTGTGTCATCTGCAAATTTGATAACCTCACTCGTTATTCCCCTTTCCAGGTCATTTATGAATGTGTCAAAAAGCAGCGGACCCAGCACAGATCCCTGGGGTACACCACTATTCACCTTTCTCCATTGGGAAAATTGGCCATTTAGCCCTACCCTCTGCTTTCTAGTCATCACTGATATAAAATTAATAATGTAGCTCTTGATATATCATCACTAGCAGACTCCAACAAAATCTGAAATATTTAGGGTAGAGGAAGCTAAATGATCATATTACGCTCCCACTTCCATCCCCCTCTGGATCTCGGACTCATTTCCCCAAAGGCACATAATAAATTCTAGAAATACCAATTAATTCCACATCAGTAAATAACACAAAGATATTTTTGAAAAAGTATAAGAGGGGAAAGATAATGAGTCCGAGGGAAATTCAAATAATGCAAAATTTTAGAACGCAAAGAATTCTCCAATAACTCATCCTGACGATGGAGTATACGAGAGTCTTGAGAAAAAGTAGCCAACAGTCCTTGTTGAGAAAGACCGAGTCTGAGTTTCAAGTCAATCTTTCCAAAGTTATCAATCTATTCATTATCTGATAATTTAAACAGCTTCTTTGGAGAAATTTGAAACTTTCTGAAGAGAAGGCTCCAAGAGTCACCTCCATATGTGCAACAATAGCCCAAATATCACACAAGAATATATCGGTAGGCGGAACCTGGGCTGCACCAACCGAAGCAAACAAGATCACAGAAGGGAGAGGAGGAGGCAGTTTCCCCGAAGGGGAATCAATCTTTAGAAAAGAAGCAGGAAGTAAGACTGATCCGGATTAAACCTGCCCCACCTTTCCCGGTGAGGAGGTCGTACCAGAACCCTTGTTAACCTCTTGGCTGGGTGGAACTAAATGCAATTCAATAGGAGAATAAACAGATGAAGTACTCTTCTTTGAAGACTGACAGGGGCCGTAAGGTCACCCACACGAACATGGGTATCCATCGGCCCCACAAATTAAACCGCCTTGGTCTGGGCAATTGGCAGGTATTTCTTCTTCCTTTTCCCCATAACAGGGGAACTCACCGTGCGCCTCTGTGCGCCGAAGGGGTGCCAAAGGGGTGGGACCTGCCCCTTTGGGCCCGCGCCTGCGACTGCGTCCCGCGGTGGTAATATAGCTCTTCCAATGACTAGCACCAATCAGTGCAGTGCTTCGCAGGCACCAGGAACCAATGGAATACAAGCAGGAACACACAGCAGGTAAAACGAACACCTCCATTTAGATTAGAATCTAATTATGTTTTGAGTATAAACTGTGCTAAAATACACACCATGTTAAAGAGGTTCACACTCTCTCGCTCAGCACTGTATGCCAGGTGTGCATGGACCACAGTTTGCTGCTGTGCTGTATTTGCACAGGAATTCTCTGCACACTTGAATATGTATGATTAATAAAAAATAAATAAAAATAATTAAGTGCCGTCAAGTCAATGCTTACTGCTGGCAACCCAGCAGTCCCTGGGTAGAGCAGGACAAAAACCATCTCATAGGGCAACCTCTTCCCTCTTATAAATACTCAAGTACTTAAGCATTTTTTTTGGAAAAAAAAAATTGTACAATTGAGATGTTATCTCTTTTTTTATTATAGGGAAGCAGAAGAACAAAGTACCAGGAATGCAGTCACAGACTAAGAAAAAGTGTTAAAACGATTCGGAGATATTGCCCATCATGTTGGTGCTACAGGCTTGATTATGAAGAATTACCAAGCACACCTTCATAAATTGCCCATACATGTTACATCTTATGAATACCAGAAGGCTCAATGCAAGTATTACAACAAGCATTAGCAATGAATTTTACCCCCTTCTCAAGTCTCTTCATTGGCTCCCTATCCGATTCCACATCCAGTTCAAACTTCACCTACTGACCTATAAGTGCATTCGCTCTGTAGCTCCTCACCACCTTTCCTCTGTTATATCTCCCTACACCCCCCCCCCCCATCTTGGGGACTCCGCTCTTCTGGCAAATTGCTTCTATTGCTAACTCCAGACTTTGCTCCTTTCACCTTGCTGCTCCTTATGCCTGGAACAAATTACCTGGGTCTGTATGTCAGGCGCTCTTCATTTTCTTCAAATCCAGGCCAAAAACTCACCTCTTCGCTGCCACTTTCAGATCTTGACTCACCAGATGTCCTTTGTGTTTCCTTACGATGCCCCCTAGCTGTGTCCCATGTCTACAGTTACTGTGTTGTATGTCTCTATTAGATCATGTGTCTGTGCAGTGCTGCACATGCCTTGTAGTGCTATACAAATGTTCAGTAGTAGTAGTAGTAGTGAATTTGACAGACAGATCATACCCCCACACCCTGGCTTAGAAATGAGGCTTACGACTGTCATGTTATATACAAAACTAACTCATTTGGAGAAATTGCCCCGTGAAATGGACCTACACACGCTTGCAGATAGCAGAACTGCTAGGAAATACGTGCACAGCATTATGAAAAGTTACTGGGATGTGATCATATGCTTTATTCTGCCAACCTCATCACAAGCACTACAATTTCAGAGATTTTTTTTTTAATTTTAAAACACACAACTTTGGATATATCTGGTTCTATTCTACTGCTGCTAAAAAATCTCCAGCTGTGCCTGGCATTTCCCACTGAAACCTCTGCGCTACTCTCATATAAAGATGAGATCATTTTTTTTGCATCCAATCAAAATTTCAGTGTTTTTCCCCTTTTTGCTTCTTAATCTTGTTGCTTTACTTTGAAGAACAGTGATCGATATACTAAAATGACAGTAGGAGCAGCAGCAACCGTCCCAATCATGACATAACTGCCCTGTAACAATAACCCAGCAGTTCCACACCAAAGTGATGAACGTAAAAGAATAAACATGTGTAAGTACAGGAAGAGCAATTGCCTAATATCATCCATTGTCAAGGACACTCATGGCATTAGGAAATAGGACAGAAAATTCTTTAGTTCAAATGTTTTACAAAATTTCTTTAAAATGTGCGACACTAGTTTCAATGGCCTTTTGGTATCAGTCCCCACTGAATCTAGCTTCTGATTGACTGGAGCCAACATGCCATTTTCTGTACAGACAGCACTCACATTTCTGCCTGTCTGCTCTCAAGAGAGCTCTGTAAAAATAAAGCCGAGAATGAATACACTGACCACAAGGACACAAGATTGGATGTGTGAAAGCTTCCCTTGTATTTGTTCTCCAAAATATGTTTTGGAGATTTTTAGTCAAAATTTTGTCCACAGGAAAATGCACACCAAAATAAAGAGTCCATTTAATAATGTACAGTAATGTTTCATGTCATTTTGGCATCCAATCTGTGAAAGTGGCATTTAGTGCAGAAAATATTTTAAAGACTGCATTACCTGTAAAGCAGCATGTTAGTTATAATTACTTATCACAAATCAAGTTAAGCCACCTGTTCTGTGATAACACACTAGCTACTGCAAGAAGTTAACTGTGCCTGAAGAGGCCAAGTTCTCCACTCCCTGAAGCAGGCGAAAAGGCTCTGAGCCACAGAAGTCCCCCTTCCTCCCCATCCTAAGCAAATGAAAGGGCCCCGAACCCCAATCTCCTGTTTATATGCCTCTTCCCTTCATTAGGGAGCTCCATCCCTGCTACCCCATCTGATGTTAGGCAGATTCAGTGGAGCAGAAGAGATCTCAAATTGTCCTCTCCTGTTTGCTTTGAGGCATGACAGTGTCAGCTGACCCGACACTTTTTTGCCCTGCACACCGGGGGGAGGGGGGTTGGGATGGAAATAACGGCTCAGTCTCATACGCCACAAGCAAGTGAAACATAAAATATGCCATACTGGGTCAGACCAAAAAGTTTATCAAGCCCATTATCCTGTTTCCAACAGTGGACAATCAGGGTCACAAGTACTTGTCAGGTTCCCAAAAGATAAACAGATTCCATGCTGCTTATCCCAGGGGTTAGTAGTGGGTTTCCCTAATCCCCTTTAATAATGGTTTATGGACTTTTCCTCCAGGAACTTGTCCAAGCCTCTTTTAAACCCAGTCACACTAACCATTTTTACTACATCTTCTGGCAATGAATTCCAAAGTTTCATTACACACTGGGGGAGAGAGACTTCAGGGCTCAGGACCCCTACTTGAGGAGAGGGGAAAGAAGTGACTGTGCTTGTACTATCATGGCAAGAAAGCAGATGAATTACCAGTGGCATAAACACAGATGTATTACTGCGCTACTAAAACATGCACATTACCAGCCGTGGTAGATCTGATCTTATGCTCCTTTTCAAGTAACTACTGTAGCATATTTAGGGACTGATTTTATAAGAAGCCGCATAAAGATACACGCCATTAATGCACGCAAGTCATCTAGTTTCAAGGATGTACACGTGTGCTGACGGAACAGTGACCAACAAAAGCACGCGCATATGTCCTACCGTGTGTACTTTCAGTGTGGGCGTGCATACGGGTGGAGCTGGGATAAAGCATAGGTGAAGCAGGAATTTACACATGCAAACTATAAAGTAACTTACACACATTTCTGAAAGATCTAGATATGGGCATTTATGCCTGCTCCAAAGCATGTGTAACAGCCGTGGCTAGATTGACACACTTTATTTTATAATGTAAAGTGCATGCGTACTTCACGTTATAAAATAAGCCCCATATATGCATGCAGCAATGCATGTTAACTGCACAGGAGTGTATAAAATTACCTTCAATATTCCATCAGTCTTGCTCCATTATCTTTCCTTTGAAATATGAATAACCACGTTTGCAGTATGGAATCATCCTGAAGTATATCTTAACTAAATACACTCAGAACTGGACCTCACGTCATTCAAACTGTAACTAGTTAACTGTCTGAGGATTAAACCTATCCCCTGTTCCTGCTCTTCATAGTCCCCCAGACGGTAATATGAATCATTATTAGCATGTAATCTATTGTTCGTCATAACCATGTTATATGTAACTTATGTTCAGTTGTGTTTGATGTAAAACCGCCTTGATACCACCAAAAGGCAACATTTAAGAAATGTTAAACAAACTATAGGAGAGAGAGAGATGGATCACTCATATAACCTTGCCTCAAGTACTGTGCTCATTTCTAGGTGACATGTTTTCAGAAGGACACTGAAAACAGAAGCAGCTCAGGCGACGTCTATCAAAATATTACGGACCTTACAACACAAAATCTTACAGAAAGAAAGGTCCAAGAAATTCAGAATTTACACTATGAAGAAAGAAGGGATAAGAGAGAAATAGTCCAATATATAATAAGCTGTAATAAAGGTACAATAAACAATATACTTAAGCATAAGAAGTCACAAAAAATATGAAAGACTGAGAAATATGAGGAGATACTAATCTACTGAGAGGATGGTAGATGTCTAGTACCTACCACCAGAGAACGTAGTAGCCAAAACTGAAGAATTCAGGCATAACTTGGACAGATGAAGGTTGTGGTAAGGGCAGGTAAGGAAAAGAAACGAGTAACTGGGTTTTAGATCAATCTAGAAGGCTAAAAGGGGGAGCTAACAGTGAAACTAGAACTATAATGTTAAACTCCCAGAAAAAGGTGCAAAGTTGACCAGCACAGCATGGCAGTAGAGTTTTGGTACACTCTTAAGACCTCCCCATTTGACAAAGCACAGAGAATTGGACCAGCACATTTTGAATATAATTAAGGAGATTTAACTGCTTTTTCTCTGAAAGGACAGCTGCGAAACCAGCTGGTACTTGGTAGATCTCTCTCTTTTGCTTTAACAGATACCTAAGCTCCACAAACAGAACAATGGCTGGGAAAAATCATATCACTAAAGCTGTTGCCCCCATTACAGCTTCTGCCTCGGTCCAGACAGAGGTCCTAATGCCAGTTGAAGGACTGGTTCCATATGCAGGGTGCCTGAATGTTGAAGCTCTGAGGAAACAAGTGGAGGAACTCAGAGAGGAGGTGGCGAGGCTGAGGAGCATTCAAGACAGTGAGAAGTACATTGACGAGATGCTTCTTGCAGCAACCAAGCTCTCCAGCACAGGAGAAGATGGGTGTCAACAGAATGTCAATGGTTGGACACAAGTCACCAGGGGCTACAAAATCACCAATCCAACTTCTCCAGCACTTGAATTAAAGAACCATTATGCAGCCCTGGAAGTGGAGAAGGTGAAAGCATCCCTGGAAAGGGAAGAGCCAGAGCTCAAGTACCCCAAAGTTGCAGAATCAGTAACCAGAAGGAAACGAAGGGTAGTGGGTGGTTGGAGACTCTCTTCTGAGGGGTACTGAGGCGTCCATCTGCAGACCAGACTTGATATCCAGAGAGGTATGCTGTCTGCCTGGTGCCAGAATTCAAGATGTTACGGAGAGTTTGCCGAGACTCAAGCCAACTGACTATTACCCAATGTTGCTAATCCATGTTGGAACAAATGATACTGCCAGGTATACCTCGGAAACTATCAAAAGTGACTTCATGGCTCTGGGACAGAGGGTGAAGCAGTTAGGTGCACAGGTGGTGTTCTCTTCAATCCTCCCTGTTGAGGGTAAAGGCCAAGGCAGAGAGGCTCGCATCCTGGAGATGAATGCATGGCTGCGTGGATGGTGTCATCGAGAGCGTTTTGGTTTCCTAGACCATGGGATGCTGTTCCAAGGGTTGCAGAGCAGAGATGGCATCCATCTGTAAAAGAAAGGTCAACATGTCTTCAGTAGTAGATTGGCTAATCTACTGAAGAGGGCTTTAAACTAGATTCGTTGGGGATGGGTGAAGAAAGCTCCCAGGTAAGTGAAAGCCCCCAGGTAGGTGATACATTAAATACCTTTATGGAAATGGTTAACATGGATAACATATGGAAAGCAGTGTGTATAAATGCCCATAGCATGGGAAATAAGATCCCTGATGTTGAAGCTTTGGTGGGAGTGGCTGACTTGGATTTAGTGGCAGTTACAGAAACATGGTTCACAGAAAACCATGATTGGGATGTAACTACACCTGGCTATGCTTTATTCAGAAAGGACAGGGTAGGAAGTAGGGGAGGAGGAGTGGCACTATATGTAAAAACTACTATTAAAGCTTTGGAATTACAGAGCTTAAAAGGGAGAGGGGAGGCATTGTGGGTTAAACAAGAAAGAGGGAAAGAGAAATCCATTTACATTGGTGTGATATACAGACCTCCCTGACAAGAGGAAGAAGTGGACAGAGTTAATTGAAGACATGCGCAGCATTGCTAGGAAAGGGGAAGTGCTACTGATAGGAGATTTCAATATGCCAGATGTCTGCTGCAGTATCATCTAGAAGTAAGGAGATCCTGGATTCTCTACAGGGAGAACTATTCAGGCAATTGGTAACAGACCCCACACGTGAAGGGGCCATACTGGACTTGGTGCTTACCAATGGTGAATGTGTTTCTGATGTTGTAGTGGGAGATCATTTTGCATCCAGTGATCACCAGATGGTGTGGTTCATTATTAGGACTAGGGCTGTTAGAATCCATTCAAAGGCGAAGATCTTAGACTTTAGGAAGACTAACTTTGCGAAGATGGGCCAATACCTCAGGAAGTCGTTAGTTGGATGGGAACAGCTGAGGGATGTAGAAAAAAAAACAGTGGGAAAAACTGAAAGGGGATATTTTAAGGTCAACCAACCTTTTTGTTAAAATGGTAAATAAAGGTAAAAGGAAAAAGGAAACTGCTATGGTTTTCGAAAGAAGTAGCTGAAAAAGTGAAGAAAAAGAGGGAGGCCTTCATGAAATACAAGAGATCACAGAGAGAGGAAGACAGGCATCTGTATTTGGAAAAAAACAGAGAAGTTAGCAAAGTAGTCAAGAAGGCAAAGATTCAAAAGGAGGAGGAAATATCCCCCCATTTTATTGCATTGGCTAAGACATTTTTCAGATATATTAGTGAGAAGAGGAAGGGCAAGAGTGGTATTGTCAGACTCAAGGGTGCAGGGGAGGAATATGTAGAAGCTGATAAGGATAAAGTGGAATTGCTTAACAAATATTTTTGTTCTGTGTTCACAGATGAAGAACCAGGAGCAAGACCTCAGAAAACACCCACAACTAGGAACAGAAGCAAAGGACATCTTGAACAATTTTCAAAAGACTGTGTTCGTGAGAAACTCTCTCAACTTAAAGTAGACAAAAGCGATGGGACCGGATGGGATACACCCAAGAATACTGAGGTAACTTGGGGACGTTCTAGAAGCTCCACTGACTGACCTTTTCAATGCCTCAGAGTCGGGAGTGGTGCCAAAGGACTGGAGAGAGGCTCATGTGGTGCCTTTACACAAAAGAGGAAGTAAGGATGTGGTTGAAAACTACAGGCCGGTTAGCTTAACTTTGGTGGTAAATAAATTATTGGAAACGCTGCTGAAAGAGAAAATAGTGAGGTTTCTGGAGTCCAGCGGATTACAGGATCCGAGGCAGCATGGATTTACCAGAGGCAGGTCTTGTCAGACAAATATGATTGATTTGACTGGGTGACCAGGGAGCTGGACCAAGGGAGAGCCCTAGATGTGGTGTATTTAGATTTCAGTAAAGCCTTTGACACGGTTCCTCACAGGCGACTTATAAACAAACTGAGCACCCTAGGGATGGACCCTAAAGTTACTGCTTGGGTTAGAAATTGGTTGGGTGGGAGGCGACAAAGAGTACAAGTAAATGGAGCTCACTCTGAGGAGAAGGATGTTACCAGTGGTGTGCCCCAGGGATCTGTCCTTGGTCCGATTCTTTTTAACATCTTTGTTAGTGATATAGCAGAAGGGCTTTCAGGTAAGGTTTGCCTCTTTGCTGATGATACCAAAATCTGCAATAGAGTAGACACCCAGGAAGGGGTAGATAACATGAGGAGGGATCTAGCTAAGCTTGAAGAATGGTCTAGAATTTGGCAGCTGGGATTTAATGTTAAAAAATGTAAGGTCGTGCATTTCGGCTGCAGCAATCCAAGGGAGCAATATAGTAAAGGGGGTGAAGTGCTTTTGTCCACTAAAGAAGAGCGGGACCTAGGCGTGGTTGTGTCTGATGATCTTAAAGTAGCTAAACAGGTAGAAAAGGTGACAGCAAAAGCTAGAAGGATGCTTGGGTGCATACGGAGAGGAATGGCTAGCAGAAAAAAGGAGGTGATAACGCCTCTGTATAAGTCTTTGGTGCGACCTCATTTGGAGTATAGTATGCAATTCTGGAGACCACACCTTCAAAAGGATGTGAACAGGATGGAGTCGGTGCAGAGGGTGGCTACTAAAATGATTAGTGGTCTTCATTATAAAGCATATGAGGACAGACTGAAGGATCTTAATATGTACACCTTAGAGGAAAGGCGGGATAGAGGTGATATGATTGAGATGTTTAAATACCTCCGTGGCATAAATGTTCAGGGAGAGAGCCTCTTTCAATTGAAAGCAAGTTTTGCTACGAGGGGACATGGGATGAGGGTGAAGGGAGATAGATTCAGGAGTGATATGCGGAAATATTTCTTTACCGAAAGAGTAGTGGATCCGTGGAATAGTCTCCCAGTGGGGGTGGTAGAGATGAGGACAGTAACTGAATTCAAAAAAGCATGGGACAAACACAGAGGATCTCTAAAGGTAAAAAGGAGACTGTTGTAGTTGTTATGGAAGGACAGACTAGATAGAAGCATAGGCCATGTGGTCTTTTTCTATGTTTCTATGAGTGTTGAACTCTGGTACTCGAGCATCACAAACTAGTCAGAGTTTCAGACCAGACCATTCTTTATCCATTAAAAATCCTGGATCAAAATGACAACTGAACATTTAGCCCCCACTCTACACGAAATAGTGGAACTCTCTCTTATACAAGGCACTATCCCTCCCATACTTAATCAATTCTAAGACCGATCCTAAAGAACCACCACCTAGACACAAGGGAGCCTAACTCATATTGGCCCATTTCGAGTCTTCCATTCACAGCAAAGATAATTGAGAAAGTGGTCCAACTGCAATTACAAGACCACCTGGACACGCACCAACATGACTTCAATCCCAAACACAGTGTAGAAACGCTTATTACATCACTCCCAGATAACCTAATAACCAATCTAGACAACATCAATGTTGTATATTGGTACTCAGATATAAAAGCCACCTTTTACTCTATTAACCACAATACACTTATCAAACGTCTAAAGGAAATTGGACTTCAGGAAACAACCCTGAAATGGTTCACATCATACCTTCACCCACAGAAAAATACAAGTTAAATCTGGAACACTTCGATCAACTCCAATTGAGCAACTACAAAGAGTACCACAAGGATCAGCACTCTCCACTCTGCTGTTTAATATCTATATCTCCAGCCACTCTGCAGCATGATCACCAAATACAACAAACTACAGTATCTATGCCGATGACATTATTGTACATACTCCATTAAACACAGACTAACCAGACTACTCAAGAACATCTTGCATAGAAGAGATGTCAAAATGGCTTCGGGAATACAGCCTACTGATAAATTACAATAAAACGGAAGCAATTTTCATAACAAGAAACACCTCCTTCATTCTGCCAAATCTCTGTAATTATCACACATCATAACGGTGAAAACAGAAGTCAAATACTTGGAGATATACCTCAAGCAAAATCTAAACTTCCAAGCTCACATAAACAAGATGATAAAAAAGAGACAGCCTCCCACAAAATTAGAACACTACAAAAACTCAAACCTCTTCTGGCTGGACTCCAATAACTTCCGTGCAGTTTGTCAAGCCTTAATAATGCCCACTCTGGCCTATTGGATTGCCCTCTGCACCTACTCCAAAATACCACAGCCCGCATCATAACTGGGACAAGAATCAGCCACATAACACCAACATTGAAACAACTCCACTGGCTCCCCATAATCACCAGGACCAAATACACAGCCAAACTCACTATTTTCAAAATCCTACACTATCAACACCAAAACTTCAAACGCTCATTAGCAAAGACCCTGAAAACAGAACAAAAAGGAAAAATGAAAAAAAAAAAAAAACCCACACACCACACTGTTAATACCCAAGAACAAAAGCAAAAGCAAAATGGACAGTCACATAGCCTTCTCAATATATGCTCCATCACTCTGGAATGCACTCCCGGAAAGAATATGAACCACCAATGACCTATGATTTTCGGAAAGCCTTAAAAAAAAACAAAAAAAAAACCACACACACACACACACACACACTCTTTTTGGAGGACTATGGGCCAGAAGCAGAACCATCATGCGGAATGTAGCCACTACAATAAAATTTGAACCCATCCATACCTTCCTAGTGATTACAACATCCAATCATCCAACCACCACCCACAACCTGTAAACAAGAAACCATGCAACTAATATTCTTAATACCCCTGTTCTCAAAGTTTAATGCCCTTGTTCTATGTAATGTTCCTTGTTTATTGTTCAATGTATACTGCTTTGAATATAAGAAAAAGCGGAATAGAAAAATTGTCAAATAAACTTTGTACGTATATACAGTAGCTATGGTTACATGCCTGGGCAATGCATACTGCAACACAGTTTAACACAGTGATTTTTAACCGCTGTGCCATCGCACAGTGAATGGAGGAGTTTGAGGGAGTCAGCTGTTGCTCAGATCAAGAGTGTGTTATTCCATGTAAACGTGTGCTGCCGCGCATGGAAGTGAGATGGCTGTCTCAAGTACACCGGTGCTTTCAAGATTATTTGAACTGAGGGAAGTGCTTCTGACTTTTTTTTATGTCAGAAGAGTCTGAGCTGGCTGACCTGCTTACTGACGAGACCCAGTACAATAAAGTTGCATTCCTAGATGACATTTTCCAAGCCTTTAACACTCTTTAACAAGAGTATACAGTGAAAGAATGTCAGTACAAGCAAGAATATTCTCAAAGTTATTTCCTTTAAGGAAAAACTAATACTATGGGGAGCCAGAATCAAAAAGAGAACAAAGTTGAAATGTTTGAACTCAAAATTTGCTGACTGGACAAAAGCTTTGTAAAATTAAATTGATAAGACTTGTCACTGCCGAGTAAAACATTTAAAAAGGTATGTCCCATCACTTAATGTATCTTCCTTGGACTGAGTGAAAGATCCATTTGTGTTAAGTGCATTATTGAAACAAACACAAATCTTAATACTCAAAAACAAAAACAAAAACAAAAAAACACCCTGATGTGCGACTTGACAATTTAAAGCACCTTGTCAGTGCGCTGTGAGATGGAGAGGTTGAAAATTGTTGGCTTAACATATATCCAGGAAGAATATGGCGTGGTGCAGAGGTATACACCTTTTCACTTCTGTCTTGCTTAGGTAGGCAAGTTCAAAAACGTGCCGATATTGACCTGGTGACTAAAAATCATCATATGGCCAATATTCAAAAGTGTTTATCAGATTAGCAGGACCTGCTAACTGGATAAACCCCGCTGAGACTGATATTCAGTGCCACTATCCAGACAGCACCGGGGCAGAGCCAACACTTATCCAGATATTGGCGATTTTCAGCACCACAATACAGGCAAGTATCCTTATAATTTAGGACAGGTTAAAATCTCTAAGTGTACATGGATAGCCATGGTCACTGACCATAAAAAAAACCCTGGGTATTCAGTTGCAGCAGCTTCCTATTACTACTACTAATCATTTGTACAGTACTACAAGGCTTATGCAACACTGTATAGAGACCTGTAAGAGACAGTCCCTGCTCATAAGAGCTTACAGTCTAGTCAAGACAGACAACACAACAACCAGGATATATCTAGGGGAATGGTAAGGAAATAGATAGGTGAACAGAAGACTAAGGGGATCAGGATCCAAAAGCACTCTCAAGAAAGTGAGTTTTTAGCTTGAATTTGAATAAGGCCACAGATGGAGCCTGTTTCAGGCATAAGGAGCAGCAAGGTAGAAAGATCGAAGTCTGGAGTTGGCAGTGGAAGACAAGGGCGCAGATAGAAGGGATCCACCAGAAGAGCGGAGTTCCCAAGCAGAGGTGTAGGGAGAAATAAGAGGAAAGATAGTGAAAAGCAGCTGAATGAAGGCACTTATAGGTCAGAAGTATTATTTTGAACTGGATGTGAAAATGGATAGGGAGCCAATGAAATGACTTGAGAAAAGAGGGGCAACATGAGCATAGTGATACTGGTGGAAGATTAGCTGTGCAACTGAGTTTTGAACAGATTGAAGAGGGGAGGGATGTATCAGAAGACCATCAAAGATGAGGCTGCAATAGTATAGATGGAAGGTGACTAGAGAATGGATAAGTGTCTTAGTGTGTTCAGAAAGGAAGAGATGAATTTTGCCAATGTTATAAAGATGAGACAGGTTTTAGCTATCTGTTGGATGTGTGTGGACAAAGAGGGAGACATCGAAAATGACCCCCAAGGTTGTGAGGCGAGGAAACATGAGGGGGAGAGTTATCAACAGAAACAGAGAAATGAGGAGGGGGGGGGGAGATGGGCTTTGGGGGAAATTGAAGAAGCTGAATTTTGGCCATATTCATTTTCAGATAGCGGTGAGACATTGTAGTGAAAGTGAATTAAAGTGGACTACTGATTATGCATCTGCTGTGAGTTAGGGGTTAATTAAACCTCAGTTTTATGGGAGAGATAGATTCCTCTACAATTTGGTGACAAACATCTTCTTGCATAACTACATCATGTGAAGCTAATGAGAGGGAGTCCTGATACAAGGATGTAGATAAGGAAAAGCTTCTTCCCATAGCAACTGGGCTTTTTCTCATAAAGTGAAGGTCATCTACCAGAGTTCTGAGCTTCTGAACCATGGGATGGAGATGCTCCTCCCTCGAGCATTCTCAGGCGTCTGGCCAGTGTTGATTATGTTTAATGGACAGCTGATCCTATTCTATGTGTGTGTCACCTGATGGTGAATTACTGGCTGCTCTTGCAACAGGATAAAACGGGTGCTTTTTTCATCCAGGAGAAGAGAAAAAAGGGGTCCCATCTGTGGAGCGAACATGTGCGCTGCCTGGAAGTCCCTAGACTGAAGTGTCTCTCTCGCCTGGCCGAATAAGGAATCCATTTAGTCAAAGTGTGGTATGAGATGAAGTTCATGGCTCTGTCGGTGATGTGTCATTTTCCTGTACCTTGCTGTTTGTAGATAAGTGAATCACCTGCTTTCAAGTTATCTTTTCTAACTAAATATAGGTGAATAAGTGAATTACTTGCTTTTAAGTTACCTTTTCTTTATTTTCTTTATTTATTTACAGTTTCTTTTATACCGCGCTATTTGACATCAGTGCGGTTTACAATGAACAGAAACTACACGTCACAAAAATTGATCAGTGCTGACAATGAACTGGGTATACATTAAACAGGTTTCATAAACAGAGAACATAATAAAACTATGTACAAAAAGCAACTATGTACAAAGCAGCTAAATGCAGCTAATGTTTCTTAATGAGAGGAGAAGCAAGGAAATAAACTGCTTATCTTTATTCCAAAGTGTGTTAGCCTTTATTTTTGCACCCCGTTCAATTAGCAAAACAGACATCCAGGCACTAATGTCAGATAAGCAGGCAGAGATCCGGGTCTGGATTCCCAGATAGATTTCAGGTGCAGAGAGGTAGATCTGAAAGTAGTCAGCGTAGAGATGGTCCTGAAAACTCTGGGATGAGATGAGTGCACCAAAGGACTGAGCATAGAGAAGGAAAAAAGGAGAGGTCCCAAGACAGAGCCCTGGGGTACACCGACTGGAAGCAGGATAGTGGTAGAGGAGAGGACAGCCAGATACTACTGCTGAATATCTGGGATAATTTTGCCCATAGCAGCCAGTAGTTAAAGAAACCACAGACCGCCTTGGGCTGAATACAAGTCCGCATGAACTTAAAATTATGTTGTGGTCCACATGAAAAACGTTGGTAGCCTCAGGCAGTTCCTAGTGGATGCATCCACAGTATGAAACCATCCAACTATTCCTAATCAGCAGAGTGGTCATGGGCCGAGCATGGAGACCGAACTGATCAGAGGTGATTTCTATAGAGCAGGGTTGACATGCACCAACAGAGCAATGGGGAGGGGGGGGGGGGCAAGCTTATGCTACTACTGTTCGTGTTTCACCTGGTCTGGACTATATAAAAAAACATCTCCCATTTATTACACAGAAATGATCATAAACAATAACATTTACTATAGAAAGAAAAAGTGGAGAGGAGAATTGAGCCAAAATCCATGGGTATTTTATGCCTAATCTCAGAAACAAAAGGTGCATGCATGCTCTTGCTTGAAACTGTCTGCTGGTACATAGCAAGTATAACTGCCTGTGGATGCTTTTTTTTCTGCTGGCAGTGTTTTTATGGGGGAAAAAGAACGCACGAGGAATTGAAAATGCAACCTGCATGTATTACTTTACTTCTCCAAACCGCACACTCTCAGGAAAACCTATTCTTAATGAAGACAAAAGCAGAACACTGTGGTACTTTTAAACACACTGAGGGAGGGCAATTTCAGAAAGACAGACACAACAGAATATTTTCATGTGTGAACATGGTTATGAAAATTAATCGGCAAAGTAATTAAGAGGAAGCAGCTTTTCCCTCCTTGTGTTTCTTCTTTTCACAGACTACATTAAACAAGGAGAACCAGAACTACTTTGCAGCCAAAAATGTAACAATCACCTTCTTTGTCTAGACGGCATCATTCATGTTCTCAAAGCTTTGACTTGTACACTTTGCTTTTAAATTTCAATTGCTGTCTCATAAGCGAACTTAAAACGGAACTACTGGGTTCCAATGGCTCAAGAAGGAAACATACCAGGAAAACCCCGTGAAGAGTAGTTCTGGCTCTGGCAACCTTTCAGCTAAGCTGTTGTGTGGATCATTCTGTTAGAAAGCAACTCAGATTTGGGCTTAAAGGGAGAGTAATGAACAATCAGTGTGTGTCTAAGGACACCAAATGTTCCCTTTGGTACTTACAATCTGTTCATCTGAAACCCTCATTATCCTTCCAAAAATAAGGATTCCACACATGCTGATTATGGGCAGCTCTTAGGAAGATTTGAAGGAGGAAAGAAGGACTTGTCCCTAATCTCCTACCGAAATGCACTGAAGTAAGGCATCTTTTAAAGGAAAAAGATAAAGTAATCATTTTTTGGAGCAAATTTTAAAAAACCCTCTCACACAAAGGAATTTATCAGGTTGGAAACGGTTACTGCTGTTTTCATGTAGCATAAAGCACTATACATAATTTTCCTCTTGCAAGTGAAATATTACATAATACATGGAAATTTGGACAAGGTGACTGTAAAATGTACACAGTGGGAGACATGTAGTTCCATCATACTTGGCTTTGACAGCTGAACTCTTCTTTACAGCCAGGTTTGCATACAAAATAAAAAGCATTAAAAGGGTAGCACTGGTCATCCGTTAGAAACTATACAAACACTAACATGGCTGTACCAGAAAACATTGGGATCATGATGTTGATGGGACTATAGAGAATGAAGTTATCACTTTGAACATTCTCATGAACTGATAAAAAGCTTGATGCAAGAAATGAAAAAATGATAGCAACATTGCTAATAGAAATGTCAGCACCAAGTGACCTATTATGTACTATATACAATGTATTTGCACTGTGCCAAAGAGAGCTTCCTTTTGGACTTGCAAGGATGTGATATGAACAGGAAACAAAGAACTTCCAAGAACATTTCTATATAAGTCTGTGGTGCCCAATAAAACTTAGGACAATTTTTAGTATCTTTCTGCCACTTTTACTTATTCTCAAGTACCAGGAAATGCAATCGGAGACTAAAACTCGTCCCAATTTTATTGGGCACCACAGACTTGCTTAAAAAGAACTTCCAAGAACATTTCCACGTTGCCTGTTCATACGTACATCCTATCAACTCGTAAAGGAAGCTCTCTATGGCACAATGCAGGTATTGAGGGCACTTGTAGTAAATTTCAAAGACTAAGATCACCTTAGTTTATGACCGACGTTCGCTCCTGTAATCGTTTCCACAAAACTGAACCATTTGAAGACAGTATGCCAAGGGTGTTTTATAAAGGGTAAACTTTCCAAGGGAGGGCACATTGGCACATGAACACCAAAGATTTTCAGGTTCATTTGCGTTTGTCTAAATATACCCATTTGGTTGGTAAATTGGTTGGAGTCAAAATATTAGTGCATTTGTCCCTATTAAAGCCTGCAGGGGAAGGTACTCTATAAAGCAACAGTCAGGCTTGCCTTCTATTTTCAATCAAACCTGCTTGAAACTTTATGGCAGCTCTGTAAAAGCACCCCAATCCACAAGAGTATCACCCCTGCCCCCCCCCCTCCAAGGAACCAGAAGAGGAGCAAAGAGTACATTCAGTGGCAGGATGAGTAACAAAAGCCACCGTCAGAAGGGCAAAACAGTACAAAGAGCCTGGCGAACACCTCAAGATAGCTGAAGAAGGCAAAGCAGCACTACAATTGGTACAAGCACACCAAGGCACTTTGAGGAGTGAAATGGCAAGAGAACCAGCACTCATCCAGACTGCCTGCCAAAGCCCTAAAACATGCCAAGGGAACTAGAACAGCACCTTCACAGCTTGCAAGGCTCTACATAATGACAGCAAGACCAGCATGGCACTCAAATTGGCTGCAACACCTTAAACATAGCAAGGGGACAAGCATAGCAGATCGGCTAGTAGGCTCTAAAACACCAGAGGAGAGCCAACACAAGTCCAAGCTGAAGAAGTAGGGCAAGTTCAGCTAAGCTGTGCCTCTGCAAGTTAGAATCTTGGCACGAAGGACTTTGGTCCCAGCATAAGATGCTTATGTACAGAGGAAGATGCGCCAGGGTGAAGGATGCATTCACAGGCTGCTTAGATAAGGCCCCAGAAGTAGTGGGAATGAGACTGCAGCACTGGCAGTAACAGCTCAGAATAATGCAGTAGCAAGATAGGCTAAAACTTGTTGGAGAAGAACTGTGGATGTAAGGACAATCTGTCACCTCAGAAGTACACTGCATAGAGCACTACTTGGTAATGTGGTATAAAAGTGCAACTAACATGATATGCTCCGACTGGATTCACAGCTCTTTGGGGCAGGGGCTTCTTGCCTTTAAGTGCCCTGTGTCAGCCAACAAGTCTGTCCCACATAGAAACATCATCACCCTAAGCATGCAGGCTTCTGCTACTGGCACCAGAGTCATCCACCCGGCCTGGGATATGCTCCACAATATCCAGTAATTCTGCCTCCCTGCTCACACTATTCACACCTCGGGGGCGGGGGAGGTAATGTATTTGCCTAGGACTACAAAAGGGGACTGCTACTTCTGGAGAGAGATCTGCAATTGTATTTACTTCTGGGAAGTTTTCTAAATCTTCGGGAAAAAGGAATTCTTTAGATTAAAGCTGATTAATCTGCGAACCCAGTGCATTTTTTAAATCAGTCATGGCCTAGTAGCAGCAAAGAGCTTTCAGTTTAAACTTAAAACATAGAAGAGAGCTTTCTGGCTAAATTTAGACCCCAAGACTCCCTCTTTCGACTGTGGTACTCCCCCTGGAAATTGGTCACAGATTACCTTAGAAACACAGGACAGGGTACTGTGTAGCAGCCAGCTTTTAATAAGTCTTCTTTCCCTCCTGTCGTCCCTGACACCCACCCACCCCTGGGATAATCGTAGCTTTATAGGTGCTTACACCTCTTAAAGGAAAGGGAGGTGCCATATTCACTCAATTGCAGCGGTTTATCATCAGTCATACATTAAGGACCTGAGATAAATTAAGCCTCAGGTGAACTAGGCACATTAAAAGTATTACATATATAGTTTTATTAGTATAAGTATCCCCAGCAACCCTTAGTACAGGGGTCTCAAACTTAAATTGCTTTGAGGGCCAAATGAGGACTTGTAAAGTAACCCGGGGGCCGCATAAGACGCGGGGCCTCATTTGCATAAGGGGCCTCATTTGCATAAATATTTGCATAATGTTACCATACACTAACTTTTAGTAAACATGCCTCTTTAATGAGTATGGATAAAGAAAGACTAAAAGATTTAGAAACAAGACGACAATAATTAAACTGGGAACCCCAAAAGCCAAACTTGGAATGTACAACAACACTGTAGAAATAAAACTATAAATTAATTTCCTCTTGTACTAAACAAAGCGCAAACATTAATGATGCACAATTCCCAGAGCTGACATATTCCAGTTAATAAATTCAAAATAAAGAGATATTTTTCTACCTTTTGTGCATTTTTTTCAGTTGCAATTGTTCCAGCCACTTTCTTCTGGTTTCTTCATGTCTTCTGCTAACTCTCCATCGTCTGCTGTCCATTTGCCCTTTCTCTCCTAGTTTTTTTTCCATTCTCTCTCTACATCTGCTTTAACATACTAATCTTTCTCCTTTTTCTCTTTCCTCATTCCTATTTCATCCACTCAAATTTTACCCCTCCATCCTCAATCCCCACTTACTCTCCCAATACCTGGCCAATTGTAGATTTGTCTTCTCTACCAGACAAAATATTTTTCCCCTCTCCATTTCACTTTCCCAGCTCCATCCCATTCTAATCCTCCCCCAACATCAGCTCCCTTCTAGTTCCAGCCCCACCCAGCATCCGCTCCCTTCTAGTCCCCCCATTAGTCCATTTCCAGTCCTATCCTAGCCTCACCATCAGCCCATTTCCAATCCTAGCCCCACCAGCCCATTTCCAATCCTAGCTCCCTCCCCTCACAGCCCATTTCCATTCCAAGCCCCCCTCCCCATCAGCCATTTGCAGTTCAAGCCCCCCTTCCACTCAGCCCATTTCCAGTCCTAGCAACCCCCCCCAGCCCATTACCAGTCCTAGACCCCCCATAGCCCATTACCAGTCCTAACCTCCCCATAGCGCACTTCCAGTTTTACCCCCCATCACCCCATTACCAGTCATAACCCCCCTGCCAATAGCCCACTTCCAGCCCTAACCCCATTACCCCATTTCAGTCAGCCCTTCCATAGCTCATTACCAGTCCTATCTCCCCCCATCAGCCATTTCCAGTCATACCCCCCCCTGCCAATAGCCCATCTCCAGTCATAACCCCCCCTGCCAATAGCCCATCTCCAGTCATAACCCCCCCCCCTGCCAATAGCCCATCTCCAGTCATAACCCCCCCCCTGCCAATAGCCCATCTCCAGTCATAACCCCCCCCCTGCCTATAGCCCATCTCCAGTCATAACCCCCCCTGCCAATAGCCCATTTCCAGTCATACCCCCCCCCCTGCCAATAGCCCATTTCCAGTCATAACCCCCCCCCCTGCCAATAGCCCATTTCCACTCCCACACCCCCCCCCCCCCCCCCGGTAAATTAAAAAAAAACCTGGCTTCTGCTGCTCAAGCAGCAAAATCAGCTGTCCTGCGGCCCCTTCCCCTGTGCCCGGAGATCCGAGTCTGCTCTATCAGCGGCGTGCTTTTCAAGCCGCGAGGAGAGTATTCCCCTCTCGCGCGGCTTGAAACCGCGCGAGAGGGGAATACTCTCTTCGCGGCTTGAAAAGCACGCCGCTGATAGAACAGACTCGGATATCCGGGCACAGGGGAAGGGGCCGCAGGACAGCTGATTTTGCTGCTTGAGCAGCAGAAGTCAGTTTTTTTTTAAATTTGACAATTGATTCTGCCGCTGCCACGGCGGCAACGGCAGAAGCCAGGGTTTTGGGGTTTTTTTGTTTTCCTCCGTCGCGGGCCGCACAAAGTTGTCTCGCGGGCCGCGTGTTTGAGACCCCTGCCTTAGTAAGTAAAGAACTTAAAGATCTAAACACAACCTTAAAACTAAGATACATACAGCAGTCCAGCAGCGAGATCGGGCTTTCCAGTCTTTTGCATTGAGTGTCACATGTATGATTTTCTCCCAGTTGGTGAGGGGTCTTACGTGTGCACTAGGTGCAAGGAGCTCTTTGCTCTCAGGGAACAAGTCCGATCTCTGGAGGCTAGGAGTAGAAGACTTGGAGGACATAAGGAAGACAGAGGTACATAGACGAGACCTACAGGGATATAGTCCTGAAGTCCCACCTCCAGTATGGCAGCATCCCTGTTGCCATGGAGAAAGGTCATGTGACAGGAGAGCATCACCCTGGTGTGGCAGGAAGTGATCCTGCAGCTAGGACCTGTTCCCTAGGTGATGTAAAACCCTCTCGCACCGAGAAACTTCCTCCAGGGCAATGTGCACACGAGGGAAGGGTTAGGACAACCATTATAGTTGATGATTCAATCATTAGGCATGCAGATAGCTGGGTGGCTGGTGGATGTGAGAATTGCCTGGTAATATGCCTGCATGTTGCAAAGGTAGCAGAACTCACGCACCACCTAGACAAGGTCTTAGATGGTGCTGGGGAGGAGTCTGCTGTTCTGGTACGTTGGTACCAATGACATAGGAAAAAGGTGGCAGGGAGGTTCTGGAGGCTAAATTCAGGTTTTTAGATAGGAAGTTGAAATACAGAACTTCCAGGATAGCGTTCTCCGAAATGCTTCCCATTCCACAAGCAGGACCCAAAAGGCAGGCAGAGCTCCAAAGTCTCAATGCGTAGATGAGACAATGGTGCAAGGATGAGGGGTTTGGATTTGTTAGGAACTGGGAAACATTCTGGGGAAAGGAGGGGCTCTTCCGAAGGGATGGACTTCACCTTAACCAGGATAGAACCAGGCTGCTGGTATTAACCTTTGAAAAGGAGATAGAGCAGCTTTTAAACTAGATAATAGGGGAGAGCAGCAGACAGTCGCCCCAGAACGCATGGTTTGGAACAATGTATCCTTGAAGGATACTAGCAAAAGACTGAAGTTATGGCATATCATCAGAGAGGTTCCAACAAAGACAAAAGTAGCCCAAATGCCCTTGAGTACGGAGCAGACAGAGCTTAAAGCTTACAAATTACCCCTGCCTACCAATAGCCAGATTAATATGAATAAAATACAGTCTCTAAAATGCTTGCATGCAAATACTAGAAGTCTAAAAAATAAGATAGGAGAGTTAGAATATATAGCACAAAATGATAGATATGATTGGTATCTCAGAGATATGGTGGAAGGACGACAACCAGTGGAACACCGTGATACCTTGGTGCAAACTATATCGTAATGATAGAGCTGATCAAATTGGTGGAGGGGTTGCGCTCTATGTTAGAGAGGGCATTGAGTCAGAAAGGATTAAAGTTTTGCAGGAAACAAAATTTGCTGTATAATCTCTATGGATTGAAATTCCATGTAAAAAGGGGAAGACAATGGCAGTAGGGTTGTACTATCAACCGCCTGGCCAGAATGAACAAATGGATGATGAAATGCTCAAAGAAATCAGGGAAACTAACAAAAGTTACAGCACAGTAATAATGGGCGATTTCAATTACCCCAGTATTGACTAGGTCAGTGTCACAGCAGGACATGCTAGGGAGATAACGTTCCTAGTTGATATAAATGACTGCTTCTTGGAGCAGCTGGTTCATGAACCAACCAGAGGGGAAGTCAATTTAGACCTAGTTCTTAGTGAAACACTAGATCTGGTGTAAGAGATAAGGGTGTTGGGGCCACTTGACAATAATGATCATAGCATGATCACGTTTGATTTAATTAATGGAGGAGGGATGATAAGAGGTAATACTGTGGATTTCCTTAACTTTTGAAAGGGAGACTATGATAATATGAGGAAAATTATTAAGAAAAAACTAAAAGGAGCAGTCGGAAAGGTTGAAGACTCACATCAAGCTTGGGTGTTTTTTAAAAATACTATCTTGGAAGCCCAGACCAGCTGTATTCCACGCTTTAAGAAAAGTGGAAGGAAGTCCAAAAAACTGCCAACATGGTTTAAAAGGCGAGGACAGAGATGTTATTGTTGCTAAAAAAAAAAACACAAAAAAAACAAACAAACGCATCTTTCAGGAAATGGAAAAAAAAAAAAAAAAGCCAAATGATGAAAACTGGAACCAGTACAAGCACTGGCAAGTTAAATGCAAGGCATTGGTAAGGCAAAGAGAATTTGAGAAGAAGCTTGCTGTGGAAGCAAAAATAAGTAATAGACTTTTTCATGTACATTTATAGCAAAAACCCAGAAAGTCAGTTGGACCATTAGATGAAAGACAGGTAAAAAGGGGCACTAAGAGGGGACAAGGCTATAGTGGAGAGACTGAATGAATTCTTTGCTTTAGTCTTTACTGAGGAAGATATAGGGATGTTACCCATGACTGAAGTGGTATTTAAAGGTGATACTGCAGAAGAATTGAAAGAAATCGATACACCAGGAAGATGTATTACAACTATTTGATAAACTAAAGAGTAGCCAATCACCTGGACCAGATGGTATACATCCAAGGGTGTTGAAAGAACTGAAATGAGATTGCAGACCTGCTATTAGTAATCTGTGAACTATCATTAAAATCATCTGTAATACCTGAAGATTGGAGGATGGCAAATTTAGTTATTTAATAGTTTCTTCTATACCGCCCCTTCCAGAGATCAAGGGCGGTTTACATTGAACAGTTAACAAATTTTGTATACTTCTGTATACTTCACATGGAACATGGTATAACTATATGGAACATGGTTTTAACTATATACAGGTAATAATACATAAAACATAACAGAACTAAATTACAAAAGGTTATTTACAAGAGCAGTAAAAACAACAGAAGTGTGTAAGTAATGTAGTGTAAGGTTTTCTTGCGTCAGTCGTTTGTCCTATCTTGGGTGCTGTGGATGTGTTTTTGTGATTGTTGGGGAGAGGTTCTCTGTTGATAGGGGATTTCAAAATGGTTTGTGAAAAGGTAGGTTTTAAGTTCTTTTTTGAATTGATAAAGGTCTTTTATCATGCGAATGGTTAGTGGTAGATCGTTCCAGAGAGTGGGGGCAGCGAAGGAGAAGGCCCTATCACTTGTAGTTGCTTTAGTTTTTCTGATGGTTGTTTTTATGTTGAGGGAATGGATTGCGTTTTGTCTGCGCATTCTAGTTTCTGATGGGGGGTGTATTAGGGTAGACAAATGTGAGGGAGAGATGTTGTTAAGGAGTTTGAAGGTAGTTAGGAGGATTTTGTATTTTATTCGGCTACATATAGGGAGCCAATGCAAGTCTAACAGTATTGGGGTGACATGGTCTGTTATTTTAACTTTTGTGATCATCTTGGCGCATATGTTTTGGGCTCTTTGTAGTAGGCAGATGCTCTTTAGCGGTAAACCAATTAGGAGACTATTACAATAGTCAAAGTGGGGTTGGATTAGGGTGAATGCAAGTGTTCTATTTTCAATGTTGATGATGTCCATGCCTTCAACATTGTTTGTGTTCGTTAGAGTGTATTGTAGGTCTTTTTTAGTGCGTATCAGCGCACCACCTCCTCTTTTGATATCACGGTGGCAGTTGAATACATCATATTGTGATATGGGGAGCTGGTTTAATAATACTGTATCTGTGGGTGTTAGCCAGGTCTCAGTGATGAAAAAGATGTCAGGTTTTTTCTCTCTTATTATGTCATTAACAATTGGTATCTTGTTCCGTATGGAACGGATGTTTATTAGGATGAGTTAATTTAGTGGCTATGTTGGGGAGGTTGTTTTTGTTGTTGTGCTGTGTATGGTTTTTATTTGAATTATTCTGGGAGAGTGTCTGTGGGTATTGTTGTGTGGGGGCTGGTTAAATGGGTGATTGTTTACTGGGGAGCGTATTGAATTTTGGTTTGGGTTATGGATGATGGGGATGCTATTGCACGGGAGGTGGTTGGATTTATATGTATTTGTTGTAATAGGAGAGCCATCAGTAGGAGGGTGGGGGGCAGGGTTTTTAGTTTTATGGGGGCCATTATGTGTTTTTTGTGCAAGAGTTGGTTGTATGGGAGGCCTGTGTGGGAGAGGGCTATTTGATGGTAGTGTTGGGTATAGTGTTAAGGCTGCAAGCAGCCGGGAAGTGTACTAGTACAGTTTTCAGAATACTTCAGTTCAGGTGGAGCAGAGCTGTATCTTTGAACAGATATTATGTAACAGTTATCTAGGATACTTCCGTATGCTATTTTGAAACAGCTATATAAAGGTACTTCAGTATACTATTATACAGCAGCTATATAAAATACTTCAAGTAAAGTGGAGCAGAGCAGTATCTTTAAGCATATTATTATATTTCAGAGTACTAATTTGCAGCAGCTATATAAGATATCCAGTATACTATTATGCAGCAGCTATATAGAATACTTTGGTATACTACAGGTCAGGTGGAGCAGACTGGTATCTTTGAACAGCTGTTTTGCAACAGCTAAATAAGATTGTTGCGATGTATCCCCTACCTTGTAACAGTGGAGCATCTACTGTGGAACTGTTACTTTGTAAGAGCTACTTTGCAACATGTAGATTAATTAGGTTAACGTTATAATAGTAAACAGTGCAGTGATGTGGTGGTGGTAACTACATTAAATTATATATACTAGTGATTGCATATAGATCTTGAAGTAAATTATGTCATAGCATCTGGAACCAGGCTGTTAGCATTTGCTCGATTAATATGGCGGGAGTCAATACTTAGTATATGCACTTGCTGTTTGCTTCTCTGGTAGCTTCTGTAGTTGATGCTTAGCTGTGGCCTCCGATGCTTGTTTGTAGCCTCCGGTAGGGGCCTGCGCCTAAGGGCCACGCCAAAGGGCCCTCTGGCGAGGCCCTCAGGCGCGGGCCCGCCTGGCGGCGGTCTTTGTTAAAGGAGCTGCTGCTCCTCCTCCCACAGCCCCGATTGGGCTGGAGTCAGGCAGGTGATGTCGCCCCTCTCGGGAGTCTGATGGCTGCCTTTCCCGCCGGCTGGGAATCTAAAACACCAATTTTTAAAAAGGGTTCCAGGGCTGATCCGGGAAACTACAGACCTGTGAGCCTGACGTTAGTACCAGGAAAATGGTAGAAACCATCATAAAGAACAAAATTACTGAACATCTAGCTAGTCATGGCTTAATGGGAGACAGCCAACATGACTTCAGACAAGGACAATCTTGTCTTACTAATCCTGTTCTGTTTTTTTGAAGGTGTGAAGGTGAGTCGGTTGATATAGTGTATCTGGACTTTCAGAAAGCCTTTGACAAGGTCCCTCAGACTTTTGTCAAAACTAAAAAGTAATGGAATAGGAGGCAGTGTACTACTGTGGATCAGGAACTGGTTAAAAGATAGAAAGCAGAGGGTAGGGCTAAATGGCCAATTTTCCCCAATGGTGAAAGGTGAATAGTGGAGTACCACAGGAATCTGTGCTGGGTCTGCTGCTTTTTGACATATTCATAAATGACCTGGAAAAGGGAACAAGTGAGGTTATCAAATTTGTAGATGACACAAAACTAAAGTTAAAACCCATGAGGATTGTGGAAAATTTCAAGAGGATCTTGTTAAATTGGAAGACTGGGCATCCAGATGGCTGCTGAAATTTAATGTGGACAAGTGCAAAGTTATGCCTCCAGGAAAGAACAACCCAAAACTATGGTTACACAATGCAAGGTTCCACATTAGGAACCACCACCCAGGAAAGAGATTTAGGCGTCATCGTGGATAACATGTTAAAACCCTCCACCCAGTGTGCAGCAATGGCCAAGAGAGCAAATAGAATGCTAGATATCATAAGGAAAGGAATGGAGAATAAAACAAAGGATATTATAATGCCTCTGTATCGTTCCATGTTGTGACTGCACCTTGAATATTGTGTGCAATTCTGGCTGCCGTATCTTAAAAAGGATATAGTGTTATTAGAAAAGGTTCAGAGAAGAGCCACCAAAATGGTAAAGAGGATGGAAGGATACCCCTATGAAGGGAGGCTAAAAAAGGTTATGACTCTTCAACTTGGAAAAGAGATGGCTGAGGGGAGATATGATAAGAGGTCTATAAATTAATGAATGGAGTGGAACGGGTAATCGTAGATCGAATGTTTACGTCATCAGAATATAGAAAGACTAGGGGACATGCAATGAAGCCACAGGGTAACCTATTTAAGACTAATAAGAGAAAATATGTTTTCACTCAACGTGTAATCAAACTCTGGAATTTGTTACCAGAGGATGTAGTAAGAGCTGTTAGTGTAGCTGGGTTTAAAAAAGGTTTGGACAAGTTCCTGGAGGAAAGGTCCATAAACCATTATTAAAAGGGACCTGAGATATCACTGCTTGACCCAATAGAAGCATTGAGGAACCTGTGTCTTTTGAGGAGACTGCTAGGTACGTATGACCTAGACTGGCCACTGTTGGAAATAGGATACAGGGCTTGATGGACTTTGGTCTGACCCAATATGGCATATCTTATATTCTTATGTTCTTAGCTAATCTTCCTATCAGACCAGATTCCTAGTGCTTTGGTGCTAAATCTGCTGGTCTCTTTGCGCCCTGTGCCACCCAGCAGGCCCAAAACCCCAAGTGTGCTGCCTCAGATACTTACTTTATCCATCCCATGTTCATAGAATACAGTAGAGTAAGGTGTCCTTCCTTCTCACCCCTACAGCTGCTGTTACAAACAAACAATAGGGTCCTCATTCTATAATGTGGGTCATGGGGCTGCATGTCTCACTGCGACATGCAGCCCCACAATCCACCTGAACCCTATTCCCCCACCGGCTCTCCCTATATGTCCTGTGCTTCAGGACGGGGAGAATCGGCAGGGGGTGGGTGGAGGTGGGCCACCTGGCAGCACATACAGGGCCAATTCCGGTCACGGCCCTGTACATGCTGCCAGGCCTGATGAGGTGGTATAAGCAGTTTGGGGGGGTTGAGAATCGGGGCAAGGCAGCCACCACCAGGGCCAGGGCTGGGTGTGGGGGGTCATTGGGGCATATTTCCTCCTTTGGTTCTCAATCTTCTTAATTGAAAGATCCCGTTTTTCATTGCTTTTGGTCTCCTACTTCCTCTGCTGCTGCCCATTCCGGTTCACTGGGGCAAACAATCCCTTGGCACTTTCCCTTAGCTCCAGTTTCACGATCGCATCTTTTGTCAATTGCCTCGTTTTGGTTTTCCTCCTTTACAACCAACCTTTACAACAGTCCCCTTACACAGCAATCCCCTGTGTTTGTTTCATGCTTCTTTGATTTCAGATTCTGTCCTCATCTCTACCACCTCCACTGGAAGATTATTCCACGGATCCACTCCTCTTTCCGTAAAGAAATATTTCTGCATATCACTCCTGAATCTATCCCCTTTCACCCTCATCACATGTCCCCTTGTAGCAGAGCTTGTTTTCAAATCGAAAGAGGCTCTCCTCCTGTGCATTTATGCCATGGAAATATTTAAACGTCTCAACCATATCACCTCTATCCCGCCTTTCCTCCAAGGTGTACATATTAAGATCCTTAAGTCCGTCCTCGTATGCTTTATAATGAAGACCACTAACCATTTTAGTAGCCACCCTCTGCACCGACTCCATCCTGTTCACATCCTTTTGAAGGTGCGGTCTCCAGAATTGCACACAGTACTCCAAATGAGGTTGCACCAAAGACCTATACAGAGGCACTATCACCTCCTTTCTTCTGCTGGCCATTCCTTTCCCTATGCACCCAAGCATCCTTCTAGCTTTTGCTGTCACCTTTTCTACCTGTTTAGCTACTTTAAGATCATCAGACACAATCATGCCTAGGTCCCGCTCTTCTTTAGTAGACAAAAGAACCATATTGCTCCCTTGGATTGCTGCAGCCCAAAATGTATGACCTTGCTTTTTTTTTTTTTAACATTAAAATCTCAGCTGCCAAATTCTAGACCATTCTTCAAGCTCCTCACACTGGCTGCCACTGTTTTTCCCAGCACTTGTCCCTGCCTGTTGCGCTCTACTTAATTGTAGATCTTTGCATGCTAAGACGTCTTATTTCTGATCTTATTCTCTCTCATTCTCTCGATCTCCTCTGCCTCACCAAGATGTGGCTCAGAGATAGCAGGGACTCCATTCTTGGTCATTGCCTCCCACCTAGCTACTCTGCCCTCTCCTTTCCCTGTCTCTATTGACTTGGTGGCTCATCTATTGGTCCTCCTTTTCTTCTTTTTCTTATGCCAAATCCCTTTTAGTTCAGCTTTCCTCCCATCCTCTGATCTTTATTGCTCTCTTCTATTGTCCACCCTTGATCTCCTCTCTGACCTGGAATCAGCTTCTCCTTGCCCTCTCTGAACTCACCATCTATTATCCTCATCTTTTAATTCCATGCAAATTCAATGTCCATTATCACGCTCCCATATCCTTCCGCGATTGTTCTACAAGGGTGGACATAAGAGATCTATCTTTGATCCAACATGTCCTTCCCCCCCCCCCCCCCACATGATGCTGGTCACACCTTTTATTTACTTATCACCTCCGGGACATTCCCTTCCCTTCTAAGTTAACAATCTGACCACAGGAGTGCCAGTGAAGAGAGTGATTCTATTTATTTTCTTCAACTTTCCCCATTCCCTGACCTCTGATAACCTGGCCCCCTCTAGTTCCTCTGCATCTTGCTTTTATTGCATTCCCCCCCCCCCAAGATCATGTTTCCTCCTTCTGATGCTCTTCTCCCGGTTGATTTCTCCTCTCAATCTGTGACCTGGAATTATGTGCTAGGTTCTGCTCTAGATGCTGTTGTTCTATTATGCCCCCACTCCTCTTTCGTTCCTTATAAAAAAGCATCCCTAGTATCAATCTGGCCTGCGTCTACTTCGCTCTCAATTATGGAGGGCCAAGCAATATTGGCAACGGTTTCACTCCTCAAAATATCGTCAGCTGTTTTGGGGAACATTTGACTCAATATTGAACCACTATAACTGCTGTAAAGAAAGGCTTAAACGTATACTGTCTTCCTCCAGTCAGACTAAGCAACTTTATGCGGTGGTCTCCGATCTTCTTCGTCCTCCCCACTCATTTGATACACCCTTGGCCCCATCAGCGGAACAATTGGCACAGCACTTCAGCACAAAAATTGTTAATCTTCACCATGATCTTTTATTTAATTGCCCTATTCCTCATGTCTTCCCAATTATGGATCAACTAGCAGAACCTGATTTTTTTCTTACATCGTCTGAGACCCCCAGTTCTCTTGTTCACTGTTTGCACACTTTTACCTCTATTTTCCTACATGATCTTACTAGGGCAATTACATCCTCCTGGAAGACTACTTGCCCCTCGATCCCCTCCCCTCTTCATAGTTAACCTCCCCTACCTTAGCCTTGCTCCCTCCTGCACTACTGAATAGTCTATGCTCTGGCGTAGTCTTCGTCCAGTGAGACGGGGACTATCATTCAGCCAATTTTGAATAAACCATAATTGGATCACACCTCAACTCATAACTCAACTGTCTGATTATCTCTGCAAGACCAATACACTACACCTATATCAATCAAGTTTTTGGTCTTCTCACAGTACTGAAACTATCCTAGCTTACTTTCTAAATGAAATACATCATTCCCTTGATCAAAGCAATGTTACCTTAGCTATCTCTCTTGGTCTTTCCTCAACTTTCAAACTTTGTGGATCATGTTCTCCTTTGCACTCTTCTTCATATTGGTCTTTGTGGTTCAGTATTGAACTGGTTCTACTCTTTATCAAGTGTCCCCATTCTTTATCGCCACCCTCTCACCTGCAATGTCCCCCAGGGATCAGTTCTCACTCCACTGCTGTTGAATGTTTTCCTTGCTCCACTTGCCACACTAATCCAAGACACTTGTGTGACATGTTACTAAGCCGATAAAATCCTTTTTCTTTGGTACATGCACCCTCTCGACTAGATCTTTTCCCCATCAATGGTTTGTCTGACTTGGGTAGCCTCTTGGCTGAATGCACATCTCCTCAAACTTAACCCACAGAAAACTGAGGCATTATCTCCCCCCTCTTGTGTTCTTCTCCCTGGAATCTACTCCTCTTAAATATCTAGGGGTGATTCTTGATTCCAATCTCACTTTTCATGATCAGATCAGCTCTATAGTTAAATAATTTCATGCATGTCATCAAATCCGTTCCGTTTGTTCCTTCATCATCCCTCCCCCCAGCCCTTACCACTTTAACCTAAGTCAGGATTATCAGTCATATTCACTACTGTAATAGTATCTATTCTGGTTTCCTCAAGTTTGAGATTCAGCAGCTGTAAAAACTGTACAGAACACTGCCCTTCATCTACTGGTCCATACTTCCAAATACAATCAAATCAATCATCAATCCGAGGGGAATGAGCTGCCGGAGCACTGTGAACAACGTGGGACTCCCCCGGAAGTGAGATCTGTCCAATCGGGGCAGATCTCCCCGCTTGAAAAAGCAGCGCCTCCTGGCACCCCCGCGCCTGATGGCCTCGCTAGAGGGCCCTTTGGCGTGGCCCTTAGGCGCGGTCCTTCATTCGACTGCTACCTACAATATAGGCTGATTCACCTACACCTGATGAGTATACATGTGAGTTAAAAGAACACAATATTCTTGAGGGATTTCCTGTTCTTCCTCTGTATCACCTGTTTGTAGCTTTTATTGCTCATGCTCCTCTACTAGGATACAAGTGTATCACATTATTCTGTATTACTAGATTGTATCTTTTTCAGTGCCCTTTGCTCCACAGCCAGGATTCAACTGTATCACATTATTCTGTTAACCCGATCGCTACACTGTTACCTTTGTTCACATTCGGTACTCCTACTTGTCTCACAGATAGCTTCAAGAAACATTGGTAACAATTAGTGTAGAGAAGAGCGTAGGCTGCTACAATCCATGTTTAAAGCTTCCTGTATTGATACTAGCCCCTATATAGCTACACTAACACATTGCCAAAGTATACCCCTCCAGAGAAGAAATTGAAATAGTTGATCCAAGTACGTTAAAGTTGTCAACTATCAATAAAGCAGCAACAAGCAGTCAAGAAATCAGACGCCATATTACTCTTGGTAGAATGGCTATGAAAGGACCTAGACAAGATTCTCAAGAGCAGAGATGTATCTCTTCATACAAAGATTTGATTTGTTCAAGCCATGGCATTTTCAATATCATCTCAATGTGAAAGTTGGATAGTGAAAAAGATACAGGAAGAAAATTGATGCCTTTGAATTATGGTGCTGGCAACGAATACTAAGTATAAAATGGACTGCCCGAAGAACAAAACAGTCAGTACTAGAGCAGATCAAACCTAAGCTTTCTTTAGAAGCTCAGATGACAAGACTTCTACTTTCATACTTTGGACACATCATACGAAGAGAGAGATCATTAGAGAAAGACATCATGCTTGGCAAGATAGAAGGTCAACGCAAAAGAGGAAGGCCAGCAATGAGATGGACTGATGCAACAGCAGTTATCGGTGCCAGTTTGTCAACAATGAGCTGCCTGACTGAAGACGGAACACAAATTTAGGATAACTATCCAGAGGGTTGCCATGAGTCGACACTGACTTGATGGCACTTGACAACATGATTTATAGATACATATATAAAAGTTATAGTATTTTACAATCTACACATGTGCTTGCAAACTCGGCCCAGATTCCAACAGTGACCACCAAAAACAGCACTGCACATTCACAAGGAATACAACAGGACAAAGCAAGGTGTGAATTCAATTTGTTTTATTGAACAATTCACCCCCAGGGTGTCTGAAATTGGCTACCCAATTGTGCCGAAACACGGCCGTATCAGGTGGCCAATTGCACTTCACTTTGTCCTGGTGGTCATATTCCAACATTGTACATATCTACTGGCAAAGTACATGCTATCATTTCTCAAGCGCACACTTTCATGCCACTTGGAATTTTATAATAGGCCACTTATGCACCTTATGTGCCCACATATGCATGGAAATGACTTGATATACATACTTTATGGATGTAATGTTATGTGATTCTCTTATATATCTGTGTACGGATAGATAAATATGCACATCTATAAAGACATACATGCTTTACGAGAAGTCCATCTTGGTGCAGTGTTTCTAAATGGGTCATTTTTAAATACAGGATGACAGGGTAATAACCCCTATGGTAAAAATAAAACAAAAAACACAGCCTGTGATTAACCTTGCTGGCTGCATTGTGTCTCCCCTCTGGTGCATCGGGCTGCTAATGCATGTCCGATATTCCTAGGAACCTCTCTTAAAAAGGAGGAAGCTACTGGCATATCAGATGGCTGGACTGGGCAAAACATAAGCACCCCCACCCCCTGAAGACCACGGGGGAAAATCCTTAAACCATCCCTGGTAGTTTAGAGGGAGCTACTCCTGTCCAGCTGGGTCACGGGTTCAAAGTAACACCAGTGACCCCTTACTGGTAGTCCTGCAGGTTAACGTGGCTTGCGCTGTTTAGTGTAAGCCGAGTTATTGCATTTGTATAATGAGGTATTTGTCATGCATTTGCATGTTTTGCCTCATTATTAGACAACACTCACTGGGGTAATTCTACATGTATTATGGTAAAATACCGCAGGATATTTGTTCCTTGCCATGCATTATTCCCATTCGAGCACAGCAGGTAACCAAAGTTTTATCTACTGCATGATGTAACGGCCAGTTTCTTGAAATTGTTGCTAACAGCTTACAAGCCTTTGAATACAATGTACAAGATGGCAGTAAGTCGTTCAGTAGAAATCATGCAGAGAGAAGATGCACAAGTTTGTGAAGCATTTTTTTTCACATTGTTCTGGAGCTTTAAACTTCTCTTCCATTGGGCATTTGCCTAGAGATGAATTACACAGGTACACTACCAAAAAACTGCCTCCAGTTTTGCAACTGATTCCTATAGATTTTGGGGTGCTGAATCCAGGAAAAATAGCCAAAATGTTCCATCACGTCACGTTTTCTTGCAAAATTAGATTTCTTACCATATAAGGAATGTTCACATAATTTCTTTTTAGCCGACTGCAGTTTATTTTTCTTGGCCCAAAATAGAGGTTGTAATGGTTAACTAACTAGAAACACTCCCTCATGATATTTAGAGTGTTTTGTATTCATTTTATACATTAACAGGACAATTGGGAGGCGGGGGGCTAAATCCAGTACTCGCGCTGGCGCATGTTCTTTCCTGTTCGCCTCGCCTCGTCGCTCGCTCAAACACGGTGGTTGCGACATGAACGTTCCTGTCAAATTTCAGTTTCTTGCAAGTTCATTATTACCCTTTTGTTTGCTCAGTCGTAATCCAGCTTTATTCCGAAGTGGTTCACTACAGTTGTAGTTTGCAGTGCTGTGTATTTGTGATGGCTCACAGAGCCAGAGGTTGCGTCAACTCTCCGGGACAGTTTTTGTTTTATTTGTGGGGAATATACCGTGAAAAAGCGGCAGAGGAACATTTCTGCATTTATTAAAAAAGTATATTTCGCCTATTTCGGTTTGAAGTTAGGCGATCAAGACAAACCGTGGGCTCCTCACAAAGTGTGCAAGACATGTGAGGAAGATCTACGCTTATGGATGAAAGGTAAAAAAAACAAGCATTTCGTTTCGGAATACCTATGATGTGGCGTGGTGAACAAAGAGACCACAGCAGTGACTGCTATTTTTGCTCTTGCATTGTGAAGGGATACAACTTAAAAAAATAAGAACGTAATAAGTTACTCCACCTTCCCTCAGCAATTAGGCCTATGCCTCATAGCAACGAAGTACCTGTGCCTGAACCACCAAAATCTTTGGATCATATTTGTGTGGACGGTTTCTGATCATGATGAGACTCATCAGATGGCTTTTCCCGATGAGTCCAGTACTTCCGAGTTTGAAACTGAACCAGATCCGAAACCTGAACTTTTCTCTCAAGCTGAATTGAATGATTTAGTCCGGGATTTAGGACTCCCAAAAGATGCTGCCCAACTGCTAGGTTCTCGGCTTAAACAGAAAAATCTATTGTCACCAGGAACAACTTTTTATTGGTACCGCAACCGTGAGACACAATTTTTGAAGTATTTCAGCAAAGAGGAAGATTTGGTATTTGCAACGATATATACGAAGTGATGGAAAAGTTTAAACTCAAGTATGATCCTGCTGAATGGCGGCTGTTCATTGATTCGTCAAAAGACAGCATAAAAGGTGTTCTTCTTCATAATGGCAACACATTCGCTTCAGTTCCTATTGCTCACTCTGTTATTCTCCAAGAAAAATACTAGAATTTGGCCCTGATTCTTCAGAAGATTCGTTATGATGAGCATAAGTGGATGATTTGTGGAGACTTTAAAATTCTATCCATGCTATTAGGGCAGCAATCCGGTTTCCACCAAATATCCCTGCTTCCTTTGCTTGTGGGATAGCCGGGCCCGCGACCTATACTGGGGGAAAAAAGACTGGCCAATTCGGGAGTATTTGAGACCCCGGTGAGAAAAATGTTCTTCATGAGAGCTTGGTACCTCGTGATAAAATTCTATTACCACCTCTCCACATTAAGTTGGGTCTCATTAAGCAATTCATCAAGTCCCTTCCCAAAAGATGGTGAGTGCTTTCGGTACCTTTGCTCAAAGTTCCCCCGTCTTTCTGAAGCAAAGCTAAAGGAAGGAGTGTTTGTTGGCCTGATATAAGGAAACTCATTTCAGATGGAGCATTCGCTGAAACGATGTCTGAGAAGGAAAAAGAAGCCTGGGATTCCTTCAAGGATGTTGTTCTCAAATTCTTGGGGAACAGGCGGATGAGAACTATAAGGATATTGTTGCCAGGATGCTCAATGCCTTCAAAGAACAAGGCTGTAACATGAGCCTGAAAGTCCATTTCTTGCACTCCCATGTGAACTACTTTCCCGAAAACTTGGGGGCGTACAGTGAAGAACAAGGTGAAAGGTTTCACCAGGACATCAAGGATGCAGAGAGAAGGTACCAAGGAAGATGGAACACCACTATGATGGCTGATTTCTGCTGGGTTGCTGCTGCGGGAAACCCCAGATGAAAAATACGCCAAGCAGCACACCAAGGAGAAGCATTCGGGGGAAGAAGAAGAAACGGGCCCACCAGGAGATTGATTGACCCAAGAATGACTTTAAAATCTAAACTGTGTGACAAATATCGTGTTTTTACTAAACTTTGAATAAAAAGTTTGCTAGTTATTACACAGTGTCGGATCTCATTTATTAGAATTTTATTTTCACACCATCAGGTGTTTGTCTTCATGTATTGCAATGGTGCGGTTTGCGTTTTCTATTCTTACATACATTACCTGTACAACATTTTTTGCACATTTCTTTGCTTTGCTTTGTGTCTAACCTCGCTCTTATATGCTCAATGTTTGTGCACATGTATGTGGCTGTTTTAAGTGCAGACAATTTTGCTACCATCACAGTGTGTTTTGTTGATCATTACTCTATTCTTATGTGCTGCCTTGTTACAATTTTCTTATTCTTATTTGAATAATACTAAACAATTTAGTATAAAGAATTCATCCAAGAAACTTTTATCTCGATCGCATCAATCTGAACGTTCACTTCAAACTGCTAACCCAATGTAGCAAAAAATCTGTACGTGATGGAGCAAATTGGTTACCAGATTTGGATTCAGCGCACCAAAAAACGTAAAAATCAATCGAAACATTAGAGGCAGTTTAAAAAAAAATTTTTTTAGTGTACCTGTGTTATTTGTGCCTCCATAAAAAACACAAGTTCTTTTTATTTTTAGAATGGTTTTATGGAATGGCCCTCAAACCTCAGTAACAGCACATACTAATTTGTTTCAGGGCCCTGCAATACAGAAGACATGTTAATGACAGTAAATTACTTTCTTAGTAATTTTTATTGATCTTACTAGTCATTCTGTGCACAAGAAATTTCAGATTTCTTTTTTCCTCTTTTTTTTTAATTTTTTTTTTTTTATTATTTATAGTGCTTAGATTTTTGAGATAAGTAAATAAAAAGTGGGGTGGGAATCCTCAACAGGTCAAGCAATTGCACAGACAGCTTGCCACCTGGTGTTATTGTCACTATAAAACAGGTTCATATTCCTCCAATGCCTAACCCAAAAATAAAATTTTGCATGGGGAAGGCTAATACTAGTATATGCAAGTAGCACTTATTCCATGGTCATATGATTTGTTAAAAAAGTGATACTGTGAATGCTTTCTTGAGGAGTGGGGGTAAGACTGGGGAGAAGGGAACCAAAAGCAGTACTGAAACTTGACCTTAATATCATAGGTAACACTTTTCTCTCTGAATTAGTGCCCTTTTTTTTACCTTTGACAGACCCAATAAAGTATATTATATTAGCCGAGCTCCCTATGTAATCCCTATGAAGCAAAATCAATGTGTAAAAAATGGCATTTGGAATTTAGGGGTGGGGCAAACTGTGGCATTGAAATATTCGGGCAAAAAAATACCAAAAACTAAAAGTGTTACTGCAGCAGGTATACAAGCAATAACAAAACGTTTAAACACTGATCCCATTTTAATCTTAAAACAATTCAATTCTGTTTCTCAGCAACCAATTTCCTCCAAAATAGGCGGGTTAAAAAAATAAATTTTACACAGAAAAAAATGCTTTTAAAGAGAATTGTTTTAGAACTGAACCAGGGTTGCAAGCACAGAGTGCACAGTCCTAATTAAATGCAAAAAGAAAATGATGGGAAACAGTAATGCTGATCAAAAAGTCGGAGAACTGGGAAGAAGACCACCAGAGGGAGGAAGAGAACTAAGAAAAGCGCAGAATGATTTTCTGAAGAAACATCTAATACAGCTGCTTTTATTGTGCTTCTGTAGATAAGCCTTCTTGGAGCTTTAATCACTTGAAAGTTGCTGGAGATGTGCAAATTCATTTCAGACTCGGGCTAGAAATTACTGCAAAGGTGCAACGAGTAACGCATCCTATTATTTTGACAGAGCAGGAAATTGTAATGTAATGTAATGATTTCTTTTGCTTTGTTCTAATTTTTTTGTGTAGGAACCCAGGTTTCACAATCTGCTTAAGGTGACCTTTAGCACACAAAAAATGTCTGTAGAGAACAAATTAAACCCAGCAAGAATGTCCCCAAGAGCTACAAATGTTTTAACAATTTGTTATCAATTCTGGCTTCAAAGGTTCTCCCACATCCCAGGCAAAAGCTTTTATTTACTTGCATCTCTTTATATTAAGCAGCTTCCAAACAGCACAGGTTATTTCTGGGCTACGGCTGGTGGCATCCAACAAGACAGACTGAAAACGGTTCCAGAGTAAAAGCCTTGACAACAGGTGGCAAGTCAACTATTCTTGTGTGTCATGTCCTCTAGTGTCAGGCATATTTCCAGGGTCAGCCCAACAACCAGGCAAACTAGGCAGTCGCCTAATGTGTCAGTTTCTTTGGTGCAGCAAACAGCAGGGCATTCAAAGCTAAACAAAAGATTCTGATGGTTTGAGAGGGGGGGGGCGAGGGGGGCTTAAAGGTTCATCTAGGATGCCAACATCTTGAACCAACTCAGAGACCAGCCTTGCATACGTCTCTGGTTTACTTGTACGCTGAAGGAGTGGCCTAGTGGTTGGGGCAAGGTACTTCAGGCCGGAAGGTCGGTGGTTCAAATCCCACTAGAGGACAGCAACCTTGGGCCGAAAGGACTGGGGTTTCTAGTCCCACAGGTGCTCCTTGTGGTCTTGGGCAAGCCACTTAACCCTCCATAGCCCATGTTCCCTGTAAAATAGTTATCTCCAAGTTATAATGCCCTGTTCAATGTAATTTCAGTTTGTTCAATGTAAACCGCACTGATGCAGAATAGCATGGTATATAAGAGAATGTAAATAATGTACTCAAATTTTCATTACATTTATTTATTTATCTGCACAGGGCTTCCTAAGTAAACACACCCTAAAACTTGTAGCCATGATCATGTTCAGACATGCTCAAGAGTATTTCCATAAGCACATCTACTATGGAGTCCATGTGTACCAATGGCTCAGTATAAACGCCCCCACTAACATTAATCAGGATTAGGCCTACTTGCTAAACCTGGCACACACCCATATGCAAATGAGCTTATCTGAAATGCAGGGCTGTCAAACTCCAATCCTGGAGGGCCGCAAACCAGTGAAGTTCTCAGGATATCCATAAAGAATCTGCATGAGATATCGGCATACAATGGGGGCAGTGCATGAAGATCTTTCATATATATTCATTAGGGACACCCTGAAAAACCAGGCTGTTGTGGCCCTCTGGGACAGGAGTATGACACCCCTGATTTAGTGGATCGTATACTGTTCAATTTCATGCATGCCCATTAAGGACTAAAGATTTAAAACAGGCCTTGGGCCAGATTTTAAAACTGGCCTTGGGCCAGATTTTAAAACTTTTTAGTATGTGTGCTGGAATGTGTAATCCCTAACTGGCCCTTTTACCTTGGGCATGGGAAATCGTCTGTCCTCCCAGCCTCCAACAAGGCTTGATACCCTCCTTCAAGCATCCAGAACCTCATTAGGCTAGCACTCCAAGGCCAAACCTCCCACCCCTCCAGAATGTCCTCATTCTGAAGAGTCCTGATCTTCACCAAGAAAAGCATAAGAACTCTCTGGCTGTCACTTCCGAGCTCCTCTTAGTGATGCTGCCTAGTAGCACTCACCAGTAATAAATGTCTTCCACAGATGAAGATCAGAATGGTAAGGACTCGCTCTGGCAGGGTGAAGGGGAGACTGGGGTACTGAAGTGGATCTAATCTATGGAAGAATGTTTTGAATGGGATTTTTATGCTGGGGGGGGGAAGAGGAAAGGGGGGATATTAGGCCTTGTTGGGAAAAGATGACCTTAATGGGAGCATCTGATGAGGGATGAAATGCCTGATACTAACTAGCATTTCGTTATGGACTAGCAAGTAAGGGGCTTTTGATGACCCAACACATGCATGCTAAAAGTGTGTGTGTTAGTGTGCATGTGAGTGCCGAGGGCACATGTTTTCCTAGTGCGAGCCAAAATGTTTAGTGCATCACCCATGAATTTGCATTTTAACCTGCATGTTAAAAATTATTTTACATGTGGGAGCTAAAGGTTTATCACAAGATTCAGTGTATATGATTTAGAATTTGCTCTACCGCCTTTCAGAACAAATCAAAGCGATTTACAACAAAGTTAAAATAATTAAAATCAGAAAGGAAATCCAGTATGATAGCAAAAGAAAAGCATACAAGCATGCAGGAATAAGGGGGAGAAGGGGGACAGGGAAGGGGTAGTTAAGACATGCAGGACTATCAAAAGCCAGTTGAAAGAGGGAAGTTTTCAAGACGGATCTGAAGTGGAAATATGTAGGCTCCAGATTATTAATTACAGAGATGAGGGGCGCAGAAGTAGAAGGCCAATGTTGGGGCAAAATAATATCTCGCACGGGCTGCAGAGGGAAGGTAAAGACAGTGAGTGTGAATAGTATGGAGACAGCAAGAGGGGGCAAGAGGAATCAAAAGGGAGGAGAGATACAAAGGTAGACTGGAATGCAATATTTTGTGGACCAGGGTTAAAACTGAATTGTACGTGCGAGAATACAGACAGCCAGTGATACTGGAGGAAAAGGAAGGCGACATGATCCTACTTTGAGGCATTGTCCAGTAGACGCAGAGCAGTGCTCTGTATGGTTTGCAAACAGCAAATCTCATACTCAGGGAGGCCAGAGCAGACAGACAATATTGCCATAATCAATGTGACTAAAGATAGGATTAAAAGTGGTTAAGACCAGGAGTGAGGGGTGAGGAATGAACAGATGGAGTGAATTTGACAAAGTGCGTGAAATTACTTTTTAACTACAGAACTGATTGGATCATGAAAGGTAAGATTAGAATAAAACGATCGCGCCCAGGTATTTGAGAGAAGTAGACAGTGCAAGAGGAGTAGAGTTCAAGAGCAGTAAGCAGGGAGGGAGAAGGAGAAAACCCATTAACCACGGCTAAGTTTAAGAGGATGGCCATTCAGCCAAGAGGCTACCCCTGATAGGCCACTTCATCACAGCCTACATAATGGAGGATTGATTTTAACCCTTTCAGACCTGAATTTTTTCACAGACACCATATTTTATATAGATATAGATATGGAATTCAAATGAATAACATGACATCCATTACAGTGGACATACGATCTGAAAGGGTTAAAAAGGTATTAGGTGATAACTTTTAAATTATTTAAAATTTGGGAAACCATTTCATTTATTGTCTACAAGTACCGGCTTTAGCAGAAATTAGGCACACATGCACCTGAAATCAAGCCTTTTGCTATTATGGCCCTGTGCTGTGGAATAATCTGCTACTGCAATTACACAAAGAGGAGGAATATTTATAGTTTCAGATATTCATAAGGGCTTAGCTGTTAATAAGTAGAGAGGTTAGATGTAGGAAAATTTCAGTTTTCACTTTTTTGGAAAAAAAGTCTATAGATGTATTTTAATATTTGTACGAATTTCTAGCCATTGTATGAATTTTTGCCTCTAAAGCTGCTTAGCTATAAACGGGGTGCATTTTCAGCAGGACAGCCCTAACACTTGAACTGGCTAGCCATCACTGCTTTAATTTAAACCCATATATTAAATGTCGGGGCCATATCTGGCCACCGGCATTGATTGCTAAACATGCTAGTTAGGTTAAAAAAAAAAAAACCACAAACACAAACTGGCCCAACTTTAGCCAGTTAAGTCTACCCGATGAGCAGCTGATTATCGCCACTGCCTGGTTAATTGCGTTTCCTTCTCTTGCTCTGCTTCCGGAACACTAGCCACTTACCATCATGGCACGTAAACTGGGTAGCACAGGATAATCACCAGCACAGTTTTTGAATCAATTTAAGCATAAACCCTGAGCTGCCAGCCAAGATGCTATGAGGCGCATTTCACAATGTGAGTCCAAGTGCAATCCGGGATGTCAAAACTAGAACGTTTGAAGAAAAAAAAAAAAAGCAGGCACGTGCAAGTTCAGGCACGATTTCAGAAACGTGAATGTGCTCGATATTGATGTCTCCAATATCTATATAAACATCATCAGGAGAGCATTTCAGAACCAAGATGTCTAATAGTATAATGGTTAGAGTTGTGGGTTAAGAGGGTGGCCAGGGTTCAAATCCCAGGGTGGGCCTTTAAGATATAAAGCTAGTCACTTAATTCTCCATCTTCTCTACACTCTGGATGTTTTAAGGTGAAAAAACACTTTCCCAGATTTATTTATTTATTCAAAAGGATTTATATACCGCTTTATCCTTAAATCAAAGCAGTTTACAATACAACCAAACGTGTTACATAAAATGAGGGTGGGGGACAAGCAGGGGGATACTGCAATGGGGGTTCAATATAGTGTAGTCAAGTAGAGGGTATTGCAATATAAACTATGTACAAAGTGTGCTATATACAAGATGCACTATATACAAGAAGGAAGTGTTGATTCAAAGGGCTAAGTGGGTTGGGGAGTTAGGGGCGGGACGGGAAGGAGGGAGCAGAGAGGGGTAATAAGATGTCGTGGGGGGAGGAAGGGCATGTGGCAATTATAAATTGTGTCCTGTGGTTGCGTCATGTAATGTCGCTGAAGTATTCTGTATAGAGTGTGGTTTTAAGCATCTTCTGAAAGTCCTTGATGTCCTCAGTGGTTCTTAGGCAGTCTGGGAGAGAGATCCATAGGGCAGGAGTGGCCAGGGATATTGCTCTCCCAGAAGTAGATTGTTTCACTTGTGTAGGCACTAGGGGTTGTTATGGTGTCCGTGGTGTGCCTTCTCCTGGGTCTGGTGCTTGAGTCAGTGGTGATGAGGGTTTGCAGACTGTTTTCAAAAAGGTTTTGCTCGATTTTAAATATGTTTAGTATGGTTTTATATTTGATGCGGGAAGTAATGGGGAGCCAGTGGAGGCGGTCCAATATTGGGGTGATGTGTACATGCTTTGAGGAACCAGTTATGATTCAAGCAGCAGTGTTTTGTGCCATTTGTAAGGGGCAGAGTGCCTGTTTTGGAAGTCCAGGGTATATGGGGTTGCAGTAGTCCAGAATGGGGGTGATTAAAGCTTGGCAAATGGTGCAGAAGTGTTCTTGGCAGTGTAGTGGCTTCACACGTCTGATAACTTACATTTTGAGATAGCCGTTCCTGGTAGTTTTGTTGATGTGCAGCTGGAGGTTCAGATTTCTGTCACATGTGACTCCAAGGTGTTTCACTTCAGATTTAATGGGTATCGTGGTGTTCAGATTGATTATGGGAGGGGGAGGGGGTGAATCCGGAGTTTCGGGTGATAATGAGAGCCTCCGTCTTGTTGTAGTTTATCCTTAGATTGTTTTGAAGTAGCCAGCAGGTCATTTGTTGAAGGCAGTCCGGGTCAAGGTTGATTGGTGTGTAAATCATTTGTCATCTGCATAAATTGTGTAGTTGATTTTGTGGTTATTGATGATGAAAACAGATAGGTTGTATGCATAGGTTAAATAATAGTGCTGAAAGGGAGGAACCTTGAGGCACACCCTGTTTGGCTATGAATGGTAGGGAAGTGTTAGGGCTACATTTGACCTGAAGTTGTCTGCTTGTTCAGTAAGTGATAAACCAAACCTGATGCCTATTTGTGCCTGGAGCAGGTATGAACATGGACGTGCTCTCAGATGTCTCTGACATTCTGAGATTGAAAAGGGATGTGCAAGTCTATTGCTCCTCCCCAGACATGCCTCCGCCACACCCCCTTGCCTACCCAGACATCCCTGCACCAGAGACGTCTGCAAATGTCATCTGTGGAATGGCTATGGAGATATCCCAATCTTGACTAGACCTTTCAAAATGACCATGTCAACAATACAATCCAAATGGCTCATTAATGACACACCCAAGCTATTGATCACTGGTACAAAGAGATTGATATCATCAGCATAAAAATACTGTAAGAGCACAGAGGGGCTACACATATCTCAAATAAAAATGCAGACAAAAGAGATCCCTTAGGAAACCTCTATCTTAAACTTGCTGCTCCTTGTCTTCAGATTGGTTCAAATCCTATTTAAAACCATTCCTTTATACCCATTTCACCAAGGAGTTCAAGCAAATTCTGATGAAGGACAGAACTGAAGACCCTTGCCCAAGGCTACTAACCAATTCTCTACAATGGAGACTTACAATGTCTCTGTACCATGGCCTCACAAAAGCCAAAGTGGAACTGATCAAGCCCTAAACATGAATAAAGATGAGACTGAAGTTGATTAAGTACATTCTTTTCAATACATTTCAGTTATATAAGGCAAATTTGAAATTGAGTGAAAGTCAGACATAACAGAAGGATCAAGGTTAGGTTTCTTTAGCAATGGATGAACTGCCGCACGTTTCAGTTCTGGAGGTATATAGCGAGATTACAATGAACCATTCACTGTCAGCTAACATAGGCAATGATATTTGTTTGCAAGATTTAAAAATACAAGATGCTATAAAGGTCAAATCTAGAGGCTACTGTATATTAGAAAGACAACCAAGTAATAAAGTTAAACAGTCTGAACAGCTAGTGGTAAACTTGTGCCGTTGCTTCTTCAGTAGGTGAGTAGGAATCACCAAGGGCTACCATAACTAATGATATCAACTCCTTTCCTCTGTCTTTCCTTGAAGATATATTTTACAAAGTGCTGAGAGGCACACACGGTTTATTTCTAAGGGACATCTCTGAATAGTCAGTCTTTTGGAACTATTTTTGATTCAATAATATTTTGGTAAATTTTAATTTTTTTTATTTTTAAGACCATGCTTTTTGTACATTTTGGGAGCAATGTTTTTAAAATTGGTGGAAAGTTCGGGGGTATTTTTATCTGTGGGCTTTGCATCCATTTTCAAAAGTGAGAAAGTACAACTCTTCCCTTTGAAAACCGTTTCACAAAGAAATAACTGCAGACATTTTGTCTGCTTTCCCCCTTCAACCTCTCCCCCCCCTCAACCTCTCCCCCGCTCCCCCCCGATGAAAGTCATGTGCAAAGTTTTGAAAATGTAATATGATGCACATCACTACTACTGGTTATAATTCATATAGTGCTACATATATCATTTGCCTATATAGTGATTCACATTACCACCTTTGCCTCCCTCAAACCAACCATGCCCCAAGAAGTCTTATCTGCCTTGTGCAGAGGCAAACATATGCAGTTTTATTCAAATCGAGAGTGGGCATTCACAAAACATTTAGGGGGCTAGTTATTAAACTGTGGTAAAAAATATATTTCACCACAGCTTAATTTACTGTGGGAGTCACTAGCCTATGATAACTCAGTACTGCAGGTTAGTAACTCCTAGGGAAATGAGTAGCACAGCTGGTGATCACTCACAAGTGCATTACTTTTCCAGCAAGAGTATCAAGCTGCTAACATGTGACCAGATGCTCTGGAGAGCTTGCTTGAAGGGACTGGTGCAAAAGGTATGGGCATATGGACCCCCACCCAAGACCTACCGGGGGGGGGGGGGTTGTCCTGGTATCTAGGGGATGAGACAGCAGCGATCCCAAGTCACTCCTTCCCTGTCCAATGCTGGGTTCAAAATGGCACCAATTTACACCTATGGGAAGCCCTGCAGTACTACTGCTAGGGATCAAGTTGCCAAATAAGGGCAAAGCGCTCCAGCCTTGTCCCAGCCCCTAGGAGTTCAATGCAAGCCGCATCGTTCAACTTGCCTAATAATGAGGTACCTTCAATGTATTTGCATGCTTTGCATCTCATTATTATCTAATGCATGTTGCCTCAAATTAATGTATGTTATGGTAAAAAATGCATGATTGTCATTTTCATGTTATGAGGCAAATTTCATGTGTTATTCCCTTAATGCATGTCAGCAAGTACCCGCCTTAGTAGTGAAAATAACTTCAAAAATTGCCCTTCTCTTTCTGTACCATTTAGGACATTTTTCTACTTAATCCTGGCATACAGTATTTGACTTCCCAGTGCACAGAACACCCCCATTGCAAAATACAGTTATGCACATATCATACAATATATTGCAGATAATTAGGGCCTTGTATTAAAGAACCTCTCAAAAATGTGTTCTTATAATACTCACCCCTTAATGCATAAGAACATAAGAACATAAGAACATAAGAAATGCCATACTGGGTCAGACCGAGGTCCATCAAGCCCAGTATCCTGTTTCCAACAGTGGCCAATCTAGGTCATACGTACCTAGCAGTTTCCCCAAAAGACACAGGTTCTGCAGTGCTTGTACTAGGCCAAGCATTGATATCCTGGGTCCCTTTTTAATAGTGGTTTATGGACCTTTCCTCCAGGAACTTGTCCAAACCTTTTTTAAACCCAGCTATACTAACAGCCCTTACTACATCCTCCGGTAACAGATTCCAGAGTTTGATTACACGTTGAGAGAAGAAATATTTTCTCCTATTTGTCTTAAATAGTTTACCCTGTAGCTTCATACGGGTGCATGTGTCTTTTGATCCTAGTTTAAAACTGCTCTTGTTTATAAACATAATTTTTCTGTTCTAAATTGGCTTACAGTTTGCTTACACAGCATGCTTTGTGCATTTTCTATCGCATCTTGGTTCATGTGTGTGGCATAATATGGCCAGGTTGCCTCTCTGTAAATAAACCCAAACTACTGGTGTCCTACTAGTATTAGACCAATAAAATAAAAAACATTAATGATCACATTCAAGTTAATTAACTAACACTGCACCCTCATAACATTAATCCACAGCCAAACAAACACCAGATCCAGAAGAGGAAGCAATTAGAACACGCTTATAGCCTCAACGTCCATCCGTAAGACTAAGCAACCCGCAAGCAAGAGAGCATTCACATATGTAGCCCCCGTCCTATGGGATACTCTGCCAGATTCACTGCGAGAAATTAAAGATCTCCAAAAACTTTCAGAAAGGAGATCAAAACGCTTCTTTTCATTGAACACTACAGCAGCAACAATTATAATAGCAATACAGATACAACCATCGGTCACATTCGCCGAACCCTGTAATCCCAGCACTCCCAGATTCATGCCAGATTAATTCTTTCAGCACCTTCTCCTACTGTTTATAAATCCAAAACATAACCTGCAATCTTCTCCACTGTAAATACTGTATGTACATAGTACACAACTATGTTACACCGCTGCCACCGTTACATGTAATTTGTTCATTTCCTGTAAACTGCGCTTATTTATTTATATTCTCTTATATACCGCACTATTCTGCATCGGTGCGGTTTACAATGAACAAACTGAAATTACACTGAACTGGAAGGCCTCGGGTCCGCGTCCCCGTGGCCGCCGCTAACCGGGGGGGCGGCAGGCTGCCCTCCCCCCTCGGGATTCGGCGGCGCGCGGGCACAGGGAAGGCCGTGCGGTCCGGCGGTGTCATTGGCTCCCGCGGGTTTTTCAAGCGCGCGGGAGCCAATGGGGAGCCGAGGTCTGCGGGCTGCGAAGGGGGGGGTGCGGGGACCCGGCGCTGCTCCAGTCTCTCGGTTGTTGAGGCTGGAGGCGCCGGACGTGCCCCCCACCCCGCCCTTTATATGGACACGCGGGGGTGTGGGGGGTAGGTGTTGTTGCAGCTTGGGGGGGGGGGGATTGGCGGGATCCCGGAGGTTTCCGGGGTCCGGAGCCGGAGGCAAGCAGGAGGGCGGGGGTGGGGTACCCCCGACCCGGTTAATCCCTCAGGTTTTTGCTAATATGGCGAAGCCGGAAGAGGGAGGGCGTGGAAAATTATTGGGCCTGTGCCCGGGGGAAGCGGAAGCAGCGTCACCTTGCTAATAACATGGCGGGTGATGGCTCGCTCTGCTGGGGGGGGGGGGGAGTTATAATGTTTGTATTTGTATCAATTGGTTTGTTAAAAGGTTATTAAAGCTGCGACCAGTGTTGAAATCCAAATAATGTTGTTGTGTGATTGTTAACATGTATAGGTAGAGTAAATGGAAAGGGGGTGAAGAGGGGTGGAGGGTGACGTGTCCGCCTTACCCGGTTACAGGGCATTATAACTTGGAGATAACTATTTTACAGGGAATATGGGCTATGAAGGGTTAAGTGGCTTGCCCAAGACCACAAGGAGCACCTGTGGGACTAGAAACTCCAGTCCTTCCGGCCCAAGGTTGCTGTCCTCTAGTGGGATTTGAACCCCCAACCTTCTGGCCTGAAGTACCTTGCCCCAACCACTAGGCCATCTTTGGAAGGTGCACTATAGAAAAATGCTCCAAATAAAATAAAAGAGGCTCACTGAATGCAAAATCTTTGGCAAAATACTAAAAGCCATAGGAAAAAAAAAGTGTGTGAAGTCAGGGGCACAGAGTTGGAACAGGCATTTAACAAAAACATAGTCGGAGAAGAAACAGTATCACCTAGGGCTTGTAGCATACACAGTGTTATGTGCAGCTCAAAGCAGGCGTAAAAGCCAATGGGGAAACATTTTAGAAAGTAAGGGGTATGTTTACTAAACTGCGCGGCACACATTAGCATGCGCTAAGGTACCTTAGCACACGCTATCGCATTACAGGGCACAAATGTGCCCCGCACAGGTGCGCGGCGCACTAAAGTGCACGCTCATGTGCACGGCGCGCTAATGTGCGATAGAGGCGTGGAAAGGCTCCCGGAGGGCGGAGGAAGGCTCCCCAGGGGCGGAGAGAAGGGGTCAATGGGTGGAGAGTGGGAGGGGAGAGGCTCCCCGCACACTAGCGGGGCTGAAATTCAAGGCAAAAAATACCACGAGTGAAAACCTTGCGGTAGAGCCGATTTAAAGGGAAGAGAAACCATTTATGTCAGCAATGTACAACAAAACCAGGGAAACCTACAAAACAGTGATAAGTGTGATACATGTGCATGGTACAAAAGTGCACATAAACATTGAAAACGACCCCAACAAAATAAATAAAAATTATAATCAAGCTGGGCAATAGTGATAGTAATGGGAAACATCAAAAAACTCTCCCAAGAAAGCTCCAAAAAATAAATATGAATTTTGGAAGGGCCTAAGCTCCGTCCCCTTACAAGGTGAATGATCCCACAGTGAAATAGCACTGATCAGGGTTTCCCTCTCCATTTGACAGGTTACCTATGGCATGCACATGTTCCACAACAGCAGGGCGGGCAGATCGGAATGGGCAACTGGACAGATGCTGGGAAAGGGGATACAGAGGGCTGCAGGCGGCACATGCTGTGGTGCAGCTGGGGCACAGTGCGGACTAGGCAGATGCCTAGGTGGCACTTAGGAATGTTGAAACTGAACAGCAGCCAGACAGCAACTGATGAGGGCCCAACATGGGCACGAGAGTGTTTATCACAGTGTCACAGGGGATAGTACCCAGCAAGTACCCCCAAGGGCACAGAACATTGGCAGGCAGTGATTGGGGGACGTGCAGACAGATATGCAGGCACCCCTACCCCAGAACCCGCACCATAGGCAGCCGCCTACCTGCACACAGGATGGCCTGAGACTGCATACCACCAGCAGAAGGCCATGTCAGCATGGTGGCACAGGGGTACTGGAGGTGGAGGGGGGCAGTGGCAGCTGCCCAGAGCAGACCATGGCCTAGCCCTGTGTAGGTGGGAGCCATGCACTGCAACAGACAGGCTCTGTCTGACAAACAACCATGGTATCTCCAGGGACTGCACTGTCTGTGAGCACAGTGTGGTGCGGTGAACACAGCCAGTGTGTTCATGAGCAGAAGGTCACAAGTTCAAGTCCCAGCTGAGGCTACTGTCAATCCAGTCCCCATATTTTACCCGCTACTAAACCGTGATAGTAAGGACAAACCTTTTTTGCAGAGAGCATACGCATGGTGCATACGCATGGTTAATACGCCTATATATTACACCACCGAGCACAGACACCAGAAACATGCGCATTACCTAGACCAGAGTCCCCCAAATGCAGGCCTGAGGGTCACAAATCATTCAGGTTTTATGCTGTCTCCAATATAAGGCCATGTCAGCATGGTGGCGGAGGGGTACTGGTGTTGGAGGGGGCAGTGGCAGCTGCCCAGAGCAGACCATGGCCTAGCCCTGTGTAGGTGGGTGCAATGCACTGCAACAGACAGGCTCTGTCTGACAAACAGTCATGGTATCATCAGGGAATGCACTGTCTCTGTGGCAACACAGTGGTGCAGTGCACGCAACCAGTGTGTTTGGAGGCAGAAGGTCACAGGTTCAAGTCCCAGCTATGGTGCCTGCCAACCCAGTCCCCATATTTTACCCACTACTACAACGTGCTAATACAGACAGAACGTTTATTGCAGAGGACTTAAACCTGTCCAAAACACCTACATTTTACCCTACAGAGCAAAGACACCATAAACAGGTGCATTACCTAGAGCAGAGTCTCCCAAATGCAGTCCTGGAGGGCCAAACACCATTCAGGTTCCATGCTGCCTCTAATAAAGATGCCTGTGCTGAATATCTATGCACCACCCCCATGGTATGCAGATGTATCTCATGCATATTCATGAGGGACAGCATGAAAACCCGAACAGTGTTTGGCACACCAGGACTGGAGTTGGGAACCTCTGCTGTAAAGCAGCAGCCAACAGAGGCAGACACACCTACACCCACAGGCTCCATTAGCCATTGCCTCCTGGAGAGGCAGGACATTGGGCCCTGCGTGCATCTCCCAATACTAGCAGTTGCATACCTTAGCAATGCCACCCTACACCTGGGTATACGGTACACAGCTATCAAACGTTTGCTATGATTACTGGCAGATAGCAATTCCTACGTTAAGCACAGGTTGCTGATTCAGCTCCATCATAACAACCTTTCTGATGTCTGTGGAGTGTGCTTCAGGTCTGGTCTCTGACAGTGTTTACCACCCTGGGGAGTGACCCCCAACAGTATTGCGTACCATATCCATGCCTGCACTGTGCCCAGGACTGGTGTGGTGGCCAGGGCTGCTAAGCTCCTCTACAGTAGCACAATGCTGGCATAGGTGTGGGAGTGTGTAACTGTCTATCCAGTGTGTGGTGGCTACACCCTCCACAGCCCACACTGCCAGCAGTGTTGCCAGTATTGGCCTGCCAATGTGCATAATGAGGAGCAAGGTACCATGGGTATAGCCCGGACAGGGTGGCTTGGCCAAGATGCATCTGCACAGGGCATAGGGCACTGGCTGGGATATTGTAGTGCCCGGCCACCACCTACACAGACAGGGTGGCCTTAGCATGTCCTGCTGGGAGATCACTCTCACCCTGACTGTGCAGTGACCACAGCATGGCTAGGCACCCCCATAGTGCTATATAGTATTTTTCTCATGTGATATTTATGGGTTTCCTTTTGGGGCCCAATCACCGACTTATCTGCTTTTTGTGTATGCTGACATCCCAGTTCTGGGTGCATGCATTTCCACCAGGAACATGCACTATGGACTAGCTAGCAGACTGTTTGCAGCTGGTATGTGTCTTGATGGAGCGGCTTGCTGCAGGAGAATATCAGATAGTGGTGGGGTGCAGCTTAGCATATCCAGGCCTAATGTCTGTCTGCTATTGCGTTATGGATGTGTACAGAGCTGCATTGACTGCCCTGTAGGTGTCTGTTCCCCAGCAGGACCGGGGTTGATGGTCCCCTCTACTGCCTCCATTGCAGGGAGGTAGAATGTGGATCTGTTGATGGGGGACCCTGTTTACCACCCTCAGCCCTGGAGAAGGAGGGTGGTGGTACATAATCCTCCTAGGGGTCCATAGGGGCTACACCTGACTGAGACATACAGATATATCCAAGGTGTGTCTGCAGAAACTACCTATCTCACACATTAGCACTGCTGGGGACCTGCAGCATGGCCTATTTCTGCCATGGAAGGTGCTGTGGACCTGGTGCTGGGCGCCCCACCGCACACTCAGGCTGAGCACAGTACCCGCATAATGTGACGGTGTGTAGCTACTCTGTGCCAGTAACACACATGGTCAGTTCTCCCTACCAGGCCGAGGTGCTGTGGGGGTGCATACCCCATCTTGTGTTCATCTGTAGACAGCTGATTTGCATGTGCAGTGCATCATGGGTATGGGTGGGCTAACCCTATCCTGGTGACCACAGCAAACTGTGTGGTGACGTGCAGTCCCTCTGCAGCCAGCCAGGGGATTGCTAGCAGCTATAGAGCTGTAGCCCACTGGTTACATCACTGCCTGTGGAGCCAGAGGTCATGGGTTCAAACCCACAGTGGGGTTATATGATAGGGCTGCCCAAAGCATTCTCTCTTTTTAATGTACATTATTGCTGCCAGCAAAAACACCCTCAGCGTACTGTACCCATAAGGTGCCTCAGAGGGTGCTTTATAGAGGGCGCCTTATGGAGGGAGGAGTAGCCTAGTGGTTGGGGCAAGGTACTTCAGGCCGGAAGGTCGGGGGTTCAAATCCCACTAGAGGACAGCAACCTTGGGCTGGAAGGACTGGGGTTTCTAGTCCCACAGATGCTCCTTGTGGTCTTGGGCAAGCCACTTAACCCTCCATTGCCCATGTTCCCTGTAAGTATTAGTGTATGTGTCTCATATCCCCACGTGTTAAATGTATACCCCAATTGTGTTGTGACCGCTTTGATTGAAGGATAAGGCGGTATACAAAAACTGTCTAAATAAATAAATAAATAAATATAAGGTGCACTATACGTTATCCTGTGGAGCGACTTATAGGGTGCCCTATAGGGGACATTATAGGGTGCCGTGGCGGACAGTGCACTTTATAATGTGCCCTATGGGGTGCCTTATGCGGCACCTTCAGTTACGGCACGTGAGGGCGTGTTTGCTGGCAGCAATTAATAAAATACAAATAAAGTGCTGCAGGAAACAATACATACATGTCAAAGCTGATGCCTCAGCCAACCTTACATATTAGGCACACTGGGGATCAAACTCATGACCCCTGCTGTATCAGCAGTCAGTGCCTTAACCATTGTGCTACACTGCTGTTCCTCCTTGCATGTCAGCACACCTACTTTAGATTTCCATGCGTTTAAATGCACAGTGCTGCCATCAAACACAGTGCTATGACCTTGCTGTGCCTCATAGGGCACCCTATAGGCCACCCTTTCAGCAACATTGTAGGGTGCCGTGGCAGACAGTGCACTTTAAAATGTGCCCTCTGGGGTACCTTATGAGGCACCTTATGCAGCACCTTATGTTACAATACTTTGAGAGTGTGTTTGCTGGCAGCACTAATTAAAATAAAATTAAAATGCCTCCTAAAGCAATATTACGTATAACAGGTAATGCCTCACCCAGCCTTCTTCATTAGGCACAGTGGGGGATTGAACCCATGACTCCTGCATCATTGGTCAGTGTCTTAACCATTGTGCTACACTGCTGCTCCTCCTTGCATGTCAGCACACCTACTTTAGATTTCCATGCGTTTAAATGCACAGTGCTGCCATCAAACACAGTGCTATGACCTTGCTGTGCCTCATAGGGCGCCCTATAGGCCACCCTTTCAGCAACATTGTAGGGTGCCGTGGCAGACAGTGCACTTTAAAATGTGCCCTCTGGGGTACCTTATGAGGCGCCTTATGCAGCACCTTATGTTACAATACTTTGAGAGTGTGTTTGCTGGCAGCACTAATTAAAATAAAATTAAAATGCCTCCTAAAGCAATATTACATATAACAGGTAATGCCTCACCCAGCCTTCTTCATTAAGCACAGTGGGGGATTGAACCCATGACTCCTGCATCATTGGTCAGTGTCTTAACCATTGTGCTACACTGCTGCTCCTCCTTGCATGTCAGCACACCTACTTATGATTTTCATTCCTTAAACTGCACAGTGCTGCCATCAAAAACAGTGCTGTGACCTTGCGGTGCCTCATACGGCACCCTATAAGCAACATTCTAGGGTGTCTTGGCAGACAGTGCACTTTATAATGTGCCCTCTGGGGTACCTTATGGGGCGCCTTATGTTACAGTGCTTGAGTGAGTTTGCTAGTAGCAGTAATTAAAATAAAATTAATATACCTCAGACTGCAATATTACCTATAACAGGTAATGCCTCAGCCAGCCTTCTTCATTGGGCACAGTGGGGGATTGAACCCATGATCCCTGCACCATCGGTCAGTGTCTTAACCATTGTACTGTGGCTCTGTTCCTGTGCTTGCACATCAGCGCGCTGCTTATGCTTCCCGCGCAAGTTTCTCACGCACATTAGTGTATGATTAATCCCGGTTTGCTTTTTTTTCAGCCTGAAATGCCCACTCCTTATGTGGCATCCCACACACTAGCGCAGCGTGCACCTAACAGGGTTTTAGTATACATACCCCTAAGTGTGCATTGTAATTGGAAAACGCACCCTAACTATACCCAGCACACAGCTGTGTATCCACCTGAATACGCATGTAAGTAGTGCCTCTTCTAAAACTGCTCCTTAAATGTGTTATGTTGACTTACGCGTGACCTAGTAGCCATTTACATGTGCAAGCCCCATAAAATCACCATCATCTTCTAAGCTTTGGCTTTGTAGTATGCAATACGTGTTTAAAATGCAACAAAATCTACTTTTAATGACCTTGATTCAGTGTACAGAAATAAATGGCAAGCCTTTAACATTACATTTAAATTCTACTGCAGAATATTTTTGCAAAAGGCATAGTCAAGTCAGCTTCATCTTGTACATTTCATATAATTAAAAGCAGATCAGGGACTTGAGAGGATGTAAAGCTCAAGCATTCTCCGACAGGTTCTACAGATATGTTTTTGGCCATCTTGCTGATGACAATCTACCTCTTTTTCATTGTCAGTGTACAAGGTTTTCTTAATCTAGATTTATTGAGATTATGGTGTTAGTTATTTATCCTCTGTATATATGTGCCCTTAGGAGAACTGTGGTATACATCATTAGTACCACAGGCTGAAAGGGCAGTATACAGTCCATGAAAGCCCTGGTTAATATAAACTGATATTATACAGATCATTTCTATATTTATTGATAATGAGCCCAATTCCGATATGGACGTCCCAAGTCCTCTGTATGTCCGGTCAGAACCGGACACACAGAGTTAGTTGGGATTCTGATCCCACAGGGCACATCTAGCCCTGCAGGATCAGAATTGCATGCAGGCCAAGACCCCACTTCATTCCAGCCTGCACATACAGGCCTTGCCCGGCTAGCTCAGTTGGGGCTTTTCAATAGAGCCACGGCACCATGGCATCTGATGGCCATGGCACTGCGGGCTCCATTGAAAAGCCCTGGATCCCTGGCTCCAAAAGTGCTTTCCATGCAGCCCAACCCCCAATCTGGCCTCCCAAGGCCAGGGTCGGGCTTGGGGAATGTCCTGTGCCCCCTCCTACCCTTTCAGAGCCCTGGGCCCGCCCTCCACCACCAACTAGGGGAACGTATTCCATCTCTGAGGTGGAATAAGTTCCCCGTTCAGGCTGCCGGCCCCGGCCGTACAAAGCTGACATTGGAATCGGCTCTGTATGTTCAGGGCCAATGACCGCCCACTGCCCACCCCCACCCTGCCCCCGTTCTGCCCCTTTCCCGCCCCCATCTTATTTCCCCATACAATGAGCAGGGAAGTTAGTCGAAGTCAAGAGGGGGCCAAAATCCATTCATGCCTCGGAATGACCCCTAATTTATTTTGTCTTTAGCTAGAAAAATCACACATGGGCTAGTCCACACTGATTAATCTGAAAGGCAATAATCACTTGACACCCTACAATTCCTCCTTTTGACTTCAACCTGTTTCAGTTAAGTAATGCATACATAATAGAAACCTCCCCCCCCCCCAACACAACTTTGCTTGAGTCATAAATATTACATCATTCTTAATGTGTAAATGTGTGTGTGCGTATATATCACAATCACACATGGCAAAGATAAAGATAAACATATGCATATATTAGAGAGAAAAAACATTTAGAAATTCATGAAGCACCCAAAGTCAATATAGAAATAGTCTGTTTGGTAACTTGAATCTAGTGAAGAGATTTGTCTGTCAAATGGTTCTCCAAGCTCAGTCTGGCACCTTAAGAAAACACTGACTCTTATCTGTTCCCAAGATGGTTTTCCTATAAACCATCACCACCACTCCCGCCCCCCCCCCCCCAAGTACTCATTCTTGGTGCACTTTGTAGCAAAGAAGTGCAGTTCATTTTGGGTATCTGCAGGCCTTAATAGGGCCCGATTTACTATAACTTTGGTGTCTTTGGAGGGTGGTTTTTTTTTTAAAAAACTTATCATTTTGGGGTTGATTTTATGAAACTGCCACACAAAGTCACGCAAACAAAAACTCTGCTACTACAACTGTGTGCTCAATGTTTATAGCTATTTTACTCATACTAAACACAGAGAAGTGGGATCTCGGGGTACTGTATCACAGGGTTAAACAAATATTTATTATTTATTGATTGAACGGTTTTATATACCGCTTTTCAGCAAAATCAAGGCGGTTTACATAGAACAAAAAAACTTGAAACATTACATTGGTAACATATTCTAACAGTTAACATTACAGTGAACAAAGGGGAGTGTTATAGAATTTTACATAATAGATTAAGTAGTTTTGAATTACAATGTTGAGTAAATGCTGATTAGAGAGTTAAATAGTTTAAACATAAACAGATTTACAATATATAAAAAAATTTATACATGTCTTTTCATATGGTCCATATACAATAAGGCCATAAACTTGCCCATTACTGTAATCACATCATAGTTCTACCTCTGTCAGGTTCATTAATTCATGCTGCTCATTGAAAACACTCATACATAAAAACTTGCATTATCTCTGCATTTGATCAGAATGTCTCATGCCATCCTAACACCTTGACACTGTCAGTGTTCTACCAATAGCCTCCTGAGGAAGCAATCTTAGGATATCAATTAAAACACACAGGAGACACAATTATATGGCTCTCTACAGCATATGTACCCATGCTGTAACATCTTTCCAAAGTCTGTTTAGCCCTGCCATGCATTAAGAGTAAATTCTCTATATGGCATGGAGCACATAATTACAATAGCAGTTTTTTTAGTTTGCTGGTTTGTTGGCATACATGAAGACATGCATCATTTATATGTATCAGTTGTCTAGTTTCAAGAAGTTAAGTGAATGGCAACTTATGTGCATACTTTAGATGGTCGTTATTCTATAAGCACGTGCGTACTTTCAGTGTGAATATGCACACAGGGTGAAGTTTGGGCAGAGTGTAGATGGAGCGCAAATTTACACACACAAAAAGTTATAACACCATCATTTATGCATACTTTTGAGAAAAAAAAAAGACACACCTATATTTTTACACCACTTACATCCTTATTTTATAAAATTACGTGCTTATTCCACTTTAAAAAAAAATAGTCCTCAAATAGAAATCTGCTAAAAATGCACGTTAACTCTGCAGGAGTTGGCAAAATTACTCTCCACATGTCTAAGGGTAAAAGACCTTATAGATATGGCCACCATTTAGTACATTAGCTCTTGCTGATTTTCTCAAGCAAGCGATGCTATGTCTCTATAGAGATGTGGTTTTTAGCCTGACCTCCCATTATTTGCACATGAATTTCTGCTCGATTTAAGCTAGATGCATTTCCCTCCCCCCCCGATCTGCCTGGAAAATTCATCAGATTCTTCACAAGTGGGTATGGGGAAAAGCCAAACAAATTTATTAAAATCTAACTTGTATGTGTCCATATGTAGATGTCCACGTTAGCTCTAACCACTGTGGATTTTCATAAATGTGCTTTAGCTTCTCTCAATTGACAAATCTGATTAGATTTTCCTGATCAAACTAATTTCATGAATCCACCAAAACTTTTGTGGGTTCATCAAATTATGCATTTTTTCCCCCAATTTCTTTGTCTCCTCTCATGTTATGTCTTCGGTTTTTCTAATTTGATGCAATTTTATAGTTTTGTTTTTTTAACTTTTTGAAAAAGAGTCTTACAAATCCTATCACTTTTCTATACGCTATGGGTGCCTAGTATGTGCCACATACACTTGTACTATGCTTCATGCTGAAACTGCTTCTGCAACACATTCAGAAAAAAGGTATAGAAAAAAAAGATATACAGTGCCAAACATAATTGCTTACTACATGTTAAGGCTTGTTTACTAACAAGTGCACCGATAGCACAAGGCTGGGTCACAAAACCAGTGTGGATGCCTACGCCAGTTTCAAGGGGCATGTGTCTGTCACTCTGCTGCTGGTGCTTTCCTAACACATGGCACTACAGAACCCGACACACAGATGCACCAAAGTGGGTGGCAATAAGTGAACCCATGCTAAGGCAACAATCACAGAGAGCACCCATAATGCACCATCAAAACCCACCCCGTCTTCACCCAATCACGCACTAACCTGTTAGCATGGAATTTTTAGTGTGGGACCTATGCTTTTAGTGCAGTGCACTTACCACATGCTAAATCCTGAGCTAACAGCACAGTTTAGTAGCCATTCCCCTTACTAAAAAGCTGGTATTTAGGAGTTGTGAGATTCAATAGGAAAATAAAGGGCCCTTTCATTAAACTGCAGTAACAGTAATCACCAGGGTTAGCACATGCTAATGACCAGTGGTAACCACTATCATGTGCTACATAGCAGCCAGTGTGGTGAAAAGCTCACATTGAAGCACTAAGAGCAGTTAATGTGGGATCAGGGCATAGACTGGGCAACACTACATGCTAGCCGTTAGGATTCCTGATAACACCACATCATGTGCAGTGATGCTACCGGCAGTATAGTAGCTCAGCAACAAAAGGGTCCATTAACTTAAGGTGACTGCTAACGTTGCTGCACCTCCCTGATCCATTCCGACCCTCCTTAATATCCCTCAATCTGTTTCCTAAGATAAGGCCAAATAATCCACCTTTAATGACTCCCCGACAGTCCCCCCCCCCCAATTTAAGAACCCCTTTTCACAACCAGCCATCCAAATCAGTAACAGAGTTCACTGAGCACTGCCCCCCCCCCAATTCCAGTTCCCCCACCAACAGAACATACCCTCCTGCCCACTGGAACCACCCCAGGACTTAGACAGGGACTCCCTGGTGTCTAGTGGAGCCAGAGCAAGCAGTGGTTCCCTTCCATTCCTGCCCTTACTGATCAGGGTTCCAAAAATAGTGGCTTTCACTCCCAGCAGTGGTTGCACAGTACTACCGCTAGGGACTGAACCTTATCTGTAGTATCAAAAAACCTACCGCTAGGGGTGAAAGCAACCATTTTGGAACACCAAACAGCTGGGGCATGTGAAGAGAAGACCACTCCATGCTATGGCTCCACTAGACATCAGGGAATCCCCCGGGTAAGTCCCAGGGGTGAATGCAGTGGATGGCCAGTGAGGATATGCTGGGGGGGGGGGGGAGGAGGACCAAAAAGGGGGGCTGGTATGGAGGTCTCCGTTACTGATATGCATGGTTGTCTGAGGAAAGGGGGGAGGGCAGAGATTATTAGGACATGGAGGAATTGGAAGGGGTGATGTCTTACCTGATGATTCGGAATTGGGGAGTGTAAGGAAGAGCAAAACTGATATATGGGGGGTGGGGAGAGTTGTGGCAATACCAGTGGTCACAGCATTTGCCACCGCAAAATTTCAGCCGGGCACATTCCTTGCCTCAGCAAGTAGAGTAGGTGCTCCTGTGCTACCTGCCTTGGCAGTGAATGTGACTCCCATGTAATATATCCCATCTGGTCCCCATCTGAATATACTGAAAGAACTTGGGGGATGCCTAGCAGCTCCACCGTCTGACCTTTCCAATGCTTCTTTGGTGTCAGGAATGGAGCCAGAGGACTGAAGAGAGGCACATGTGGTCCCTTTACACAAAAGCAGAAGTAACGATGAGGTTGAAAACTATAGGCCGGTTAATCTGACCTCTGTGGTGAGTAAATTATTGAAAATGCTGTTAAGAGAATAGTGAGGTTTCCGGAGTCCAATAGATTGCAGGATCAGAAGCAGCATGGATTCACCAGAGGCAGGTCTTGTCAGACAAATCTGATTGATTTCTTTGACTGGGTGACCAGGGAGTTGGACAGTGGGAGAGCTCTAGATACGGTGTACTTAGATTTCAGTAAAGCCTTTAACACCATTCCACACAGGTGACTTAAACAAACTGAGCTCCCTAGAGATGGATCCTAAAGTTATTGATTGGGTTAGAAATCGGTTGAGTGGGAAGCGATAAAGGGTACAGGTAAACGGAGTTCACTCTAGGAGAAGGACATTACCAGTGGTGTGCTGCAGGGATCTGTCCTTGGTCCAATATTGCGGAAGGGCTGTTGGGTAAGGTTTGCCCATTTAGGTATCATCTGCAGACACCCAGGAAGGAGTAGATAACATGAGGAGGGATCTAGCTAATCTTGAAAAATGGTGGAGTATTTGGCAGCTGAGATTTAATGCTAGAAAATGCAGGGTCATGCATTTGGACTGTAAAAATTCGAGGAAACAGGACAGTGTAGGGGTGAAGTACTTCTGTCCACAAAAGAGCAGGACCTTCTCATGTGCCTTATGGAACCCTCACTCCGTCTCTAACAAACTTGCCTTTACTCACGACCTGTTTCTCTCTCATGCCCTCCACCTCCTTGCCTTAACAGAGACCTGGCTTCTCCTTGATGATACCGCATCTATTGCCGCTCTCTGTCATGGCGGCTATTAATTCTCCCACACTCCTCACCCCAATGGCCGTGGCGGAGGTGTTGGGCTTCTACTTTCTCCCTTTTGTCACTTCCAACCCCTCATCCTTCCTCAGTCTCACTCCTCTCTCTCTCTTTTGAGGCCCATTCCATCCACCTATTCTCTCCTCTCCCCCTTCGGGTTGCTGTAATCTATCGGCCTCCTGACTTGTCTGTTTCCACTTTTCTTTCTGACTTTGACTCCTGGCTATCTATATTTTTAGTCCCCTCCTCTCCTACTCTTATCCTCGGCGATTTTAACATTCACGTTGACAATTCCTCTGATCCCCATGCTCGTAGGCTCCTCTCCATTACCTCCTCATTCAATCTTCAACTTTGTTTAACCACCCCCTCTCACCAACTTGGTCACTGCCTTGACCCAATTTTCTTCTCTAATTGCTCACTCTCCAACATCTGCAACTCAGTCTTTCCCTTATCTGACCACCATCTCTTAAGTTCTCTTATTCATCATCCTCCATCTCAGCCTCACCCTGTCTCCACTAATCTTTTCAGAAACTTTCTTGCTATTGATCCCTTAGCCCTCTCCTCCTCTGTTATCCAAATCCATTGATGAGGCTGTGACATCCTATAAATTTGCACTCTCCTCTGCCCTGGATACTCTTGCTCCCCTTACCCCACCCCCTGTAAGGTGTTCTTCTCCCCAGCCCTGGCTCACACCCACTGCCCGATATTTGTGTTCCTGTTACCGCTCTGCTGAGCGTCTTTGGCTTAAATCCCGCTGCCGTGCTGACCTTCTTCACTTTAAATTCATGCTTTTCTCATTCCAATCAGCCATAGCACTTGCCAAACAAGCCTACATCACCCATCTGACTAACTCTTTCGCCTCTGATCCTCGTCGTCTCTTTAATACTCTCAATTCTCTCCTCAATGTGCCTCCACCGCTGATTCCTCCCTCTCTTCCTGCCCAAACACTGATTTCTTCCATGACAAAATCCATAAGATTACCCTCCAATTCCCCATTACCCCTTCTACCTCACCCTTCTCCCATCTCTCCCCACTAGCTTCTGCTACCCTCTCCTCCTTCCCTGTGGTGTCTGATGATGAAACAGCACTCCTTTCTTCCTCCAAACCCACCACCTGCTCCTCCGACCCCATCCGTCTCTTATGCCTCATCTCATCCTCTATTGTCCCTTCCATTTCTCATATCCTCAACCTATCCCTCTCCACTGCTACCTTCCCTACTGACTTCAAGCATGCCATAGTTACACCCCTCCTCAAGAAACCCTCACTCAATCCTACCTGTCCATCTATCGACCCATCTCTCTCCTTCCCTTTATCTCTAAAACTACTTGAGCGTGCTGTCCACCTTTGCTGTCTCGATTTCCTTTTGTCTCATGCCCTTCTTGATCCTTTACAGTCTGGCTTCTGTCCCTTGCACTCCACTGCAACAGCTCTCACTAAAATATCAAATGACTTGTTCCTAGCAAAATCCAAAGGTCTTTATTCTGTTACCCTTCTTGATCTTTCTGCTGCTTTTGACACTGTTGACCACAACCTTCTTCTTATCACCCTGTCATCACTCGGCTTTAGAGGCTCTGTACTGTCTTGGTTCTCCTCTTATCTTTCCCATCACTCTTTTCATGTGTGTTCTGGTGGCTCCTCCTCCTCTGGCACCCAGCTCCCAGTTGGTGTTCCCCAGGGTTCTGTCCTGGGACCGCTCCTCTTCTCTCTCTACACCCAATCTCTTGGTGCTCTTATCTCTTCCCATGGCTTTCATTACAATCTCTATGCTGATGACTCAAATCTACCTCTCTTCGCCTGATATCTCTCCAGCAATCCATGACAAGATCACTGTTTGCCTTTCAGACATTGCTACTTGGATGTCTCACCACCGCTTGAAATTAAATATGGCTAAGACTGAACTCCTTATCTTTCCCCCTAATGCCTCCCCTCCTCTACCCCCTTTCTCAGTCTCTGTGGATAACTATTTAATCCTTCCTGTCTTTTCGGCCCATAACCTGGGTGTTATCTTTGACTCCTCTCTCTCCACTCATATCCAACTCGTAGCTAAGACTTGCCATTTCTTCCTTTATAACATTAACAAAATTCGCCCCTTCCTTTCTGATGACACTACTAATATGATTGTCCACTCCTTGATCACCTCCCATCTTGATTACTGCAATATTCTCCTTGCTGGCCTTACCGCAAACCATCTCTTTCCCCTTCAATCTATTCAACATTCTGCTGCTCAACTAACTTTCTGTCAGCATCGTTTTCCCATGTCACTCCTCTTCTCAAGTCCCTTCATTGGCTTCCCATCCGCTTCCGGATCCAATTCAAACTCCTCCTCTTGACCTATAAATGCATTCACTCTTCAGCCCCCCACTACCTATCATCTCTTATCTCTCCTTATATCCCCTCTCGTGTTCTTCGCTCTTTGAACAGCCTTCGTCTATCTATGCCCTCCACTCATACTGCTAATTCTAGACTTCGCTCCTTTCACCTGGCTGCACCCTTTGCCTGGAACAATCTACCTCTGTCTGTGCACAATGCGCCCTCTCTGGACCTCTTCAAGTCCAGATTGAAAACCCATCTCTTCTCTATTGCTTTCTGTTCTTGATTCTTGTATACTTTGTCTTACTTGATTGTATTTGTATTTTGTGATCTTCTTGACTAGAATGTGAGCTCTGATGAGCAGGGACTGTCTTTTCTTCATGTATGTACAGTGCTTCATACATTTGAAGCACTTTATAAATGTTAAATAGATAGAATTGTCTCTGATGATCTTAAAGTAGCTAAGCAGGTAGAAAAGGCAATGGCAAAAGCCAGAAGGATGCTTAGGTACATAGGGAGAGGAATGGCCAGCCAAAAAAAGGGGGTGATAGTGCCTCTGTATAAGTCTTTGGTGTGACCTCATTTGGAGTATTGTGTGCAATTCTGGAGACCACACCTTCAAAAGGATATAAACAGGATGGAGTCGGTGCAGAGGGTGGCTACTAAAATGGTTAGTGGTCTTCATTATAAAACATATTAAGATCCTTAAGTCTGTCCTCATATGTATACTTTAGAGGAAAGGCAGGATAGAGACATTTAAATACCTCCGTGGCATAAATGCACAGGAGAGTCTCTTTCGACTGAGGGGACATGGGCTGAGGGTGAAAAGGGGATAGATTCAGGAGTGATATGCAGAAATATTTTTTCTTTACGGAAAAAGAGTGGTGGATCTGTGGAATAGTCTCCCAGTGGAGGTGGTAGAGATGAGGACAGTATCTGAATTTAAAAAAAAGCATGACACAAACACAGAGGATCTCTAAAGGAAAAAAAGGGGACTGTTGTAGCTGATATGGAAGGACAGACTAGACAGAAACATGACGGCAGAAAAAGACTGCATGGCCTATGTTTGTAAGCATCTGCCTTGCACAGTAAATGTAGGGCCGATGCTGGGTAGTCCCTCTGCACTCAATGCACATGGCTTTCACTTAGCACCTCAACGGCCAGTTAATGTGCAAACACGTTCTGCACCTTAGTAAAAGTAGAACATCGAAAGCAAGTAAAACATTTTTTGAAAGGCCAGAAATTCTGTGCAAACAGCTTTTTCTATGGTGTCCCTTTTTGTGCCTACAGAAAAATGCTTAAAAAATTAGGTGCTTCAATTCCTTACTGTTAGATACCATGCAACTACTGGAAAGCATGAGGGTGTGCAACCCAGAGAGCATTTCATGCACCTCTTAAGGGTTCCTTGCCTTAGCTGATTGCAGGAAATAACGAAGACTTCAGTTTCAGGTTCTACCTAGGTTCCGCAAGACTCAATAGTCACCCTGCTACAGACCATAACCTTTAATGAGAGAATAATGCAGCCACAAAAGAAAATGATACTGAAATTTACGTAACAGAAGATATGCCATACTGGGTCAGACCAAAAAGGTCCATCAAGCCCAGTATCCCATTTCCAACAGTGGCCATTCCCGGTCACAAGTATCGGTCAAGTTCCATGCTTCTTATCCAAGGGGTAAGGCAGTGGATTTGGCCGGTCCACTTTAATAATGTTTTATGGACTTCTTCTCCAGGAACTCATCCAAACCTCTTTTTAACCCAACTACACTAACAGCTTTTACTACATCCTCTAGCAATGAATTTCAGAGTCTGATTATGCGTTGAGTGAAAAAGTATTTTCTCCAATTAGGTCTTAAACGTGCTACACTGTAGCTTCATTGCTACAGTATTTTGCTAGTATATAAAGAAAGAAATAAAGCACTTGGGGTAGGGGTAAAGGTGAAAAGCTTAGTTAAATAGAAAACAGGCTCCCCATTAAGCTCTACAGCAAAGGTATTTACAAAATATTACTTCTGCAAATTATCTCTTGCCATTTTCATGTTTCATGCCAAACATTTGCTGCCAAGGAGTGAATACTCATTTTGACTGAAGAATTTCTGTATTTCCAAATATTCTATAAATACACTTCAAGTATTTTTAAACATGAAGGGGTGTTTACTAAAGGGCACTAGTTGTCTTCACAGCGCTAACACGGGACTGCTGCACCATGAGGACAGCTAACGTGGGAAAGATGCAGACAGACATTGCAGTGCTTTTCCATGATGTTGGCATTTTGTGAGGTAGATGGAGTCCTGGACGGGATTAAGGCAGAGAGTGGGGAGGAAAGCAGGCATGCCTGTAATGATAATGTCTTGTGGTAACTGCCAACATTTGCAGGCTTTGAAGGGTTGGCGATAGCTTGCCCCCACAAATCTTATAATTTTTCTTTATTTCTGAGGAAGCACAAGTCATTTTCTCCACACACACCCAAAATACCAATGAACCCCATTCTGTAAATACTAATCACCTTTTCTCAGACCACATATTCTTAACCTTTCCTAAATTAATTTTAGGTAAAAAAAAGTGTGACAATAATATATCGGTGCTGCCTCTAGAGACTTTTCTAAATTATGCTTAAAGACAATAGAGCAGATTTCATATATTATAATGCTGCAACCTCGGTGAAAGTACTTTTACTCACAAGTCATAAATACAAATAGTTTACAGAAATCTCTGAAATCATTTACCAAATATGTTTAAGATCCCAGACCTTACTATACATTTCCTTTACATTTTCACTGCTGAGGTATAAAGTTATTTTTATAATTGGGTAACTATAACTCTGTGGTGCTTGTGTCCGAGTCACATAGTGATAAATTTTAGCAGTAAAACTGACTTTTGCTTTGCCAGACTTTAAATCATCTAACACTATAACTGCTTAATCCCTGCCTGGCTACGGAGTGTTACATTTATAATACAGTGTGATACATCTAGTATATTTTATACTGAATGCAATTTATTATATGACGATAGGCAACTATACTGAACGTGTTAAATAAAATCATTTAAAATTTTCCTTATTTTGTCTTACTGAAAGACATGAAATAAATTTGTACAAAAATAAAAGCATAAATATTTATAGTTATGCAGGAGTCTTTATAGGCTGTGATAACTTTTATAGTGCCTACAAAAATGATGTACTGCATGTCCTACCCAACCATCAGTATAGAGATCCAGCAGTAGAGCAAGTTTTAATACACCATAAACCATATTCTTATTGGTCCTGGAGAAAAAACTGTAATCTTTGTAGATCGTGGTATCTTTTGTTGGAGCAACAATGCGGGTATTGTGGTTTTTGACCTTTTGAAGGGCTGGACAGGAGCAACGTCACACTGCTGCAATAATGTTTGCAAAAACATCCTTTCAAGATGCTGCAGGAATACTGCTAAGCCATGTATTCCTACTCGTAATTATAGCAAACATGTCTCGGTCAAAGCAGAAACTGTCAACAAAAGACCATTTGGTCCAAACAGTCTGTCCATTTGTGTGAGCCTTCAGTAGAATCCCAGGTTTTACATGATCTGTGATCCTCTCCCTTAAAATCTGTCCCATAATCCAATTCCTATGAATACACCAAGACTTTCAATGGTAACACTGCTGTTCTTGGGACTCAACATATTCTTGAACAGGTTAGAGTTCATTCTACATATCAATGTGCTTACGTTGTCTGGTTTGGGGGAAAATAAAAAAAAAATTAATCTGGATGAAGGGTATCAGATATGCTATTCTAAACCTAGCGGATACGCTGCATTAATTCTCTTGAATATTGTTCAGTCACCAAACACCGTTGCCCAATATATCTTAAAAGAGCTCAGATGAGAATTTACTATTCTGGCTGTAATGTTTGTAAACAAAATACCAGCATGATTTTTAGACAGCTGTAACTTTATGAGGGTGGGCAGATGCCCAGAACACAATGCAATAAAAAAAATTGAGCATTAATAAAGAAACAGTAGACACACACTCCTCAGCTGGTAGACCAATAAATTTTATATTGAAAAATGTTTAGCGAGTCTGGAGTGGAGGAAGATAAAAAAAAAAAAGAACACCCACACCCCCCCACAAACCCACCACACTCATCATGCTGGGAACTTTTTTCGTAAATTGAGGAGTTCAGTGCTTCCATAAGGACCACAGATTTGTAATGGGAGGTCACACATGGGAATAAAAGTAAACATGATAAAGCAATAAAGATTCCACTTCTAGAGTTGTCTCAAGCCCAGCATGCAATGGGATTTGCACATTCTATGAAAATTCAAGCCTGCAAGGAAATATTTCTAAAGGAAACAGAAGGATGGCGATGTAGTTGGACTCTTCTCTAAAGTGCAGATCCTGAAGTTTAAACTAATCTCTAGACCTGGGGTCAGGATGGAAAATTATTTCTACTATGAAGCAGAACCGACTACCATCATTCAATCATCATGTCTGCATTAATTTTCTCTCATTCTCTAGAAGATTACTTCCTAGAAATAGCTGGCAAGCAATTAGAAAAAAATGTGGGATTGCTGAACCTATGACTCTCCTTCAGATCTAGCTCTATAAAACATTTAAGTATGAATCGCGCTGATCATAAATAGTGCGGTATATAAGAATTGTAAATAAATAAAAATGAATCCTTGACCATATAAAACATACTCTGTGGTTGTAAAAAATTGATTACATGATAGAAAGTTGTGGCTTGCAGACAAAAGTGGTTTGAACATATTACACTGAGAAACAGTAACATCCCCACTTGTAGTTTTGTAATTTTATATATGTGCATATCATGTTCATCCTGCAAAATCTTTAATTGGTATTGGTCTAATCTAATATTTGATTTTCTGCAGCGTAAGGAAAAAAAAAAAATCAGCAAAGGTTTGAGGAAATTCTCTGTGCACAATGGTTACCGCACTTTAAAAAATGTCAAAGAACACAAGTCACAACAACTAAACATTTTATGCTAAAGTTCCCCTGTCTTTGTCTAGTCATTATTTGAAATGCCCTGTTACACCATATGTATTGATGCATGCCACTGGGGTATATTTACGAAAGCGCGCTATCTGGCAGCATTGGATTTGATGCTTGCTAAGGACATCATGCTAACAGTGTAGGGCCCCGCTTCAAAAACCCAACACTCACCGGTCATCTCATGATTGGGCAGAGTGTGGGAAGGTTAAGGGCATAATGTGGGCATTCACGGTGCACTGCAGTTAATGTGGGTGTTTAGGGCAGTGCTAACCATGCCTGTTGCCACTGGCGTAACGCCACATTAATGGGTGTTAAGTTCACCTGCATTCCGGCTAGCGTGATGCTGCATGTTTGCATCACACTATCGGCAGGGGGTGGATGCATGTGCCCCCAAATATTGGCACAAAACTCCGTGGCATGCACCTTAGTAAATACGTCCCGATGTCGGAAAGTCTGAGGGGGACAGGGGGGGCGAGTCTTTCATTATGTAACTTTAGGGTTTTGCTCTTATTGATTAAATAAAAAAAAAAAAAGTCTTTGGGTTTTTTCCAAAAACTAAAAGTATTTTGTATGATTTTATAAAAGTTTCTTACTTGCTGTAGTTTATGCTGGCATTAATCCCAAAACAAAAACTTGTGAGCTTAACAGAGATGCTAAACTTTGAAATAAATGTAAATACCTCTACCTCTAACATTCAGCAGAGTCAGGTTGATCCTCTAATTAGGATTGCATGGATGCACAGATCCGATGACCTAATGCTTACTCCAAAAACCAAGTCTGACATGTCACGTACTTATGGCAATTGCAAACAAGTGTATTTTTAAAGGATGAGAACACATCTCAAGTCTCCATTTATGATTAGTATTGGAAATGTATTTTTGCGATGGTGGTGCAGCTGCTGCTCAGTAGCTAAAGCGGCATTTCTTCATAAATCGATTTTCCACCTTTAGCAAAAATTGTAAGTTTACAACTGACAGATCTGCAAATTATTATAAGCCCATCAGGAATTGGAGCTCACAAGATCTATCCAAAGTGGGAGGAGGGGGGGCATAGAGGAGGTTTCACTTAACGCTTTTTTCTGGTGAAAATTACAAAAGCTTACAGCTTCTGACTGGGAGACAAGATCTACCTCCACTAGAGGTGTAAATGATTTCCAATAGTTTGCAATTCAAGCTATTAAGGAGGAAGATCCAACCTGCTATCATGTAGCAAGTTTCACTCTCCCGCTCCTCCTCACCACCAGCAACTCTCTCTCCATTCAAGATAGTTTAAGGAGGATCACTGGGCTTTGATATCTGAGAAACTGCCATGAGTGATTTCAGCAAAATAAAATACTGCAAACAATAGAAATAGTATCATATTTTGCCTTCTGTACGATGCATAATTCAATGTGCTAAAGAAAAAAATATTTGCTGTTGGATCAGGACCAGAATATCACTATATTTCACAAAGCCTTTGATACAAACAACATAATAGAGAAAGAGAAATGGGTGGGGGGGGGGGGGAAGGGAGCGGGGACTGATCAGATTTGGATTGAATAAGAGTAAAAGAAAGGACAGACAGACAATAGCAGAAAGCTTGCTCCTTGAGCATTTATTTTTCCTGAGTCTTGGTTGCAGCTACTGCTGAGGAAGCAGAAGGTAGAGCCTCTAACTCCTAAAACCCAGTTGCTTAGCCTTTATTATTTTCTGCTCTTCTGGATCTGAACATGACTATTGTATTTGGATTCGCCACTTTTGAGGGGTGCTTTCAATCAGAGATGCCTAATGGAGTGGAGTAGCCGCCTAGTGATAAGAGCAACTGCCTAGTACTGAGAAGATCACTGGCACTCCTTGTGACTTTGGGCAAGTCACTTTACCCTCCACTGCCTCGGAAGAAAAAGGCTGGCAATCTACTTCCGGTGATACATTGCCAAGAAAACCCAGAGGCAGCTGGGTCGCTATAAGTCAACACTGACTTGATGGCACTAAAAACAAAAGAAAAAAATGGAGTCAAACCCACAGCCACACTACCTTTCAGCCAACTTTAAACTAAAGGCCACAAAAAAGTAACACTCTACCATACCTAATTGTCTGCAATTTCTACCCACACAACAGCCCAACTACTGTTGTGGGATGATAGTGATGGCTGTAGGGTGTATACCACAACTACCAAGCTTGTCAAGATCCATGACACTACTATCATCCTTACCACAATCGCCACCCTCTTTCCCAGCATCATCCCAGACATTCCCACAAACCTCAGCATGCTCTCTGGTTGCAAAGCACCATTATTCTCAGCAAAGAACCACCACAGCCTGTATCATTCCCAGTGTCTGATCACCAACCACATATACAGTAAAAGCCCTACTGCTTACATCCTCTTTCATCAGTTCAGTTATAGCAGAAAGAAGCTATCCCAAACTACCTGGGGGGGGCCCCCCCCCAGTCTCACCTACCCCCTCTTTGGTTCCTCCCATCTAAGCTACCTCAACTCTCCTTCTGCCCCATCTCAATTTGATTTTGTCACTCCAAGCCCCTGGGTCCCATCACCAGCACCATGACGACCTGCCCTTCAGTGCAGCTGAATGCAGTGGAGTTATGGGAGCACCCGCATCGTTCTCACAGTGCCAGATGACTTTGCCAGCAGTATTGAACCAGTGCCAGCCACAGCTGTGGACAGCAGCAGCTTCCCCGGAGAGGATGAGGGAAGCGGGAAGCAGCTGCAGCAGGGGGTGGGAGCATGTAAACAGATGCAGTTGTGATTGGTGGGTGACAGGGATGACAGGCACTACCGTTAGCAGCGCTAGTGGCTACTGGAACGATGCAAGTGGCAAGTGGAGCGGCAGTGGTGACCACACTAGGGAACGGGGCGGGGGGGGGGAGCAGCTGGGGATAAAAGCCATGAACAGAACTAACAGAGGGGACGGCTTTGCCAAGCAGATGAGGATGGGATTTGTGAACTGTGATAACTTGGGAAGAGGGGGAGGGAGCAGTGCTCAGCTCAGTGGGCCCAAGTACCCATATGTCTCTAGCTCCTGAACAGCAGCAGCGTCTGCCCTCTACTCTAAATCTAAACCTGAGGGAACTTAAAAGGCTAAATACTTTAGGGAAAACAGGGAGGCGACAAAAGAGCCAGAGAAATGGGCAGAAGGTCTTTATCTTCCAAACCGCAGCTCACTCTAGGTTTCTGGCAGCAGATCACCCTACCTAATTGCTACTCCCTGCCTCTTGGTTTCTAGTTTTTGTTGTTTCCATCTCCTGTACAAAAGACTGTGCCGCTTGCCCCCCACCCCCCTCGCACTCTCCAAAGGTTGACAGCATAGCCCCACAACTAAACTCGGACCTGCCAGGGGGAGCAAAACTGCACCTCACAGAGCAAAGCTAAGGGCTAAAGGGCCATGTGCATGTCACAGCCCTGAGGTCTCCACGCAATGTTACCGGCACCACAGTGGCAGAAAGTCAACTTCCAAAACTACTGCATGTGAGGATTTTCCTCTCTCGGTATTTTTAACCCCAGGAGATCTTTTCATGAACTAGACCAAAGTAAAATCTCATTTATATATGGCAGCTTCCTACCCCTAAAAAATACTAAGCGAAGAAACCCCAGAAGCATCCCCCCCTCCAATAAGGCTAAAAGCCGTTCTCCCTTACCTCATATGGTTCAGCAGAGTCTCTGTCTGCAGCTCAGTCATGCAGTTCGCAACCCAGCAGTATGCCCCAAAAATCCCTCCTCTAGAAGCATAAGTACGGCTGGAGGAGGACAGTGGCACTTGCTGGCAAACCATTCCTCTTCCCTGCTTCTGTCAAGTCACCCAAATTTCTTGTTGGACTTGTGCCTGGGTTGACAGAGCAGAGTAGGGTGCCCCTTCCACAGATGCGTCTAGTCTAGAAAGTTGTGGCCTGGGTCACTGTGGCTTTTGAACTGCCCTTGGGGTCACTCTGAGGGAGCATCTGAAAAGACGACAAGCTCTGCCAATACCTCCTTTACAAAAGGGGAATTTAAAGGCATCAAAATCTTCTTTGCCTTTTAGTAGCACAGAGCATAATTCTATAGGTAGAGGGTGAAGTGGCTCTCTCAGTTGCAGCTCAACCTGGGAGCCTGAGGGGAAAAAAAGGGCTGATAGTGAATTTATCAGGCAGTCAAAGAGCACTGCTTAAAGGAATCTTTAAAAAAATGGAGTAAGCTGCTAATTCTGGCTTATATTTTCAGCCGATAACTCTGCAAAAGGAGTGGGAAAGATTCCCCAAAGAGGGGAAAAATAAATTAGCAAACACGAGCTTGACAGCTAGGTTGCACGCCGGGGGTGGGAGAGAGGTTAAGGACTGAGCGCATCTACAGATAGAAACACACAGGTGGAGAAGAGCTCACTAAAATAAATGCATGGAAAGGGGAATTTAAAATAAGCCTCAGCACGACGGGAAAACGCAGGAGAGGGGGAAAAAATTCAAGGGGGGGGGAGGGGAATGGGAAACCACAAGAAAAAAAATTGCTTTAAGAAACTAATTAGTAGGGAGAACGAGGATCAGGGAAGCAACTGAAGAGAAACCCCCCTGACTTTTCTAACCTGTGGGTTGAGGAGAGGGAAGGACAAAACTCGTCTGCTACTCTTCCGTCTTGGTGGCTGAGCCCAATGCTGTTAGAAAGGCACCTGACTCGGAGGCAAGAGGAGACCATGATTAGCTGCCACCTGTCCGTGCAAGAGCGGCAGGAATCCAGAGCCTAAGGGGGAATCCAAACGCACCTCGGCTAGGACACATGCCGCAGAAGCCCGGGGGGGAGTTAGGGACCTAAAAACCTCTCAGGTGCGCCTGCTGAAGCAGAGGCAACGCAAAAAGTACAGAAAGGGAAAAAAGAAAGGGGGTAAGAGGAACTCAGAAGTATAGCAGGGCTTTGCTAGTTGCTATTTGAGGACTGGAATGGAGAAGAAGAAAGAGTTCGCGTGCCTCGGAGGAGACCCGTTGCTGAGCAGAAAGCCCTCCGAGGAAAGTACATCTGCCCCGTAGCTAAGGCGCGCAGGGCCCCGCGCACTTCACCGCGGTTCTGCTGCGCACCTACGCAGCGATAGAAAGTCCCAAAACTACTGTAGGTTAGACTTTTATAATATCGTTTCATAAAGTAGACCAAAAGTGAAACCTCATTGACATATGGCAGCCCTCCTCCACCCCTAAACACTACCAAGCAAAGGATCCCCAAAAGCACAATCACCCCTCTCTCCAACAAGTTTAGGTGAAGAGCTGCCCCCCCCCACCCCCTTACCTCGCATGGTTCAGCTCAGGCTCCGTCCGCAGCACGGTCATGCAGCTCGCAGCCTGGACGGTGCGCCCCCAAAATCCCTTCCTCAGGACGTGCAAGTGCGGCTGGAGGAGAGCGGCACTTGCGGGCGAACCATTCCTCCTCCCCGCGCCGCTTCTCGCTGCCTTTCCTCCCGGGCCACCGGTGGAGCCGGCGAGAGCAGGGGGGAGTGTCCGCCTCCTGCTCCTAGCGCGCACAGCTACTTTTCCCCCCTTTTCTTACTGAGCTTTCTCTCTTGACAGTTCAGAATTTCCTTCCGATCACTTGCAGTGCCAACGAGGACTGAAAGAGGTTACGAGCACTGGCCAGCCAACAAGAGAGGAAATAAAAGGGGGGAGGGGGGAGGAGGGCACTGTGTGAATGGCGGAGCATGTGGGTTTCCACATGACATCTCTGCCTGTTTTCACTGCTAAGCCATCGGTCTCAGCCAGGCGAGAGAGAGAAAGCAGCAAAGAGGCTTATAGCAGGAGGGGGGCTGAGCAGTGACTCCTCCCACTGTCACGGCCGTAGCCAATCGCAAGCTCTTCCTGGCCGAGGACCACTGAGGCAGAGCAATGGAGACGCTGTACGGGCAGCGCTCGAGGGGCTTAAAACTGGCACACGGACGGCAGGACAGGAGCCTGGCGAAAGCAAGGCAGGGAGGTGATCATTTAAAAAAAATGCCCTTGTTGGAGTACGACATCCCAAACCAGTTTAGTCTTCGGATTTTCCACAATGAATATACCTGGAACAGTTTTGCTTGGGCTGAGGCGCCAGTGTGAGCTCAATTAATTCAGGCATATTCTTTGTAAATATCCCGAAAACTCATAGCGAGTTTCCTATGATAGATCCGGGTAGTCCTGGTTTGGAACTTTTAAATCGGATGCTTTGATCATGATGAAGCTTCTCAGAGCTGCAAAGAGAATAGGTTTGTTAGAAACATGATTTAAGTGCAAGGGAGAGGGAGGGACATTCCTCCAAATGATTGACACATCTTTCATGGGTAACAGAAGGAGCTACTGTTGCTCCACGAGTCAGGACTAATGGAGGCATGAGTCTACTGAGCTGGGCACTGTTCTGTCTTTCTCTTTTCCCTTCTTCAAGACACCACTAACCACAACCATCCATCCCCACCCCAGCAATTTATTTATGTATTAGGATTTATTAACTGTCTTTAGGAAGGCATTCACCCAAGACAGTGTACAACAGACAACTTACAATAGCCAAATGAACACCATCTCAGCATAATAGACAATTAGAACAACTTGAAGGTAGGCAATAATAGATACCAATGTGATACAATGTCAGTAATGTGCATGTTAAAACAGCACAGTAGAACATTGAAAGAACAGAAATATGATACAATGTCAGCCAAATATAAATTAAATACTTTAATAGACAGCCCAATAAAAAATCAAATAACATAAAAAGGATACTCACATTACCAATACAGTACAAATGATGTACCATACAGTAAAAGGCAATAGAGTAGAAGATTTATAGTATATGCCATAAATAGGATACTCACTACAACAAAACATCCCAATAGGCAGAAGGCACAGGTGCAAACGGGATATAAACCAATAAGATGTGTAAAGATAAAGACAGGGATAAACAAAAATGTGCAAGCAGACTTGAGTTTAAGCTATATCGTATTCAGAAGAATAAGGTATGCGGATCTGGTCACCGTTTCAGGCTGTGCAGCAATCTAGTCCTGAAGCTGTATGAGTGAATGGAAAGTCAGCTACAATAGCCCCTTTCCCCGTTCCAACCATCTCCTGCGTGACTGCCTCACTTGCTAGTGCTGTTATTGCTTACCCAACCCACCCCTCCGCTACACACTACCACCTCTGTACTCCTGACCATCTCTTCTTCTTGCCTCCAACTCATATCTCTCCTAGTCTGATCTCTAACTAGTTTTACTGTTGCACCCAGTTTCCATTTTCATTGTTTCATTTGTTCATCAAGATTTATTAACTGCCGGTATGAAAAACTTCATCAAAGTAGTGTACAGTAGCTGTAGCATGGCAAACAGCATAACAATAAAATGACCAAATGTCCGCACAATGCACAATGAGGACAGTGAGATGAAGATGGAAATGGGCAAATTAAACCATAGCTATAGCAATAATATGATGTGTCAGTAAAATACACGTTAAAAGAGCACAATAGAACATTCATAGACTAGAAATAGCGTGCAGTGTCAGCAGAATACAAATAAAATCCTTTAATTAGCAGCGCCACAGAATATAGGTATGATACAATGTCAGCACATCGCAATGAAAGACTTTAATGGGCAGCACAGTATAATATTCATATAACATAGATACGATGTGCACAATGCCAGCACAATACGAATGATACATCGCCCCAGGCAGCAAAGGGGATAAGTGCAACTGGGATATTAAGACAAACAAGATGGGTAAGCAAGGGTGCTGGGATAAATAAAAGAGGATGGCTAGATCCAAGACCAGTGCTACCTTTTTTTGCTGACCTGTGCGAGTGATTACTGTGCTGCTACCCTTCTGCCCCCCATGAAGCCACTGGAGCCCTTCACCACAATAATTTAATGAGTATATGAATATCAGGACATGATTTATATGCTCAGTGGCACTAGAAGAAGGCTACCAGATTGCTTTATGATGACCCTTCAGTGCCAACTACTAGGTACATTAGGATGTACTACGCCCCCAAGAGCCCATAGTAAACCTACCATACTATAACAGCACTACCAGGATTCACACAGCACCAACCGATTACAGCATCGCTGCCTGGAAGAACACCCTGAGGGAATTACGGAGAATGAAGAAGTTATGATAACTTGGGACATTCCCATTCTAACGGATAAGAAGCTGGATGTGAGGAAACCCGACATAGTGGTAAAGGAGAGAAGTGCCAGAATAGCATTAATAATAGAGGTCGGTACCATGTGATTATTCTGGGCTAAGGGGGAAGAGCTAACATTCCAGCTTTGAGGTCTGGACATTTTATTTTTCAATCAAGGTGACTCCATTCTCTTTCCAGGTTTACTGTTCTGTCTTCTAACACTGTTCCCAGGGTCTGCTGTCCATTTGTCCTTTCTCTCTTCTCCTGTTTTTTTATGCATTCTCTCCTTACATCTGTCTCTGACATACTGATCTTTACATTTTTCCACTTTCCTCCATTTCTTTCTTTAGTCCCTCTCCATCTCCTCAGATTTGATTCACCATCAGTCATCAATCTCCATTGGACTTTACCTTCCTCCTCTTACCTTCAGCCCAGTCCATCTCCCCTAGCCCTCCCATTTCCCTTTTCACTCCTTCTCTGGCTTCTTACTCCCTATTTTCACCAACTCCCTATTATCACATTTCTACCCTCTGTATAGACCATCCTCCTCTCACTAATCTCCATGCCAAATCCTTAGAGTCTCTCCCAGATAGTTTCACCATGCCCACAATCACTGTTCCCTCTAAGCTGTGCGCGTGTGCGCGCGCACACAACTCGCCGAGCCAGCGCACATACTTTACAACAGAGCGCACAAAAATTACGGTTCTGATTCTTTATCTTTATTTGCAGAACTTGATATACTGCCCTTGCCGAAGCGTCAGGGCGGTGTACAAACAATAAACCATGGGCTACAGAAAATAAAGGGTAGAAAGGAACGCCATTTATAGACAGGAAAGTACAAGAGAAAAAGGAACGAAAAAGTAGGACAGAGAGGAGACACGACATGGGAGAAACAGAGATACAGGGCAAGGGGAGGGAGCTGTCTGGTAAGAAGACAACACAGTCGTCTTAAAATTTAAAAGTTGTGATTGTAATTACTAGAAATTTTCCGCTTCATTTAATAATCGTCTATTTTCATTTAATGTGATTAAAATCAATGTGGTGTACATACTGTATTCTGATGTGTAGTCAAATTTTAAAGTATATAACTCCGAGTGTCGTTATGTGGTGCACAAAAATTTAACCTTCCTTCAAAAGCTGCACAGCTGATATTTTATGCGCACACAGCCTACAGAAAATTAGAGGGAACATTGCCCACAATCCCCTCCCCCACCAAGTCCAGCATTTCCCCTCTTTCTCTACTACTCCACTCTTTTTCTTCCCCTGCCCCCATAGTTCAGCAGCTTCCTATCTGTTCCCCCTTCACCCCAAGTGGCCCAGCATCCGCCTTCTTTCTCCCCCATTAGCCCAACACACTACTAAGACACTTATCCACCCCTTAGTCACCTCCCTTCTTGACTATTGTAACCTACTCCTTACTGGTCTCCCTCTGAATCATCTCTCTCCCCTTCAATCTGTTCAACAATCTGCTGCGCGGCTAATTGTCTGCCAGCCTCATCATGCCCATATTACCCCTCTTCTCAAGTCTCTTCATTGCCCCCTATCCATTTCTGCATCCAGTTCAAACCTCTCCCGCTGACCTATAAATGCATTCACTCTGCAGCTCCTCTCTTATCTCTCCCTATACCCTCCCCCCCCCCCCCCCAGGAACTCTGTTTTTCTGGCAAATCGCTTCTATCCGTGCCCTTCTCTTCTATTGCTAACTCCAAACTTTTCTCCTTTCACCTTGCTGCTCCTTTTGCCTGGAACAAACTACCTGAGTCTGTATGTCAGGCACTTTCTCTGACCCTTCTCAAATCCGGGCTGAAAAGCCACCTCTTCGCTGCCGCTTTTGGATCTTGACTCGCCTGATGTCCTTCGTGTTTCCTCGCCATTCCCCTTAGACATATCCCATGTCTACAGCTAGTGTGCTGTCTGTCTTGACTAGATTGTAAGCTCTGATGAGCAGGGACCGTCTTTTACATTTGTCTGTGCAGCGCTGCGTACTGTACCTCTTGTAGCGATATACAAATGTTCAGTAGTACTAACAGCATCTCCTTTCTCTCTGTCCCTCTCCAGTCCAGCATCTTGCCTTCTCTCTGCTCCCCTCCCCTCCCCCTCCAGTCCAGCATATCCATTTCTTTCTATCCTCTCTCTAATGGTCCAGCGTCTTCCTCCCTTCTCTCTCGGTATCAAAAAGATCCATCCTAAAATGAATCCCTCCTCTTTCTAATCAGCTCCAGCAGCTGGTGCTGCTTATATCATTCACTTCCAGTGCATGGTTCAAAAGCCCCGCACACTGGAAGCGAAGGCTATGAACAGCGCCAGGTGCTGCGGCTGACCGAGAGGAAAGAGATTAGGTTAGGGCCAAGACTGGTGCAACTGCTGCTGTTCGATTTGCTGATACCTGGGCCTAGACTGGTGCTGCTGCGACTGCTGCACATTCTGCTGATGCTGGGGCCGAGAGTGGTGCTGCTACTACCGAGACTGGTGTAGCACTATAAGCCCTCTCCACCCCCTCAGAGCTGCCGCCCTGGGCAAGTGCACTGCTTGCACAGTGAGCCGCACTGGCCCTAGCTTGACTGAGGGTAAACTACAGGGATTCTTTTGAAAGCTCTATTCGTGCTTTGGACATCTGAAAGAGGCATGGAGAGGTGCAGAGCACAGAGACATCTCCAGAGATATTTTAGAAGCTGGGGCTGTGGAAGTCCTCAGCATGAGTGTTGGCGTGTCTCGGGCGTTCGCAGGAACCTGGATGCCACTGCCTGATCTCAGAAACGTCCTGGACATCCAGAGTCATATGTTAAGTTTAGACCTGCTCCAGGGATGAATGTGCATCAGGAAAAAGGTTTGGTGTAGAGAAGATAGCACTCAGTCATCCCCAGCACAATCACACTAATAGCAGCAATGGGATTTGAACCTAGTCCTAGCCCACTACTCGAACCATTAGGCTACATCTACACAGCTAGGTTCTGAAATACTATTTGGGGATGTCTATGTAGGCGCCCTGCAGATGTCCATATTAGGCACGTCCATGTTTGTGAAATCGTGTCTGCACCTGGACCCGCCTGCTTTTTTTTCAGATGTTCTGGCTTAGATGTCCCAGACTGCGCTTGGACGTCCTTTCAAAAATGCCCCTCTATATGTACCATTGTATATGATATGTGCAAGTGGTCTCAGTTAGGGTTTGCAGCAAGTTTGTCCTGATGCAGCATGAGTGACTAGACGGCCTGAGACAAGAGCCAGGCTTTCACCTCTTTCCTGAAGTAGAGGTAATCATTGTTCATTCCCTGGCCTGCTGCCACAAAATCAAATGCCCCCTTCAATCGATGGTGTACACTCTGCACTCTCACAGCTGCTGCCTCTCAGCACCCTATAAATGCCCCTACTGCTTCCACTTCTCACAACCCTTAAAACCGTTGTTGCCAGCAATCACGCAGCTCCTACTCACCAGCGACGCAGCTGCTACCACTGTCCTCTTTTCCTCTCCCTAGAGTCCACCAGTCACCTCTTCCCTGCCCAAACTGGGACGCTGCCACTCTACACAGCTACAACATGTGCCAGCTAATGATGCCAGATTACTGCTAGCAATGCAGCGCTGGGGAAGTCAGTCAGCAGCGCAAGGACTTTGTAGATCCTGCGGAATACACATTTCAGCCAGATGCCAGGAAAGTGCAGATAAGAGATGAGGTGAGCAGAGAGGCAGAAAGAGGGTTGTGAGGGTCTGGGCCAGACAAGAGAAGAAGAGGCAGAGGATGAATGGGTTGTAAGGAGAGGGAGATATGGAGTGGTTGAGGGGCAGCGATAGCAATAGATTCACATATAGATAGAGAGAAGAGGATCAAAACAGATGGGCATTTGAACATCATAAAAAAGAGGAAGACAGGAAAATGAGAAAGTTGCCAAAGAGAAGGAGGCGACAATGATACAAATTCAGATGAAGATCAAGAAAAAAGAAAGAACAGGTTGTGACAACATAAATCAAATCAGAGACATGCACAAACATTTTATTAACATTTATGCTATTTCTAGCTAGGATGTCATGCTGTCTTTTTCTCCGCAGAAATTAGACCCGGTTCTTGTTTGGCACATAGGGATCCGTCAGATTCTCGACTCTATTCCAGAACAACTCACCCTTTCCAGTTTCCGCATCCTTCACCCTTTTGCCAGAGTGCAACACTTTCTTTCTGCCCAGCCCGCTTGCTGCGGTGCCCAGTTTTCCCTCAGCACCTTCCTGCCCAGATCAATATCAAACAGGACTTTCACTGAGAAGTGACCCCCTTGGCTATCATATTTCACTTACCTGTGGCCCACTGGCTCTTACCTGAGTCCATGATTCCTGGCTGCCAACTGTGAATGCTCCAAGCCGTTTACCCATGACCAGCTGTTAGCTCTACTACTGTGCCATCTTGCAGCAGCACCCCCCACGCTGCAGGCATGGGTCCTATCCAGGCTGCCTCCAAACTATTCAAACCTTTCTGCCCTCTTTGCCTTGGCTGCCTGAATCTGAGTTGAAGAGATTAAGACTAAAGGTATGAAGTGGACTGGAGACAAGGTTATAAAATTTGCTCTGGGATTGATGGGGATGGTGGACAAATCCCTTGAGTAAGTAAAACATTAAACACTTGTACAGAAATGGAAAAAAGGCAGCATTTGGAAAGCTGTATATACTAATGTCTGTAGTTTGGGAAATAAAGTCCTAGAGATCTAGAGGCTGTAATGAAAGAGCCTGATCAGGATTTAGAGGCAGTCGTGAAAATGTGGTACACAGAGCCAGCTCAAGGGGTTTTGGCACCCTGAGAAGTTTTTGCTTTTGCAACTCCCCTTCCTTCCTTGGGGCCAGTCTTGCAAAGAAGGCTAAATTTTCAGCCATGGAGTCATTGGCTTAAGATAAAAACCATCTCTGCCATTTAACTAAATCTGTATATTCAGCCATGGCTGGCTCTGCTCCCCTATAGGCCCCACACCCGGCCACCTGCACACCTTAAGAAGATCAGGGCTATCCTTGCTTCCTCCAGCTGCTGTTATAGGTGTCCGGTATAAGAGGTCCCAATGGGACTTCCTTCAGCTGGGCACGCCGCACAGCTGCCCCTTCTCCCCTTTGTGAGTTTTTCTTTGCCACTGCCACTTTCTGAGATCAGTCCCTTGCGGCAGTGGCAAAGGAAAAAAAATCATGACATAGATGCAGGGATTTTCTCACTGTCAGCACTGCTGCGACCTCTGCTGGTTCTGTCCCCTCAGCAACAGGAAGTCAAAGGGAGCGGGACCAGCAGAGGTCGCAGCAGTGCTGACAGTGAGAAGGTCCCTGCATCTGTGTTGGGCCTTTTCTCCTTTGCTGCTGGGGGGGGGGGGGGGATTGGAAAAAGAAGCTTGGCCAGTGGGGAGAACAGTATTTAAGGGAAGATACACAATAGAAGTGCTGGACCCTGGGGGAGAGGGAGGGAGGGATGAGGAGGTGCTGGACTGGAGATGGGGGAAAGAAAGGGCACGTGGGGGCTTGGGGACAAACAAGGGAGACGGAGTAGGATAAGGAAAAGAAAGTCAGGGACACAAAGAGTATATACTGGGAGCAGAGAGGCTGATAGTATTTAGCTCACACCTTTCCAGGAGAAGATCTAGGCAAGTTACATTCAGGTACAGTATGCATTTCTCTGTCCCCAAAGGGCTTACAATCTACATTTGTTCCTGAGTCAGTAGAGGATTAAGTGCCTTGCCCAAAGCCACAGAGAGTGCCAGTGGGATTTGAACTCTGGTCTTGCTGGCTTTAGGCTGCTGCCCTAACCACTAGGCTACTCCTCTACAAGGAGTGGGTAGAGAGATAGGGGAGGTGCTGGACATGGTGTGGGGGAGGGGGGGAGGGAGAAAGAAGGGGAATGCTAGACACATGGGGCAGTACTGAGACAGAAGAAATGGTGGATGGAAGGGGGTGGAGAGAAAATGGGTGGAAAGGGTGGTAGAGAGAGAAAAGATGAGTAAATGGATGGAAGGCTTAGAGAAAGAGAGAAGGGATGTTGATGGAAGGGGTGGAGAGAGAAGAGCAGATATTGTATGGAAGAGGTGGGGAGAGAGGAGGAGAGAAGGTACTGGATGGAAGGAGGTGGAAGGGGGGGAGAGAGAGATGATGCTGGGTGGAGGACAGAGTGAAGGGAGGGTTAATGAAAGATTGCGGAATAAGAACAAGGGGAATAGGAAGGCAATGAAGAGCTGTAGATAAATGCAGTAAAAAGAGAGAAAGTGAGGACTGGACTTAATGAATGGATAGAGAGACAGAAAAATAAATGGAAGTAAACCAAAAGTAAAGTTCAGTGTCAGAGATGGATGTAGTGGAGGAAGCAAAGATGACACGGAGGGGAAAATGACAAATGGACAGAAGTCCTTGTAAAGAGAGCTAAGAGAAGACAGAAACAAGACTGGGGCCGACACGAGTAGGACAATTAAATAGCCAGACAACAAAGGTAGAAAAAATAATTTTATTTTTAATTTTGTGATTGGACTATGTCACTTTTTGAATCTGCTGTCTTTATATTTTGCACAGTATAAGCGGAAAAGCATCACTGAATCTATTTTCCTAGTACTGCACTGCATGCGGAGTCTGGCTACTTGGGATTTCAGTTTCATTTTTGTCAACCTTTTTCTTTTTGTAGTTTGTGATCACTAATTCTGTACTTGTGTTCTAAAATGTGTGACTGAGGCCAGGTATTCTGATAATATGGAGTTTCCATACAGGAATCTGACTTGTTTAGTTTTCCCAGTAGGTGCATGACTGCTCTAGGTTCTACTGCAGTTTTTATGGTGCGGCTCATTTTTGGGTAGGATCGTTGTTGTGGGAATTTTGGAACTTAATATAGTTATAGAATGGTAAATTTGCTCTAAGGGTCCTGTACTGCAGGACGGCGCTCTAGGTGAATCTCAGCCCTTGCGGCCCCTCCTCCACCGGTGCCCATTGCCACCACTACCGCCCCTCTCTCTGTAATGTGCAGCAGCAGCAATAGGAACAAACAGCCCTGCAGCACTTACCTTTAAACTTTGGTACCATGGGGCTCTTCAACGCCTGATGCTGACTTCCTGTTTGCAGCAGGAAGTCAGCATTGGGTGTCAGAAGGGTGGAAGCAAACAGCCCCGTGGCGCCAAAGGTAAGCACCGTGGGGCTGTGCAGCTATTGCTGCCGCTGCCTGTCCTTAGAGGTATGACAGTGATGGTGATGGGTGCCTCTGGAGGGACAGTGCTCTAGGCAACCACCTAGTTTACCTAATGGTAGCGCCAGCCCTGCTGTACTTGGTGTGTAATCAATTGTAGAGTAATGGTGTGTAGATGCATGGAATAGTCTCTCAGTGGAGGTAGTAGAGACGAGGACAGTATCTGAGTTTGAGAAAGCATGGGACAAACTATATCTAAAGGAAACAAAGGGACTGTAGTAGTTTGTATGGAAGGGCAGACTGGATAGGCCATATGGTCTTTATCTGTTGTTATGTTTCTATGTTGCTATGTGCAATATGGATTCTCTGAGATTTGCACTTTTGCATTCCTCATGCTGCCAGTCTGAAATTTAAAATATTTTGTTACTTCATATTCGAGGAAATCTCAAATTTTAAGAGAATGTTTCTAAGGGGTATGTTTACTAAATGGCTGTAGTGGCTTCCATGCGATATCGGAGACGCAGCCCCATTGATTTCAATGGCTCCGATATTGCACCAAAGCTGCTACCGCCATTTAGCAAACATACCCCTAAGTTTGTTTAGTAGTCTCATAGCTTCACTGCTACTGATTTCTGGGCTTTTCCAGCTCTGGCATGATCTAATCCAGCCTGAGCACTATGTTCTTGAATTCATGGCAACCAGGATTTGTTTTTCTCATTTCCCTCAACAGGTCATATCACTGACCAAGAAAATCCAGTATACAGATATTTATAATGTTTATTTTTGTGTGTGTGTGTGAAAGTTAATTTTGATTCATGATTGTTGTTATGTTTATCCTATTGTAACCACCGTTTTAATAAATTGTGCATGCATGTTTGGAAGCTACCTAGGATTTTAGATGGGTAGCATATTAATTTTCAAATAAACTAAATTTATGCAATGGCTATGGGGGTCATTCTGTCCCATGAATAGCGGGAATGGACGTATTCCCACTATTCGTCCCCAGCAAAAACCTCCCTGTACGAACAGTGGGTTTGTACAGGGAGGCCTAGACAGAGGCAGGAGGTGGAGCATGGGTGGGTCACGACCCCGGATGTACAGGGCTGAGTGAGATGTCAGACTGAATCTAGACCGGGGACTTATTCCACCTCAAAGGTGGAACAAGTTCCCCTGAACGGAGGTGGATTGCGGCGCGGGACCCGGGGATGAAGAGGAGGGAGCACAGGCTTCCTTGGAGCCCGACCCAGGCCTTGGAAGGCCAGATCAGGGGTCAGGCTGTGGGGAAACAGAGCTTGGTCGGTGGTCGTGGATTGCGGCTCCTGAATAGAGCTGCGGTGCCAGGGCAACGGGAAGCCATGGCACTGCGGCTCAATTCAGGAGCCTAGCTGAGGTAGCCAGGCATGCGGCTGGGCATGTAGGCCGTTCAAAATCAGGGCTCGGCCCGCACGTCCAGGCCGTAGAGCCGATTCTGATCCCGCAGGCATGTCTAACCCCACGGGATCAGAATCCGTCTACCTGTGTGCCCCCCACTTCTGATCGGTTGCACAGGGGCTGCATGGCCTGAATGGAATAGGCCTTCACGTAAATATGTATGCAAATGAGGCCTTGCAGTGAATATCTGCACATGGACCCGTATGACCCTCGGGTTGCCCCTGCATTCAGCACCACTATCCTTAAAGGTAGTGCAATGGTTATACTCACTTCTTTGAGATTGCTTTTGGATCCTGATCCCCCTAGTCTCCTGTTCACCTACTATGTTTTCCTTACCATTCCCTAGATATAGCCTAGTCCCCACTTGTTGTGTTGTCTGTCTTGATTAGACTGTAAGCTCTTGTGAGCAGGGACTGTCTCTTACATGTCTCTGTACAGCGCTGCTTACACCTTGTAGTGCTATACAAATGATAAGCAGTAGTAGTAGGGTTGCCAACTAGCTCCAGATGCGCCCGACAGGCTTGATCCAGTCCTGGGTTTACCCCATTGCATGCAGGGACATGTAGTCTTGCTTTTATTATAGGGTGCAATGGAAAAATTAGAACTACATGACCCTGCATGCAGTGGAGTAAACCTAGGACTGGATCAAGCGTGTCGGGCGCATCTGGAGCCAGTTGGCAACCCTAAGTAGTAGTAGTAGGCAGGCCTAAACTAAATGTATAACTTATTTAAGTAGTGGTTGAATATTGCCACGACTGGATCATTTTCTCACCAGCTCTTGCTCCCCCCTAATATGACCCACAGATGTATAGATATCTGGCCATTTAGCAATTTAAGCGGCCCACTATTATCCATAGATTTTTTGAAAATACAGATAGGCTAATATGCGTTGTTGGCACATGCACACTTGCCTGTGAATATCAGTCTGATAGAGTATAATTATTCATTCATTCCAAGAATGATCTCCCAACCACATGAACTCCCTCTACTGCCAGATGCGAAGTGGCATTTTAAAAGGGATGTCAAAGATAAATCTGGGACATCCAGAGCAGAAAGTCCAAAATCCAGGGGAGTGGCAGCAGTGAAGGGAGGCACATGTAAGTGCCGTCTGAAATTGCTCTATCTCCACCCCAAAAAATGAATGTCCCAGTAACAGATTCTGGAAACGAGGCCCATCAGATAGCAAGGCCAGGTCTATGCACGGGTGAATGTGGACATCCCCAAATTGCATGCTCTCAGAACCAGGTACTTGGAACTTCCACAGTTCGGAAGGGAGTGCCTGTGTTATGGGACTAGCACATCCTGGTCTGCCATTTTAGATACTTATAGGTGCAGTGGCAGTCTGTAATATGCTTGGAGGATGCATTTCCATGCAAGTTTCTTTGGCCTGTAAATATTAAGTGTGGCAATGAAAGTACATTTTGCTCTTCCCCCTGGAAGCATTGGAGCCATGAAATGAGCACTTTTTTGTACCATATTCATAGTCAGGAGCAGGTATAGGCATGGATACCTCAACAACCACGGCCTGATGTATTTGTGCCATTCTGAAATCGCACTGCGATGTGCATCTCCCTTGCTCCGCCCAGGGCACACTTCCACCATGCCCCCCCCCCCATGCTACATGGATGTTCTCACACCACGGACGTCTATGAACCCAACTTTCTAAAATGGGTCCATGTGATTTGCAAGTCTGAGTGCCCATTTTCAGACATCCAACTCATGAACATGGTTTCTGAAATGCCCTCATTGTATGTAATAACACAAAACCTTGCAAATGGACAGTCAAAAGCTTATCAGACCATACCCACACCAAGTCCAAGAACTCAAATTGCACCAACCCTACTTATGAAAATTCAGCATTCCAAATATTATAGAAAACTAGCACACCTCCAATTAGAAAAAGAGAACAAACTGACCTACTTCAGATTCCTACACAGAACCAATATGTTAATAGAATCCCTTCCTTTGGTTGATGGAAAACCATTAACTAGTAAAGAATAAGAAAATACAAATTAGAAACACATATGCAGACAAAAACTCAAATGGAACTTTCACCCCACGCCAAAAACCATATTCTGAGCTGTGGAACACTGAAGAAAGAGAAACAAAAATGCATTTCCTCCTAAAGTATCAGAACTATTTTCAAAGCTGACCTATTTTATTCTCTAAAACTGAAACACTTTTGTACCTTTGTTGTCTTCATTTTCCAGTTGGTTTGGTCCTGGTTTCTCTTTATCACTTCTTGTTGGTGACCTTTATGTTTTGTTTCTTCACTCTTCCTGTCTTCTTTTCTTCATTCCCTCCATCTTTCTCTGATGCTGATTCTTCTGGTTCATCTTTTTTCTCCATTCATCCATCTGTCTTTTTACCTAAATATAGCTAGATTTCATTCCTCCTACAAGCTCTCCTCCTCCGAACTTCAGTCTCTCTCTTTTCACCTTTCATCTACTTACCAGATTTCCATTTCTTACTCTTACTTCCCTAGTATTCTAGTTCTCCACCTCTCTCTTTCCTTCCCCAACCTCCTATTCCCCAGTCTTTCACCCATTTTCTAGTCCTCCATTTCCTCCCTCTGTACTCATCCCCCTCCCCAACATCTGCCTCTCATCAGCTACAGCTCCTTCCCTATCACTCATCTCTCTGCCTCCAGTTCTTTGCACATACGACAAAGGCTAATTCTGCAGCTACTTACAAGGTATTACAAGGTATTAATCAGTTCTTCAGTCTTATATATCTTCTCTTCCTTCAGAGTTATTTCCTTAGTTTATTTTTGTGTATTTAAATTTTGAGCAATAACTTCTTAAATGCAAACTTTGTCCTAGTCAAGATTTTAAAATTAAAGGCTTTAAACTAACAGCTAGCATCTGTTTTTAAGAACACAAAATCAAATATTAAAAAATCCCAAGTACCAAGAAAACATTTAAAACGGCATACAAATCAAATAAAATCCAGTAATTTAAATCAGTGGTTTTTAGATCAATCCTGTTGCAGATGGTAGGGTAAGGGTAGAGGGATGAATGCTTCTGGGTGGCTGAGAAAGAGGGATGCTGGGCAGAGTGGAGGACAGGAGTGAGTGTGGGATGTTTTCATCCTTAGTTTTAAACAGGGGGTTCAAAACCCAGTCCTTAGGACACACCTAACCATTCTGCTTTTCAGGATATCCATAGTGGATATGCATGAGATAGATTTACAAGTACTAACTTCATGACATGCAGATCTCTCTCATGCATATTCATTGTAGATACCCTGAAAGTCAGACTGTCTAGGTGTTCTAAGGATGGGGTTGTGAACTCCAGATTAAGCATCTCTCACGCAGTCCCCCTCCCAACTCTGCCAAGCATTATCCATCCCTCTGACCAGTAAAAGCTTACCCCACCATCTGCAGTAGCATCCTTATCTCCTTTCTCTCCCCTTCCCCCAGTAACATTCTTTCTTGCGGATTCCCTCCCCTAAGTCACCAGCAATATTTGTTGTTCTGCTAGCTTCTCCCTCCCAGCCCCCTGGGTTAGACTCTTCTCCGAGCTTTCCTTTCTCTCCAGCCTCCTTTGAATAGTTTCTCCCCTTCCAGTAATAAAAAAAAAAGAGAGACAAGGTTTTACAAAATCACAGTCAAACAAAATAGAGTAAAACCATAATTAAAACTATCCACACTATTAGACAATCAACATCAAAGTATATATAATAAAAACTGGAGTGAAATTAGAACAAGGATTCATAAACATTATAGATCAATTTAATAACAACACCCCTAAACAAAGACATGGGGAGGGGTGGCCTGCACGGAGCAGCAGGTGCACCTACTCTTGCCATCTTACTGGACAGACTAGATGGACCATACTGGTCTTTATCTGCCGTCATTTACTGTGTTACTATGTTAATGCAAAGTAGATAAAACAATTTCCCACAGTAAAATCCTTTTAAAACAGAGACAGGATTTTAATCCATAAAACCCGCAGGGCCATGTTTTGGCTGCCACCTGCATCAAGAGTTTGTGAAAATGTGAAGCAGTAAAACATCACATTAGATACCAAACTAAAATTGAATGCATAAATACAGAAACATAAATGACATACAGGCCACATGGATGCATACATATTAATTTGCTTATAGGATGGTATTCACTTCTGCAATATTATATCACCATATGACTTTTCTCAAAAAAGAAAGTAACTACATAAAGTTCTTTAAAGTTATTCTTACCCATAGAAACATAGAAACATGTCGACAGAAAAAGACTACATGGCCTATCTAGTCTGCCCTTCCATATCAATCACTACAATAGTCCCCTTTTTTCCCTTTAGAGATCCTCTGTGTTTGTCCCATGCTTCCTTGAATTCAGATACTGTCCTCATCTCTACCACCTCCACTGGGAGACTATTCCACGGATCCACCACTCTTTCCGTAAAGAAATATTTCTTCATATCACTCCTGAATCTATCCCCTTTCGCCCTCATCCCATGTGCCCTCGTAGCAGAGCCTGCTTTCAATCGAAAGAGGCTCTCCTCCTGTGCATTTATGCCATAGAGGTATTCAAACATCTCAATTATATCACCTCTATCCCGTCTTTCCTCTATGGTGAACATACTAAGATCCCCAAGTCTGTCCTCGTATGCTTTATAATGAAGACCACTAAACATTTTAGTAGCCACCCTCTGTACTGTATAAACCTTTTGAAGGTGCGGTCTCCAGATTTGCCCACAATACTCCAAATGAGGTCGTACCAAAGACCCATACAGAGGCACTATCACATCTTTTCTTCTGCTGGCCATTCCTCTCCCTATGCACCCAAGCATCCTTCTAGCTTTCGCCATCATATTTCTACATGTTTAGCTACTTTAAGATCATCAGACACAATCACGCCCAGGTCCCGCTCTTCTTTAGTGGACAAAATTACTTCACCTCCTATACTATATTCCTTTCTTGGATTACTGCAGCCCAAATGTATGACCCTGCATTTTTTAACATTAAATCTCAGCTGCCAAACCCTAGACCATTCTTCAAGCTTAGCAAGATCCCTCGTCATGTTATCCACACCTTCCTGGGTGTCTACTCTATTGCAGATCTTGGTATCATCCACAAAGAGGCAAAACTTATCTGACAACCCTTCCACTATATCACTAATAAAGATGTCAAAAAGAATCGGACCAAAGACAGATCCCTGGAGCACACCACTGGTAACCTCCTTCTCAGAGTGAGCGCCCCTTACCTGCATCCTTTGTTGCCTACCGCTCAACCAATTTCCAACCCTAGCAGTAACCCCAGGGTGCTCAGTATGTTTATAAGTCACTTGTGAGGAACAGTGTCAAAGGCTTCACTGAAATCCAAATACACCACACCCAGGCCTTTCCCTCAGTCCAACTCCCTGGTCACCCAGTCAAAGAAATCAACCACACCTGTCTGACAAGACCTGCCTCTGGTGAATCCATGCTGCCTCGGATCCTGCAATTCTTTGGACTCCAGAAACCCAATATTTTCTCTTTCAGCAGCGCTTCCAATAATTTACTCACCACTGAAGTTAAACTAACTGGCCTGTAATTTTCAACCACATCCTTACTTCCGCTTTTGTGTAAAGGGATCGTGTGTGCCTCTCTCCAGTCCTTTGGCACCACTCCAACAAGGCATTGAAAAGGTCAGTCAGTGGAGATGCTAGAATATCCCCACGTTCCCTCAGTATTCTAGGGTGTATCCCATCGCTTTGTCTACTTTAGCTAGTTTCTCATGGACACAGTCTTCTGAAAATTGTTCAAGATGCCCCTCACTTTTGTTCCTGTTTATGGGTGTTTTCATCTGTGAACATAGAACAGAAATATTTTTTAAGAAATTCTACTTTATCCTCATCAGCTTCTACATACTCCTCCCCTTCACCCTTGAGTCTGACAATACCACTTTTGCCCTTCCTCTTTTCACTAACATATCTGAAAAATGTCTTATCCCCCCATTTTTTTTGCATTGGCTATTTCCTCCTCTTTTTGAATCTTTACTTTCCTGATTACCTCACTAGCTTCTCTAAGTTTTTCCAAAATATAGATGCCTGTCTTCCTCTCTCTGTGATCTCTTGTATTTCATGAAGGCTTCCTTCTTTTTCTTCACCCTTTCAGCTACTTCTTTCGAAAACCATAGCGGTCTCCTTTTCCTTTTAGCTTTATTTACCATATGAAAATGTCCCCAATTGATTGTTATGCACCAGTTCTAAAGGTGGTGGTCAAGCACCATAGCATCTTCAGAAGAACCTGTTGGCCATGTTTACTAAACATTAGCATGTGCTATCTTCTGCATGCCCATGCTATTTCTATGGACATGGTGGCAAATATAATGTGTTAACGTTTACTAAACATGGCTGTCTATGTGCCAATGCTCTCTCTCTAAATAAAGCTTCTTCAAAGCATTCAAAATTAAATCTAAAAAGGTTAACAGAAAGCAGGTCAAATATAAAACAACGTTTATTCCAGATTCCTTTAACAAATGTAACATACAGTACCAACCAGGGGCAGTGGAAAATCGTTTTGTTTGGAGGGGCCAAAAAACACAATCCCTATCCTTGCCCCAAGCTCTTATTGCTTATGGTGTGTTGGACAAAATATTGGGGGGCCGTGGTCCCTGTGGCTTACCCCATTCTGCTGCCTATGGTAGCAACTAATGGATGCACATCTCCATGGGTGAGCTCCTTGGGGCAACTCCATGGGCCATGCCCCTTTGTGCAGTCATACTCATCTCATCTGGTTTCTGGCTTGCATTGACTGCCTCCTGTTTAGCTTTTACAAGTTCAGTCCACACTTCCCCAAGAGAATTACCGTCCATTGTTTCCATGTCTGCTATCCCAGTCATATCGGGACGCTGTCCTCTGGCCTGCTCTTTGTTTCATCGTCAGGACTTGCGCTGTCTGGTAAGGGTTAATCTCTTTAATACCACTCTGCACACCTCTCCCTTTGTGGATAAAGGCTACCTCTAAATTGTAGCAGACCTATGGACTGGACTTCTAAACTATAGATCCCTTAAATCCAAAATGGACTTGATTCTGAATATCCTTATCTCCCATAGCAAAGGTATTTTAGGTCTCACTGAGACTTGGCTTGGGGAAGGCAAGGAGTCTTATTTACACTGATGCTTACCCCCTGGCTATGCAGCACTCTCTGCTCCCCATACTTCATGTAGGGGCAGAGGAGAGGCACTAATTTATAGGGCCACCTTTCCACTTACAGAATTTCCAATGATTCCTGGGCAGGATCATAGAAGCTTCTTACTTGGATAGGCTCACCTTTCTCCTATAGTATTCTCTTAATTTTCTGTATCCCTTCTCTCCAGAGTACCCAATGGGATGCTACTCTCCAAACCCTCCTAGACTTAACTGTCTCTTCTCCTAGACTCATCACTACAATGCTCCTTTTAGACCACAAGATAAATCCTTTGTTCAATTTCTGAGCAACCATGGCTTTCTCTAGCATGTTCTCCAACTTACACACTTAGTAGGTCATACCTTCGATCTACTTCTTACTCAGTGGGACTTCTATCCCCTTCCGCTTTTGATGGCTACTACACCACTCCCCTGGTCCGACCATTTTTTCATAAATTTCCAATTGCATTATGCAACAACATACAACTGCCCAATTTCTGTATCTAGCAAGTACAGTCATCTGCACCATTCCATAATTTCTGCCACTCTAAGCACATTTCATCCTGCTGACACGCTTTTCCCCAAGAATTTCCATTCTCCCTCAATTGATGACCAGGTCCATAGTTGGAATTCTTTGCTGTTACAGCAGTTAGATGTTTTAACCCCACAAGTGTCCTTTTCTGGGCCTCCCAAGAAAAGGTTTCCCTGGTATCACAAGGGTCTACAGCTTCTGAAACAGCAGCTTAGGGCAGCTGAGAGAGCCGTGCAGAAAACAAAGTTTTCTTCCACATTGACTGTATTTAAGCACCACCATCATTACTATAGGTCCCAAGTCTTATCAGTGAAGCAGGAATATTTTTCTGCCTGGATAAATGAATCAGCTTTCTCTCCTAGAACTATTTTTCTATTTTTTCCCAGTTAACCACCCTTAATTCTTCATCTGGCCCTAAACCGGTGTTCTTAATTTCTCCTGATAACTTGGCACAACACTTTGCTTCAAAGGTTACTCTAGCTCGACAGGGCCTGCCTACAGCCCTGATCCTTTGCTTCCCTCCTTCACAAGATTGTACAACTCCTAGTCTAGAGCATATCTGGGCCAACTTTGACCCATCACTGAATACTCTGCAGAAAGCACGTGGAGATTAATTCCGAGATTTGTGTCCACGGGCCATCCAGATGTTCAGTCACCCGGATGGCCTGGGATGCACCTGATTCTGCTCCTGTGGGGCCAGACAACCCCGTGGGAGCAGAATTGTGGCATAAGACTGGGATGTCCAGGTCATGCCCAGATTCAGGCACCCTGGACATCCCGACCCTAACCAGGCTAGCCCAGTCAAGCTCCTGCATGGAGCCACAGTGCCATGGTGGCATGTTGCTATGGCACTGTGACTGCATGCAGGCAGACCCCAATATGTTGCTTTCCCCACAGCCTGACCCCCAATCAGGCCTACAGTGGCCAGGGTCAGGCTGCGGGGAACCCCCTGCACTCCCTTACCTGCCTTTCCCCAGCCTGACCCTGCATATTCCGACATCCAGGGGGACTTATTCCACCTCTGCGGTCGAATACATCCCCCATCCAAATGGCTGACCCCGGCATCGGCCCTGCCTGCATAGAGAGCTTCCCGCACATCTCTCTAAGCATTTAGCGGGGATAGATATCTGAAACGGACGTCCATCTCTGCTAGATTCTGCTCTGAATCGACCCCTTAGTATTCTAAAAAAAGACTACCTGTGCACTTGACCCAATTCCATTCATCTGGCTCTCAGAAAATGCTGTGGGATTAATTCCAATTAACAACATAATTATTAACACTAGTTTCACTCCTACCTGATTTCCACAATCATGGAAGGAAGCAATAATTTGCTGTAGTTTTAAAGGGCCTAAACTGGACCCATCAGATCCAGACAATTATCAGCCTATTTCAAATCTCCCCTTCTCAACTAAACTAACTGAAGGTTTTCTCTTATCTTAATTAGAGGACCATGTGGAATACACTCACACGTTGTACTTTCATCAGTCCGGTTTCTGCCAATACCATAGCACCGAGACAATTATTGCTGTGGTTCTTAGTGAAGCCCACTCTGCATTAGATTGAGGCCAGTTCATTCTGGGCATTTCACATGACCATACAGCAGCCTTTGATCTAGTGAATCACAGATGTCTCCTCCACCGTCTGTATGACATCTTCGTGGTCAGGTGCTATCTTGGTTTGGTTCTTATCTTTCCGCTAGGTCCTTTCAAGTAACATCAAACCATGTGGGGTCCCTCAGGGATCAGTCCTTTCCCCCCTGTTCTTCAATATTTTCTTTTCTCCATTGGCTACACTTATTCAATCCCTTGACTTTTCTTGTTATTTTTGTGCAGATGATATCCTTGTTGCTTAGTCTTTCCCTGGAGCTATCAGCAATAAACAGCTGCCCGATCAAAGTAGCCAGATGACTTAAAGAGAATGCCTTGTGGCTGAACTTGACAAAATCCACAGCTATGTGGATAACAGGCACATCCATAGTTCCCTCACTAGCCCTTTTCATGACCAACACTCCTCTGTCCCTTGTACTTTCTTTTAAGTATTTAGGGACAATCCTTGATAATGAGCTGCCTTTTTCAACCCATATTAGTACATTATCTCAATCTGCCTTTGCAGCACTTCAGCGATTCCACGCTATATACCCCCTTCTTCATTCCACTGCTCAAATTACTGTCATTCTGAATACAGTTATTACTTGGCTCGACTATTGTAACATTGTAGTCACAGGATTATTCTCGTATCAAGAATAGCGACTTCAATCTATCCAAAACATGGCTATCCATCTACAGTACTTGCACAGGCTAGGAAACACTACAATGTAGCTCCTTTGCTTATTCATCACCACTGGCTTCCCATTTCTTACCACATTCAGTTTAAGATAGAAACATAGAAACATGACAGCAGAAAAAGATCACATGGCCTATCTAGTCTGCCCTTCCATATCAACCACTACAACAGTCCCCTTTTTCCTTTAGAGATCCTCTGTGTTTGTCCCATGATTTTTTCAATAAAGATACTGTCATCATCTCTATCACCTCCACTGGGAGACTATTCCACGCATCTGCCACTCTTTCCATAAAGAAATATTTCTTCATATTACTCCTGAGTCTATCCCCTTTCATCCTCATCCTATGTCCCCTTGTAGCAGAGCTTGCTTTCAATAGCAAGAGGCTCTCCTCCTGTGCATTTATGCCATGGAGTTATTTAAACGTCTCAATCATATCACCTCTATCCCACCTTTCTTTTAAATTATACATTTTAAGATCCTTAAGCCTGTCCTTATATGCTTTATAATGAAGACCACTAGCCATTTTAGTAGCCACCCTCTGCACCGACTTCAACCTGTTTATATCCTTTTGAAGGTGCATTTTCCAGAATTGCACAAAATACTCCAAATGAGGTTGCACCAAATACAGAGACACTATCAACTCCTTTCTTCTGCTGGCCATTCCTCTCTCTATGCACCCAAGCATCCTTCTAGCTTTCGCTGTCACATTTCTATCTGTTTAGCTACTGTAAGATCATGAGACACAATCATGCATAGGTTCCGCTCTTCTTCTGTGGACAGAAATACTTCATTCCTATACTGTATCGCTCCTTTTGATTACGGCAGCCCAAATGCATGATCTTGCATATTTTAGCATTAAATATCAGCTGCCAAATTCTTGATCATTCTTGAAGTTTACCTATAACTCTACTCATGTTATCTACACCTTCCTGGGTGTCTACTCTATTGCAGATTTTGGTATCATCCACAAAGAGTCAAATCTTACCCAACAGCCCTTCTGCAATATCACTAACAAAGATGTTAAAAAGAATCGGACCAAGGACAGATCCCTGAGGCACACCACTGGTAACCTCCTTCTCCTCAGAGTGAGCTCCATTTACCTGTGCCCTTTGTTGCCTCCCACTCAACCAATTTCTAATCCAAGCAGTAACTTTAGGATCCATCCTTAGAGTGCTCAGTTTGTTTATAAGTCGTATTTGCAGAACGGTGTCAAAGGTTTTACTGAAATCTAAATACACCACATCTAGGGCTCTCCCTCGGTCCAACTACCTGGTCACCCAGTCAAAGAAATCAATGAGACTTGTCTGACAAAACCTGCCTCTGGTGAATCCGGTAATCCGTTGGACTCCAGAAACTTCAATATTTTCTCTTTCAGCAGCGCTTCCAATAATTTACTCACCACCGAGGTTAAACTAACCAGCTTGTGGTTTTCAACCACATTTTTACTTCTGCTTTTGTGTAAAGGGATTACATGTGCCTCTCTCCAGTCCTCTGGCACCACTCCTGACCCCAAAGAGGCACTGAAAAGGTCAGTTAGTGGAGCTGCTAGAACGTCCTGAAGTTCCTTCAGTATTTTCGGCTGTATCCCATCTGGTCCCATCTCTGTCTACTTTTAATTTAGCTTGTTCTTCATGAACACAATCTTCTGAAAATCATTCAAGATCCCCGTCACTTGTGTTCCTGTTTGTGGGTGTTTTCTGAGGTCCTGTTCTTGGTCCTTCATCTGTGAACACAGAACAGAAATATTTGTTAAGCAATTCCGCTTTATCCTCAGCTTCTACATATTCCTCCCCTTCACCCTTGAGTTTGACGATACCACTTTTGCCCTTCCTCCTCTCTCAAACATATCTGAAAAATATCTTTCCCCCCACACACACACACTTTTATTGCATTGGCTATTTCCTCCTCTTTTTGAATCTTTGCTTTCTTGATTACTTTGCCAGCGTCTCTTAAGGTTTTCCAACTATGGATGCCTGTCTTCCTCTGTCTGTAATCCCTTGTATTTCATGAAGGCCTCCCTATTTTTCTTCACCTTTTCAGCTACTTCTTTTGAGAACCATAGCAGCCTCCTTTTCCTTTTACCTTTATTTACCATTCTTACAAAAAGGTTGGTTGCCCTTAAAATATCCCCTTTCAGTTTTGCCCACTGTTTTTCTACATCCCCCAGCTGTTCCCATCCTGCTAATGACTCCTTGAGGTATTGGCCCATCTTGCAAAGTTAGTTGTCCTAAAGTCTAAGACTCTCACTTTTGAATGGATTTTATTAGTTCTAGTCCTAATACTGAACCACACCATCGGTGATCATTAGATGCGAGATGATCTCCCACTATAACATCAAGAACACTTTCACCATTGGTAAGCACCAAGTCCAGTATGGCTCCTTCACGTGTGGGGTCTGTTACCTGTTGCCTGAATAGTTCTTCCTGTAAAGATCTGCTTAATTTTAGATGATACTGCAGCAGGGATGCACCAATCAACATCTGGCATATTGAAAGCCCTTATCAGTAGCACTTTCCCTTTCCTGGCAATGCTGTGTATGTCTTCTGTTAAATCTCCGTCCACTTCTCCCTGTGCAAATGTATTTCTCTTTCTCTCTTTCTAGTTTAACCCACAATGCCTCCTCTCTCCCTTTTAAGCCCTCTTTTTCCATAGCTTTAATATTTTGTACATATAATGCCACTCCTCCTCCCTTTCTTCCTACCCTGTCCTTTCTGAATAAAGTATAGCCTGGTATAGTTACATCCCAGTCATGGCTGTCCATGAAACATGTCTCTGTTACTGCCACTAAATCAAAGTCAGCCTCTCCAATGCTACAGGCATTTATATACACTGCTTTCCAGATGTTGCCCCTTTTACCTTTTTCCATAAAGGTATTTAATGTTTCACTTATCTGGGGGCTTTCTTCACCCAGCCCCAAGAAATCTAGTTTAAAGCGCTCTTCAGTAGGTTAGCCAGTCTGCCGCTGAAGACACATCAACCCTTCTTGGACAGATGGATGCCATCTCAGCTCTGCAACCCTTGGAACAGCATCCCATGGTCCAGGAAACCAAAACACTCTCAATGACACCATTCACGCAGCCATGCATTTATCTCCAGGATGGAAGCTTCTCTGCTTTGGCCTTCACCCTCAACAGGAAGGACTGAAAAGAACACCACCTCCAGATCTACCTGCTTCACTCTCTGTCCCAGAGCCATGAAGTCAATTTTGATATACTCAGAGGATACCTAGAAGTACTATTTGTGCCGACCTGGATGAGCAGCATCGGATAATAGTCAGCGGACTTGATGAGTCTCATCGAGTCTTGGCAAACTCTGCATAACATCTCAGATTTTGGCACCTGACAGACAGCATACCTCTCTGGACATCAAGTCTGGTTGGCAGATGGATGACTCAGTACCCCTTAGAAGAGAGTCACCAATCACGATTACCCTTCACTTCCTTGTGGTTACTGATTCTGCCACTTTGGTGTGCTCGAGCTCTGGTTCTTCCCTTTCCTGGAATGCCTTCACCTTCTCCACTTCCAGGGCTGCATAATGGTTCTTCATTTCAAGAGCTGGAGGAGTTGGATTGGTGATTCTGCAGGTCCTGGAGATTATTGTCCAACCTTTGTCATTCTGTAGGCTCCCATCTTCACCTCTGCTGGAGAACTTGGATGTTTCAAGAAGCATCCCATCAATATGCTTCTGACTGTCTTGAATGCTCCTCAGCCTCGCCATCTCTTCTCTGAGCTCCTCCACTTGTTTCTTGAGAGCTTCAGCATGCAGGCATCCTGTACATGGAACTAGTCCTTTAACTGGCATTCGGATTTCTTTCTGGACCTCTGCCTCTACCTTACTCATTAAGTGCTTCATAATACAGCTCCAGACTGTCAGCCCTCACTATTCCCTATGCTCCTCTCCGCTGTCTATGGTCACTCCATGGAAACTGCCTAGTCATACCTCTGCCCACGAGAGCTAAATTACTCAGAAATCAGTCCTCTTTTTCATTGCTCTCACTCTTTGGAACAGTCTTCCTCAAACTATTTGCTTAGTACATAACCTCAAAAGCTATATCAGACTCTCCTAAAATAGTCCCTGTTTCAGCAGGCTTTTGGACTCGTGGCAAACTAAGCAGAACTTTGGTGGTGCTATTCTGCTGTTCCCGCCTTCCCCTCTCCCTGCTCCCCACTCTTTCCCCCTCCTTAAGTCTTCCTAGCACAATATAAATGTTCAGTGTCCTGTCAATCTTCATTCCTGATCGTCTCTCTAGTCTAATTTCACCTTACCTTTCCTGTATTAATCTGGAGGTCTTTTCAATTGTAAACAGCTCTGCATGTATCTTTCAATAGGGCAGTATATCAAATCCAATAAACAATAAATGATCTCCTTCAAGACACTGCGATTATTCAACATTTAGCTTATTCAGAAGATATTCACAGTATCTATCCACTAAGCTTTCAAAACCACACAGTATTTCAAAGTACAAAAGTGATGTCATTGCCAACTCCTAGCCATAATAATAAAAAACGGCATAGTTTACCCCCAGCATCTCTATGTCACTCAAATACACAGGTTTCCATGCTCCTACTTCATATACAATTACTATGGCTACATCACTGTTAAAAACAAACTTCTATCACTCGTCCTTTCTCACAGTATCAAATTGAACATTACAGCTCAATAAAACATGTAAACCTCCATTTATAAAAGCAGCTTGCGCATCAGAACCAGCTCACTGCTGACGCTATTTACTTAAGGGACTTCATGCTGTGCTAGCATTGATTGACAGTCTCCATAGTGACAAGGTCCTCAGTAACATTTCTTCTTTCCCTTCCCTTCTCCTTCTCCCATCCAGGACCACCATGCATGCCTTTTTTTCTCCCAAGCCAGCAGGAAGACAGTCACCTCTCTCACCTGGGACTTCATCAGGATGATGGCACCTTCAGATCTCCACCGGCTGTGTAGCAGCGAACAGTAAGTAGCACTAGTGTGTCTAGCAGCTGAAGCACTTTAAATGCAGCTTCAGAATTGGCACTTCTGCGCAAGGCATGCTGGGACTGGGATGCAGCATGTATTGGTGGTAGTGGTGATGGGAGCGAGTCTCAGGGGAGGTCCTAAAGAAATATTTGTGTACCTGCTCTGACTGCCCTACGCTTGCCTGCCTCAGTTACTCAGAAGGGGAAGGTAAGACGTGACATAGGAAGCAGAGCATTTTGGCACCCCGTATCTTGTGTACTCCGAGCCAGTGCCTCACTGACTCATTTGTTAAACTGGCCCTGGTGGTGTATGGAGAACCATGACTGAGATATAGTTACTGTATATTAAGTTATATCTGTTCAGGAAGGACCGTGCAGAAAGAAAGGGAGGAGTGGTGCTGTATGAAAAACAAATAATATCAAAGCAGCTGAACTACAGGGTTTATGAGGAAACGAGAAGGCACTCTGGGATAATTTGGAAAGAGGGAATGGAACATCTATTTATATTGGTGTGATATACAGATCTCTCTCACAGGCAGAAGAAGTAAACAGAGATTTAATTAAAAACATTCACAAAATTGCAATGAAAAGGGACATGCTGTTGTAAGGTGACTTCAATTTGCTGCATGTTGATTGGTAAATCATTTATATATTAGGCAGTCCTTGATTCTCTGCAGGGAGATTTCTTTTGACAGCTGGTAATGGAACCCATATAGGAGGAGGCAATACTGATCTGGTGCTTATGAACAAAGAAAATGCTTCAGATATCATAGTAGGCAATTAACTAGGATCCAGTGATCACCAAATTGTGCAGTTCAGTATTTAAGCACAGGTGGTGATGGTTCCTTCAACTGCAAGGGTCCTAGACTTCAGGAAACTTAGCTTGGTCAAGACAGCAAATACCTCAAGGAATCATTAGCTTGATGTGAGCATCTAGGGGAAGTGAAAAAGCAGTGGGCAAAACTCAAAGGAGATATTTGAAGGCAAAAAATCTATTTGTTAGGAAGTTAAGCAGAAGAAAGGAGATCATTATCAGGGTCATTCTGAGCCCCGAATAGCGGGGTTGGACGTCTCGTTGGGACATCCATCCCCACTATTTGTGCCCTTTCCCATCCCCGTCCTCCTTCCCCGCTCATTGTACGTAGAAGCTAGATGAGGTGGGGAAGGGGTGGATCAGGGGCGGTTTTAGGGCAGGCAGCGGGAAGTTGTCAGCCCTGGATATACAGGGCCGATTCCATTGTCGGCCCTATACGTCTGGGGCTGATAGCTTAAATGGGGAACTTATTCCACCACTGAGGTGGATTAACTTCCTCTATCAAGCAGAGGATGGCGGCCCGGGGCATGGCAGCAGCGGGAGGGGGCGGAGAGCATTCCCCGCAGCCTGACCCTGGCCCTGGGAGGCTGGATCGGGGGTCGGGCTGCAGGGAAAGCATTGTAGGAGCCGGCGGCCGGGGATCGTGACTTTACAATGTTGCCGTGATACCATGGCACCGCAACTCCATTGTAAAGCCCAGACTGAGTTATTCGGGCATGGCCTGTACATGCAGTCTGGGCTGAATTGCAGTCCCGGACTGCATGTACAGGCCTGATCGCAATTCTGATCCCATAGGGCTAGACGTGCCCCGCGGGATCAGAATCACGACTCCCTCTGTGCATTCGGATCCGGACGGGTAAACAGAGGGCCTGTGCATCCAGAATGGAATCGGGCCCTATGTGCTTTTTAAAGAAATAGCCAAAAAAGTAAGGGAAAAAAGTTAGCGATCATAAACCATATTTTGAAAAAAGTAAGATAGTCCGTGATAGTAGTCAGGAAAGCAAAGATGCAAATGGATGAGAAGATACTAAAACAGTAAAATGGGTAGGGTGTCCTTTTTTTCAGATATCTTAGTGACAGAAAGAAGTGCAAAGTGGCATTGTGAGGTTCAAAGGTGAAGAGGAGGCATATGTATAGGCTGATGAGGAAAAGGTTGAATTGCTTAGCAAATGTTTGGTGTTCACTAAGGAAAGCCCAGAAATAGGACTGAAGAAGAGAGACACAAATAGGAATAGAAGTGAGATAGATCTCAATTTTCAGAAGATTGTGTTTGTGAGAAGCTAGCTACAATCAAAGAAGTTCTGGTGGCCATGCTGTCTGATCTCTGGAGGCTAGTGTAGCAGACTTGGAAGACATAAAGAAGATAGAGAGAAACTCTGGAATTTGCTAACAGAGGATGTAGTAAAAGCTGTTAGTATAGCTGGATTTAAAAAAGAAAGGTCCTGGAAGAAAGGTCCATAAACCATTATTAAAGTGGACCCAGAATATTCATTGCTTGCCCCAATACAAGCATTGTGGAACCTGTGTCCTTTGAGGAAACTGCTAGATACTTGTGATCTAGAGTGGCCACTGTTGGAAACAGGATACTGGGCTTGATGGACCTTGGTCTAACCCAGTATGGCATATCTTATGTTCTTAGAAGAGACCTATACTGAAGTAGTACTGAAGTTCCACCTCCAAACTGGCAGCCTCTAAGTTGCCATGGAGGAGAGAGGTCACGTGAAAGGAGAGCATCATCTTGGTGTGGCAGGAAATGATCCTGCAGATAGGACCTGTTTGCCAGGAGATGTAAAACCTCTTATACCGAGGAGATTTCTCCAGGACCATGTGCCCATGAGGGAAGGGCTTGGACAGCTGTTATAGCTGGCGATTCGATCATTAGGCATGTAGATAGCTGTGTAGTTGGTGGACGTGAGGACCACCTGGTAACATGCCTGACTGGTGCGAAGGTAGTGAAGCGCTACTTAGACAATGTTTTAGATAGTGCTGAGGAACAGTCTGCTGTCTTGGTACATGTTGGCACCAATTATTGTACATAGGAAAGTGTGGGGGGAAGGTTCTGGAGGCCAAATGTAGGCTTTTAGGTAGGAAGATACAATCCAGAACTTCCATGGTAGCATTCTCTGAAATGCTTCCCTTTCCACGGTGCTCTGGAGTCTCAATGAGTGGATGAGACGATGGTGCAAAGAAGAGGGTTTTGGATTTGTTAGGAACTGGGCAACATTCTGGGGAAGGAAGGGGCTCTTCCAAAGATATGGACTGTACCTTAACTGGGATGGAACCAGACTCTAGCATTAACCTTTAAAAAGGAGACAGAGCAGCTTTTAAACTAGATAGTAGGGGAAAGCCGACAGGTGCCAAAAAGTGCATGGTTCAGAAGGAGAGTCAGGCCTATCTTCAGTGTCTTACCAGTCCTTCTGGAGGCAGCCAGTGTTGTCTGCCTCCAGAAGGTGGCAAGGTGTGTGGACTGGTTAAACACTGAAGATAGGCCCGACTCTCCTTCCCCATACTTAGGTGTGAAGCTTTGGATTGAGTCCTGAAAAGCCCAACAGCTCAGAGTATGAGGAGGTGTTTACCATTCTGGAACACATTTGCTGTTGCACTTAGAAGTGTAGAAGCCATGTAAGCTATATTACAGACATGGATGATTTGGCTATTGAGGGCTACCCCAGTTATGTCCAAGTTATAGTTCCTGTTTATTGTAAATAAAATGCAGCCCCGACTGCATTGTATAAGGCTCTGTTAAATGTAAACCGCACTGATTGGAATAGCGTGGTATAGAAGAGACATTAAGTTAAATAAATAAATAAATAAAATAAAATACTAGATATTGAGAGCTACCAATAGTGCCGTTGTGCATTGGAATGTTAAGAGCTATGAAAGCTATGATAGAAGTATTGACAGCTTTAGATATTGAGAGCCATTAGCCAATTAGCATTATTAGTTAATAAGTTTTATTCTTGTGTTGCATGAAGTCAGGTGTCAGAAATAGATTAAAAAATTGAGTTTGGTAGACCTATAATAGTGTAATATGGCACATCCCCTTCAGGCATACAATGTTTTTGCCGCATAAAGGGAGAAGTAACTTCATTGAGGTATTTTCTCCTCTGTAGTAGAGGTTGGCTGATAGAAGGTTTGTGGAGAGGTGGTTCCTGAGGTTAATAATTAATAAATAAGAGATATATAAAAGGTGTTTAACTGTTTTTTTTGAGTGGTTGTTTATGTACCCTAGTAGATGTTGTTTTGTTGAGTAGTGTTTTCTGGAAATAAGAATAACAAGTGAGGTGATCAAATCTGCAGATGAAACAAAATTATTCAAAGTTGTTAAAACGCAAGAGGATTGTGCAAAAATTGCAAAAGGACCTTGAAAAATTGGAAGACTTGATGTTCAAATGGCAGATGAAATTTAATGTGGACAAGTGGAAAGTTATGCACCTAGGACAGAACAACCCAAACTGTGCTTACACGATGCAAGGTACCACCTTAGAAACCACCACCCAGGAAAAGGGTTTATGCGTCATTGTGGATAATACTTTGAAAACCTCCACCCAGTGTGCAGCAGTGGCAAAGAAGGCAAATAGAATGCTAGGAATCATAAGGAAAGGAATGGAGAATAAAACAAATGGTATTATAATGCCTCTGTATTCTTCCATGGTGTGACTGCACCTTGAATATTGTGTGCAAATCTGGTCGCCATATCTTAAAAAGGATATAGCGGAATTAGAAAGGGTACAAAGAAGAGTGACAAAAATGGTAAAGGGGATGGAAGGATACCCCTATGAGGAGAGGCTTAAAAGGTTAGGGCTCTTCAATTTGGAAAAGAGACGGCTGAGGGGAAATATGATAGAGGTCTATAAATTAATGAATGGAGTGGAACGGGTAAATGTAGATCGGTTGTTTACACCATCAAAAAGTAGAAAGACTAGAGGACATGCAATGAAGCTACATTTAAGACTAATAAGAGAAAATATTTGTTTACTCCACACCTAATCAAACTCTGGAATTTATTACCGGAAGATGTAGTAAAAGCAGTGTAGCTGGATTTAAAAAGCTTTGGACAAGTTCCTGGAGGAACAGTCTAGAGTGGAGTAGCAGCCTAGTAGTTGGAGCACTGGCTTGGGGACCAAGGTTCAATTCCCACTAGCACTCCTTGTGGCCTTGGGTAAGTCACTTAACCCTCCATTGCCTCAGAAAAATCCAAGTTATCAATGTCCCTTTTTAAAGTTTAAGTTACAATGTAAACTGCTTTGATTGAAATGATAAAGCGGTATAAAAGGCCTGTTAAATAAATTATTAGAGAGTACCTGTGAAATCCACTGCTTGCCCCGGGATAACCATTGTGCAACTTGTGTCCCTTTTGGGAAACTGCCAGCTACTTGTGACCTGGATTGGCCACAGTTGGAAACAGGATACTGGGCTTGATGGACCTTGGTCTGACCCAGTATGGACACCAGAAATTGCTACAAGGGCCTCATTTATCCCTGAGGCCTTAATTTATGGACCACTACTGTTGAGATATGTGAGATCACTGTCTGCATATTATCTTTCCTAAAAAAGTGTTTATGAAGTTCTGTTCAAATGCCAGTTGTTCAAACTTTATCTTATAATGGGGCATCATATTTCCTCTAATTTAGGGATAAGGAAATTTTTGAAGTCGCTTCTCCTAACTCAGTTTAGAGTCATGGAAAGGGATAGGGCGGCTCTTGTGCCTGTCTAAGTAAAGTGGATGTTCCCTGTTTTGTGTTTGGAGGGACCTATGCAAGGTTCTGTTTGAGCCTGCCAATGGGGCATGGAGTTTCTTGCTGAATAGACAGGAGGAGAACTTCCCGTTTTCAGAGCCAAATAGACCTTGAACGTAGAGGGGAGTCTCCAAGGCCAGCTAGACTTAATCTATGGAATAGAAGTTGAGATAGTTACCAGATTTGTTTTGGGAGAGCAAATCTGGGCCGTCTGGGCAGGGCTGAGCTGAGCTGGGAGGGGCAGGGATTCTTCCTCATTGGTCATCTTTTCCTCATATATTTCAAAATGACCAATCTAAATAGCATTCAGTAATTTTTTTTTTTTTCAAAGGTTTATTTATTGAAAAGAACGAGCACAATACAAATATAACATAACTCTTTCCATTTTCCAATAAAATATAGCAGAACAGGCATATCCAGGGCGGGGCTGTATCTTGTCCACCGCCCTAGGATTACAACAATACGAGCCCAAGAAGAAAGAAAAAAAAAAAAAAAAAAAAAACCCCAGTTAAGTACTGTCAGACCCACCTCTCCCCCCACCCCCCTCCCACCCAGCCCCCCCACTCCTCCCCCCCTCCCGGGACCTACTGGACCTAGTAACCATCCTATCCACCATTATCAAGAGACCTTCTAAGCGTCTTTACATACCCAAAACCGCACTGCGCGTTGTTGGTCTCAATGCTTGAATGTAGGGGGTCCACAATAAGAGGAAGAAGGCCCAACTCCGAGGGTGCCTCTTCGCACTCCTACGCTCCAGGAGCATAAACTGATGGAACCCATTGCGCCATTCCCAAAAGGAGGGAGCCGAAGGCTCCAGCCATCTCCGCAACACAGGACCCTTCCCCACCAGACATGCTTTCCGGATCAACAATTTCGGCCACCTGCCTTTGGTTGGAGTGCTCCACTTGATCCAGTACCACTAGTCGCCCCGTCCAGCAGACCTGTTGCTGTAGTAAGCCGCTCAGGTAATTGGCTATCCTAAGCCAGTAGCGGCGTATATGAGGGCACCCCCACCACATATGACCCAAATCTGCTAGTGGACAGGCGCATTTTGGGCATCCCACCAGAGGTTGCCAGGTGGCTACGCAGGGCCCGCCTAGGGGAGAAGTGGGCTCGCAATATACATTTTAAACTGCATTTCACGCCATCTAGCCCCCTCCGCTAACTGAGTTATCCGAGTTAATGCAGCACGCACAGAGCCCGGTTCCACCTCACAGCCCAATTCCCGCGCCCATGAAGCCTCCTCTGCCGAGTAATCCAACGGCTTCATATAGGGCTCCAAGGCTTTTTTTATAACTAGCGATGGAACGTGTAGTTCCCTCCCGAGAGCGAAGAATTCTAATATCCGTGCAGAATGGTCACCTCTCTCAGCTCCGGGCTCGTAACTGACTTCACGTAATGGGAAGCTGCCGGTACGCGAACAAGGAAACTGCGGGGCACAAGTCGTACTCCCGACATAAAGTTACTAAAGGTTTACATTGGCCTTCCAGATCAATTACATGCCCCAACGACGCATTCCCAGTGTCGCCCAGCGACGGAAGGAGGCCGAGTCCGAGCCCGGGAGGAATTGGGGCGTTACCTTGCAACGGTAAACCAGCTTGAAATCTCCGGCGAGCTCCCCACAGTTGATTCAAGCGTTGCCAGGTATACCGTGCTGCCTGAACCAGCACACTGCCTGATACCCGACTCGGCAGGACCGCATGGCCGTAAATGTAGGGCCGCCAGCAAGGAGTGTGGCGCTACTAAGGCCTCTTCTAATGCCCTCGGGGTGTAAACCTCAGTATTACCAAGCCAGTCTCCCAAGTGCCTAGCCTGACAAGCCAAGGCATATATCCAAAGGTCGGGCACTCCTCCAATGCCCCCAGATCTCCATCCCCTCTTCAAACGGTTCAGTGGTATGCGTGCTCTATAGCCCCCCTCCAAAGAAACCGTCGGAGTTCATGCTCGATGCGCTGGAGATCACGCCGCAGTAATCGCACCGGCAAAGTTTGCAGCCAGTATAGGACCCGTGGCAAGATCACCATCCCCACTGCGGCTGCTCTGGCCCAGTAAAGATAGGGGAGAGGCGCCCACGCCTGGAGCTGTGAGCGAACTTTAGACCAAACACGCTCAAAATTCTGCTTGTACAATGCCGCCGTATCTTTAGTTAACTCAATCCCCAAGTAAATAAAAGAGTCGCCAGCCCACCTCAGGGGAAAGTTCCCCCCCCATTGTCGTCGGAGCCGTCCGCCAACATCCATAGCCTCTGATTTGTCATAGTTAATACGCAACCCCGCAAAGTCACCATACCGGGAGAATTCGGTAAGTAGACACGGCAGTGACTGTTGTGGGTCGCACAAGTGAACAAGGATGTCATCCGCAAATGCGGCTACTTTAAAGTCGTAAGACCCGATATGGACGCCGCGGAATATCCTTAGATTCCGCTATACTCCTCAGCAGTGGGTCCAAGGTCAGCACGAACAACAATGGGGAGAGCGGACAGCCCTGACGAGTGCCCCTCTTCAGGGCAAAACCATCAGACAGCACCCCCATTGCATAAAATACTGGCTGTCGGGTTGGCATACAGACAGCAATCCCACCATCCCAATAAAGGGGTCACCCAGCCCATACCAAGGCAGGAGTAGCTTCATATATTCCCAGTTAACCCCGATCGAACGCCTTTTCGGCGTCAAAACTAATCAGCAGTGATTGCTCCTCTCGCGCCCGCACCCATTCTATAGAGGCTAATATCTTTCGTAAGTTCCGCACTGCATGCCGCCCTTGGACAAAACCCACCTGCGACTCGTGCAATAGGCCCCCCAGGACAGCGGCAAAGCCGGTCAGCCAGGACCTTCGCTAACAACTTCAATCGAAATTTAGCAATGAGATGGGGCGGTAGGAAGCCGCTTGCGTGGCGTCTTTACCCGGTTTGGGTATTACTGTAATAAACGCGTGATTCGCTCTCCCCACGTAAACTTCCCCTGCTCCACCCTCCGGCAATACACCGTAGTCAGGACGGGGCAACCCGGCCAAGCAGTAACTTATAGCACTCCGCCCCGAAACCGTCCGGACCGGGCGATTTATAACAACTAGCCCCTTGATAACTTTACACACACTTCCTCCTCCGTCTGGTGCATCCAACACTAAGCGCTGCTCCGTGGTCAGCGTGGGAATCTGCAGCCCCCGAAGGTAACTGGCCATTGCTACCGGGACCCCCCACCGCCTTGGTATAGTTTCTGAAAGAAAGTACGGAACACGTGGGCTATCGCAGGGCTATCTTTATGCAGTTGGCCCTGATCGTCGCGCAGCGCTGCGATAGATCGGGTCCCCCTGCTGCCACGCAAACAGCGCGCCAGTAGGTGCCCCGGTTTGTTCCCAAGCGGTGAAGCTGATACCGATAATATAGCAAAGATTTTCTTCGCCCGTTGATGGAGCAGCTCGTTAAGAGAGGACTGAAGTTCCCAAAAGAGGCATTTGTTAGCCACTGTGGGATTACCCGCACACCGCCGCCGGCTTTTAACCACCTGCTTCTCTAGCTGGACTATACGCGACGCGATCAATTTGCGTTTTCCGCGCTCCATAAGCAATAATATCGCCACGTAGGACCACTTTCGCTGTTTCCCACAGTAGCTCAGGTTCATCCCTATGCTGTATGTGGACATCCATAAACTCCTCCCACCGCTGTGCGAGATAGGCGTGAAATTCGGTATCAGTGTACAGTCCCATAGGGAAGCGCCAGACGCGCTGCGAGGTAGGAATACCCCCCCACCGCAGCTCCACCCAAATTGTGCATGGTCCGAACCATCATTGGGCCGATCCCAGCTTCCCCAACCTGCGCAAACAACCGTTCGGAGACCAAGACATAGTCGATTCGTGCACTGGAATCGTGGGCTCTCGACTGGTGGGTAAAGTCACGCTCCCCGGGGTGCAGTAGACGCCATGGGTCTACCAACTCCAATCGGCGTCTCAGTTCCTGGAGCGCTCGGGTAGCCGGCAGCCGCCAACTATCCCTCCCTCCTCCAGATGTGTCCAAATCAACATCCAACACCCCATTGTAATCTCCGCCTAAAATCATCAAGGGGACATCTGGTAGCTGCTCTATCCTGGAGGCCAAACAGGCAAGGAAAGATTTGTCCAACACATTTGGAGCATACAAGTTGCCAACCACACCACTGTCTCCCCTCTAAGTTACCATATAACAGGATATATCTCCTTTTTGGGTCTACATATTGCCGCTCAAGGTCAAAGCGCACATTCTTATGGATCAGCAGGAGCACCCCACCTTTTTTCCCCAGCGCCGGGGCACCCCAACATTGTCCCACCCAATCTCTCTGCAGTTTCGCATGTTCTTCAGCAGTCTGGTGGGTTTCCTGTAAGATGGCAATATCGCAGTGCAATCTGGCCAAAGCCTGCAGCACCTTGTACCGTTTAACAGGGGTGCCTATGCCACACACATTCCATGAAATGAGTTTCAGCTGGAGGCACTAGCATTCAGTAATTTAAAAAGTTTAAAAAAGAGAATAGTAGTTTTTCTCAAGTTTATTTAACAGCCATACAAGCGTGGAGTTGCAAAGACCCGCGTTTGTTTTTTTTAAATTAGAGTCTGCTGCCACTGTGCAAATGCCAAGGGAACAGGAAAAGCTGTGGTGTGGCAAGGGCAGGGGCAGGCAGGAAGCGTGGGGGGAGCTGAGGCTGCCAGTCAACATCCCTAAATGCACCTGTATTTTTTTGCGCCCTCTGCGGCTGCACCACTCGCGCAGGCCTAGGTACAGCATTTAGGGGATGAATGGGCTGCTGGGGCCACAGTGTTTTTTTATTTAGTATTTTATCTGTATTTTTTCAGTAAGTTTGTTTTGTAAACCGCTTAGAATGTTATACATCGTAGCAGTATATAAATGTTTTAAAATAAATAATTAAAATAGGTGTCTAAGGGGGCTAACGAGCTTCCTAATATGGAAAGCCAGAGGAGAAGCAAGAAGGGTTCCAGAGATTATATAGAAGAATATTTTTGTAGGGAATGTGTCTTTCTGTATTCTTCTTCCTGGCAAGCTGATAACTAGGTGGCCAAACTCCAAGAATTTTTGGTTTTACCTCAAGCCCCACAAAAAGTCAAGAGGAGAAAGGAAGTACATTCAGAAGAGTGTAGTTCCTACTGTCCAGAGAAGTAGGTTGTCTGAAGAAGTTGAACCAAGAGGCCCGTGAGAGGACAGAGGATCTAAGGTGTTGATGTGGGAGAGTGATACTTAAAAGGTGTACACGAGGATCCTTTCATGGTGTATCACTGAGAGAGAGCTCTGCCTGTGATGTATGTAAAGCTGCATAGGGTAATGAACCTCATGTAGCTTCAAGAGGCATATGGACTGAGTATTGAGGTTACAAAGAAGAGAAACTTACTGATGAGACAGAAACCTAGCTGGTGTCCTAGGAAAGAAAAGTGTCCAGTACTGTGAGAGTGCAAGTGGAGAATGGAGTGTCTTTCAGAAGAAAAGGAAGTTCCTGGGGGGAAATCCACATGAACACAGTGTGAGAGAGTCTGAGGTTTGGAGATGGATCAACCACTAAGGAGCAGAATAGGGAGGAATAAATTTAAGCTACAAGTACAGACATCCAGAACTTTCAGAATTTGTTTCTTTAATGCATGTCTCCCGCATGAATGACTTAGAATTTATACAAACTTAGATTGTAAGCCTTCTGGGGATGGGAAAATACCTACTGTACCTGAATGTAACTCACTTTGAACTTCTGAGAAAGGTGTAAGCTAAATTCAGTTCCCTTAATGTTCATTATTTATCGATTTATATATGTAACAAATTCATATATTGCCTTGCCGGCTAATAGTCATCCAAAACAGTTTACAAGTTAAAACAGATATGCAATAACATTAATATGCACAAAATACAATAGAAGAAAAAAGAAAGATACAATGAACAAGAAAATAAAATACCATAGAAACATAGAAATATGATGACAGAAAAAGACCACATGGCCTATCTAGTCTATCCTTCCATATCAACAACTACAACAGTCCCCTTTTTACCTTTAGAGATCCTCTGTGTTTGTCCCATGCTTTTTTGAATTCAGTTACTGTCCTTATCTCTACCACCTCCACTGGCAGACTATTCCACGGATCCACTACTCTTTCCGTGAAGAAATATTTCCGCATATCACTCCTGAATCCATCTCCCTTCACCCTCATCCCATGTCCCCTCGTAGCAGAACTTGCTTTCAATTGAAAGAGGCTCTCTCCCTGAACATTTATGCCACGGAAGTATTTAAACATCTCAATCATATCACCTCTATCCCATCTTTCCTCTAAGGTGTACATATTAAGATCCTTAAGTCTGTCCTCATATGCTTTATAATGAAGACCACTAATCATTTTAGTAGCCACCCTCTGCACCCAATCCATCCTGTTCACATCCTTTTGAAAGTGCAGTCTCCAGAATTGCACACTATACTCCAAATGAGGTCTCATCAAAGACTTAACAGAGGCATTATCACCTCCTTTTTTCTGCTAGCCATTCCTCTCCGTATGCACCCACGCATCCTTCTAGCTTTTGCCGTCACCTTTTCTAACTGTTTAGCTACTTTAAGATCATCAGACACAACCACGCCTTGGTCCCGCTCTTCTTTAGTGGACAAAAGTACTTCACTCCCTATACTATATTACTCCCTTGGATTGCTGCAGCCCAAATGCATGACCTTACATTTTTTGACATTAAATCCCAGCTGCCAAATTCTAGACCATTCTTCAAGCTTAGCTAGATCCCTCCTCATGTTATCTACACCTTCCTGGGTGTCTACTCTATTGCAGATTTTAATATCATCCGCAAAGAGGCAAACCTTACCCAACAGCCTTTCCGCTATATCACTAAAAAATATATTAAAAAGAATCGGACCAAGGACAGATCCCTGGGGCACACCACTGGTAACATCCTTCTCCTCAGAGTGAGCTCCATTTACCTGTACTCTTCGTCGCCTCCCACCCAACCAATTTCTAACCTAAGCAGTAACTTTAGGGTCCATCCCTAGGGTGCTCAGTTTGTTTATAAGTCGCCTGTGAGGAACAGTGTCAAAGGCTTTACTGAAATCTAAATAAACCACATCTAGGGCTCTCCCTCGGTCCAACTCCCTGGTCACCCAGTCAAAGAAATCAATCAGATTTGTCTGACAAGACCTGCCTCTGGTGAATCCATGCTGCCTCGGATCCTGTAATCTGCTGGACTCCAGAAACCTCACTATTTTCTTTTTCAGCAGTGTTTCCAATAATTTACTCACCACCGAAGTTAAACTTAACTGGCCTGTAGTTGTCAACCACATCCTTACTTCCGCTTTTGTGTAAAGGCACCACATGAGCCTCTCTCAAGTCCTTTGGCACCACTCCCGACTCCAACGACGCATTGAAAGGTCAGTCAGTGGAGCTGCTAGAATGTCCCCAAGTTCCCTCAGTATTCTAGGGTGTATCCCATCCGGTCCCATCGCTTTGTCTACTTTAAGTTGAGCTAGTGTCTCACAAACACAGTCTTCTGAAAATTGTTCAAGATGTCCCTCGTTTCTGTTCCAGTTTGTGGGTGTTTTCTGAGGTCCTGCTCCTGGTTCTTCATCTGTGAACAGAGAACAGAAATATTTGTTAAGCAATTCCACTTTATCCTTATCAGCTTCTACATATTCCTCCCCTGCACCCTTGAGTCTTACAATACCACTTTTGCCCTTCCTCTTCTCACTAAGATATCTGAAAAATGTCTTATCCCCCCATGTTATTGCTTTGGCTATATCCTCCTCCTTTTGAATCTTTGCCTTCCTGACTACTTTGCTAGCTTCTCTAAGTTTTTCCAAATATAGATGCCTGTCATCCTCTGTCTGTGATCTCTTGTATTTCATGAAGGCCTCCCATGAACAAGAAAATAAATAATACAATCAACATCTATTCCCACCCACTGTACCCAGACACAACACCTACCTGAAAGGAGATTCTGCGGGGCCACTTAAACCTTCCCCAGCTATACTAGGAAGAGACAGGTTTTCAGTAAGATTCAAACCTCAAAACTACTGCACGCTATTTCACAAAGTGGAAGCTGCCATTGAAAAGGCTATTACAAGCCACCACCTTTTTTTTATCACCTTCACAGAAGGAATATGCAAACGCCTACTCTGAGAAGAGCATAGGGCCCTCCTATGCTTGTACCAGGTGGTCCTATTCTGCAAAAAGAGAACTCCTTTTCCACGTGTTATGTAGTTGTTAAGTGCCATTGAGTTGGTGTTGACTCCTGGCGATCCTCTGGATAATTGACTTAAACTTTGTTCGGTCTTCAGCCAAGCAGCTCATTGTTGATAGAGTGGTATCCATAGCTGCTGTTAATGTATTGATCCATCTCATTGCTGGCCTTCTTTTTTAACAGTGACCTTCCACCTTGCCAAGCATTATGTCTTTCTTCAATGATCTCTCTCTTCGCAAGATGTGTCCAAAGTATGAAAGTCGAAGTCTTGTCATCTGAGCTTCTAAGGAAAGCTTAGGTTTGATCTCCTCTAGTACTGACTGGTTTGTTCTTTGGGCAGTCCATGATATGCACAGTATTTGTCGCTAGCACCATAATTCAAAGGCATCAATTTTCTTCCTGTCTATCTTTTTCACTGTCCAACGTTTGCATCCGTATGATGTTATTGAAAATACCATGGCCTGGACAAGTTTAATCTTTGTATGGAGAGAGAGACATCTCTGCTGTTAAGAACCTTGTCTAGGTCCTTTATAGCCATTCTGGGAAAAATCGTATTGCTAAAGCTGTTGCCCCCGTTACAGCTTCTGCCTTGGCCCAGACAGAGGTCCAAATGCCAGTTAAGGACCAGTTCCATGAGCAGGGTGCCTGCATGCTGAAGCTCTGCGGAAACAAGTGGAGGAACTCAGAGAGGAGGTGGCGAGGCTGAGGAGCATTCAAGACAGTGAGAAGTACATTGATGAGATGCTTCTTGCAGCAACCAAGCTTTCCAGCACAGGAGAAGATGGGTGCTAACAGAATGTCAATGGTTGGACACAAATCACCAGGGCCTGCAAAACCACCAATCCAACTTCTCCAGCCCTTAAATTGAAGAACCATTATGCAGCCCTGGAAGTGGAGGAGGTAAAAGCATCCCTGGAAAGGGAAGAACCAGAGTTCAAGTACCCCAAAGTTGCAGAATCAGTGACCAGAAGGAAACGAAGGGTAGTGGTGGTTGGAGACTCTCTTCTGAACGGTACTGAGGGGTCCATCTGCCGACCAGACTTGATGTCCAGAGAGGTATGCTGTCTGCCTGGTGCAAAAATCCAAGATGTTACGGAGAGTTTGCTGAGACTCATCAAGCCCACTGACTATTACCCAATGTTGCTAATCCATGTTGGAACAAATGATACTGCCAGGTATACCTCGGAACGTATCAAAAGTGACTTCATGGCTCTGGGACAGAGGGTGAAGCAGTTAGGTGCACAGGTGGTGTTCTCTTCAATCCTCCCTGTTGAGGGTAAAGGCCAAGGCAGAGAGGCTCGCATCCTGGAGATGAATGCATGGCTGCGTGGATGGTGTCATCGAGAGCGTTTTGGTTTCCTAGACCATGGGATGCTGTTCCAAGGGTTGCAGAGCAGAGATGGCATCCATCTGTCCAAGAAAGGTCAACGCATCTTCGGTAGTAGACTGGCTAATCTACTGAAGAGGGCTTTAAACTAGATTCATTGGGGATAGGTGAAGAAAGCCCCCAGGTAAGCGAAAGCCCCCAGGTAGGTGATACATTAAATACCTTTATGGAAATGGGTAACAGGGGTAACATATGGAAAACAGTGTGTATAAATGCCCGTAGCATGGGAAATAAGATCCCTGATGTTGAAGCTTTGGTGGGAGTGGCTGACTTGGATTTAGTGGCAGTTACAGAAACATGGTTCACAGAAAACCATGACTGGGATGTAACTATACCTGGCTATACTTTATTCAGAAAGGACAGGGTAGGAAGAAGGGGAGGAGGAGTGGCACTATATGTAAAAACTACTATTAAAGCTTTGGAATTATAGAGCTTAAAAGGGAGAGAGGAGGCATTGTGGGTTAAACTAGAAAGAGGGAAAGAGAAATCTATTTGCATTGGTGTGATATACAGACCTCCCTCACAAGAGGAAGAGGTGGACAGAGAGTTAATTGAAGACATACGCAGCATTGCTAGGAAAGGGGAAGTGCTACTGATAGGAGATTTCAATATGCCAGATGTTGATTGGCACATTCCTGTTGCAGTATCATCTAGAAGTAAGGAGATCCTGGATTCTCTACAGGGAGAACTATTCAGGCAATTGGTAACAGGCCCCACACGTGAAGGGACCATACTGGACTTGGTGCTTACCAATGGTGAAAGTTTTTCTGATGTTGTAGTGGGAGATCATTTTGCATCCAGTGATCACCAGATGGTGTTGTTCAGTATTAGGACTAGGGCTGTTAGAATCCATTCCAAGGTGAGGATCTTATACTTTAGGAAGACTAACTTTGCGAAGATGGGCCAATACCTCAGGGAGTCGTTAGTGGGATGGGAACAGCTTCGGGATGTATAAAAACAGTGGGCAAAACTGAAAGGGGATATTTTAAGGGCAACCAACCTTTTTGTTAAATTGGTAAATAAAGGCAAAAGGAAAAGGAGACCGCTATAGTTTTCTAGGGAAGTAGCTGAAAAAGTGAAGAAAAAGAGGGAGGTCTTCATGAAATACAAGAGATCACAGAGAGAGGAAGACAGGCATCTGTATTTGGAAAAACTTAGAGAAGCTAGCAAAGAAGTCAAGAAGGCAAAGATTCAAAAGGAGGAAATAGCCAATGCAATAAAATGGGGGGATAAGACATTTTTCAGATATATTAGTGAGAAGAGGAAGGGCAAAAGTGGTATTGTCAGACTCAAGGGTGCAGGGGGGGGGGATATGTAGAAGCTGATAAGGATAAAGCGGAATTGCTTAAGAAATATTTCTCTTCTGTGTTCACAGATGAAGAACCAGGAGCAGGACCTCAGAAAACACCCATAAATAGAAAAAGAAGCGAGGGACATCTTGAAGAATTTTCAGAAGACTGTGTTCGTGAGAAACTAGCTCAACTTAAAGTAGACAAAGCGATGGGACCGGATGGGATACACCCTAGAATACTGAGGGAACTTGGAGACGTTCTAGCAGCTCCACTGACTGACCTTTTCAATGCCTCGTTGGAGTCGGGAGTGGTGCCAAAGGACTGGAGAGAGGCTCATGTGGTGCCTTTACACAAAAGCGGAAGTAAGGATGTGGTTGAAAACTACAGGCTGGTTAGTTTAACTTCGGTGGTGAGTAAATTATTGGAAACACTGCTGAAAGAAAAAATAGTGAAGTTTCTGGAGTCCAGAAGATTACAGGATCCGAGGTAGCATGGTTTCACCAGAGGCAGGTCTTGTCAGACAAATCTGATTGATTTCTTTGACTGGGTGACCAGGGAGTTGGACCGAGGGAGAGCTCTAGATGTGGTGTATATAGATTTCAGTAAAGCCTTTGACACTGTTCCTCACAGGCACCTTATAAACAAACAGAGCACCCTAGGGATGGACCCTAAAGTTACTGCTTGGGTTAGAAATTGGTTGGGTGGAAGGCGACAAAGAGTACAAGTAAATGGAGCTCACTCTGAGGAGAAAGATGTTACCAGTGGTGTGCCCCAGGGATCTGTCCTTGGTCCGATTCTTTTTAACATCTTTGTTAGTGATATAGCGGAAGGGCTGTCGGGTAAGGTTTGCTTCTTTGCGGATGATACCAAAATCTGCAATAGAGTAGACACCCAGGAAGGTGTAGATAACATGAGGAGGGATCTAGCTAAGCTTGAAGAATGGTCTAGAATTTGGCAGCTGGGATTTAATGTTAAAAAATGTAAGGTCATGCATTTGGGCTGCAGCAATCCAAGGGAGCAATACAGTATAGGAGGTGAAGTACTTTTGTCCACTAAAGAAGAGCGGGACCTAGGCGTGGTTGTGTCTGATGATCTTAAAGTAGCTAAACAGGTAGAAAAGGCGACGGCAAAAGCTAGAAGGATGCTTGGGTGCATACGGAGAGGAATGGCTAGCAGAAAAAAGGAGGTGATAATGCTTCTGTATAAGTCTTTGGTGCGACCTCATTTGGAGTATAGTGTGCAATTCTGGAGATTGCAGCTTCAAAAGGATGTGAACAGGATGGAGTGGGTGCAGAGGGTGGCAACTAAAATGATTAGTGGTTTTCATTATAAAGCATATGAGGACAGACTTAAGGATCTTAATATGTACACCTTAGAGGAAAGGTGGGATAGAGGTGATATGATTGAGATGTTTAAATACCTCTGTGGCATAAATGTTCAGGGAGAGAGCCTCTTTCAATTGAAAGCAAGTTCTGCTACGAGGGGACATGGGATGAGGGTGAAAGGAGATAGATTCAGGAGTGATATGCGGAAATATTTCTTTACGGAAAGAGTAGTGGATCCATGGAATAGTCTCCCAGTGGAGGTGGTAGAGATGAGGACAGTAACTGAATTCAAAAAAGCATGGGACCAACACAGAGGATCTCTAAAGGTAAAAAGTGGACTGTTGTAGTTGTTGATATGGAAGGACAGACTAGATAGGCGATGTGGTCTTTTTCTGTCATCATGTTTCTATGTTTCTATGTTACCAAGAGCAATACATTGTCGGATTTCTTGACTGCTAGTCCTTTTTTTATTGATTGTTGATCCAAGTAAGTTAAAGCTGTCAACTACTTCAATTTTTTTCTGCATCAGTGATGAACTTATTGATTTTGCCAGTTGTCAGGATCTTTGTCTTCTTAATGTTAAGGTGCAGACCCATTTTAAGACTTTATTTCTTGATCTTGAGAAGCAAATGTTTCAAATCATATTCACTTTCAGCCAGTAGTGTGGTATCATCAGCATAGCGAAGGTTGTTGATGAGTCTTCCACCAATCTTCACACCTCGGTTGTCTTCATATGTACAACCTGAAAAGTCAATTCTAGATTTAGGCCCTTATTTTAGAAGCATCTACAACTGTAAACTGCAATCTTTACAAATGTAAATGGCATACACATACAGGCAGTGATTTTTGGAGAGCCGCTATTTATCCGTGTAGAACCCCCAGGCTGCAGAGATTTCAAAGACGTTAACTTTGCATTTTACAACAGGAAATCATGTCTATAGGCTTTCACATTTCTCCTAGGGCAACTGCAAATGATAGCTTGAAGGGGTAGGGGCAAAGGCTGATAAAATCCCTTTCCCATCCTTTAACATCATCGTCAGATCCTCCACTCCCAACACCTATGACCCATCAGCAGACTCCCCATCCCCTGATAACATCATCAACTCCCTCCCCCAACACTAACACCCCCTAGCCCTTATGGGGGGTTCCTTGGTGTCTAGCATAAGACAGAGTAATCCTCAATTGCTCCTGCTCCATCGAGCCCTTGGCATCAAAATGATCCCACTGCACTAGCTTCAAAGTACTAGCACTACTTACTCCTTATTTGGCAGCTTAACTCTAACATTAATACTGTGAGGCAATTGTTAGGGGTCTGATATGCTATTTTGATGCCGAGCACTTGATGGAATAGATGAAACTGGGGATTACTCCTGTTCCCCAAAATAGACCACCAGATAAATCCCTGGAAAGAGACACAGGAGAGAGGTCTGTTGATGGTGTCAGGAGAGTTGGAGAGTGTCAAGAGGTGGGGGATCAGATGATGGTGTCAGAGGAGTATCAGGGATGAGAGATATGGTAGATATTGGTAACGTTTTGGAGTATGGAAGGAGAATATTGAGGATATTGGGGTCCAGTGAGAACTCGATCCCACTATTGCCCTTTTACCAGATAGCAGTTCTCATTACCAGGGTTGCAGCAGGCAGGAATTTGCCTTGTTCCTGGCTGCAGCAATGCAGCATGTGAAAAGGGGTTGCTCTGTTTTTCAGCATCTCCATTTCCAAAATTTCTGCTCCCACAGAATATGCTGGCAAATGGACATGTACTCCTGCATGTCCTTTCAGATATTTTACAAAAGGCTACACATTTGACAGGCTTTTTGTTAAATACAGGAAAAATTGAGCACATCCCAATCTGGATGTCTCAGTTCTACTCCAAACAGCCTATATAAAATGAGCCTTCACTTTATATTCTTTTCACTCACCCAGGTGAATGGTGAGATAGGAGTAAGTGAAGAGGTGAGACGTGGAGCCTGATTTGCAAAGGGGCACTTCAGGGCCATCCGGACGGCCCTGAGTAAGACGGGCCCATTAGAACCCGAATCTGAATTACGGGAACAAAACATTCCTGTGGTACACAGAATCTGGTCCGAGGATAGCCTGGTGTGCTCCTGCCTGTCTGCAGGGATGTCCTCCCTGCCGGAGCCTCTGGCTCCTGCTGCTTGGCCCCCCTCTACCCCACTGCCCGACCCAGGGCTGGCCAGCAGGGGCCTGGATTGGGCAGTGGGGACCCCCCTGCTCCTGGTCCTGGCTACGGGTCGGGATCCCTGGGCCCGATCGGCCTGCCGGTGCTGATTATTCCACCTTCAAGGTGAAATCATCAGCACGTCCCCTCTGACCCGGCAGGACATACAGGGCAGTGATCTGAATTGGCCCTGTAGATCCTTTCGGCTCGGCCCATCCCCTCCTGCCCCCCACTAGCTCTCCCCATGTGAGCCATGTGGGGGGAGCAGGCAGGGGATTAGGGGAAGGATAGCTTGCAGGGCTGCATGTCCCGCCAGGACGTGCAGCCCCGTAAGTTGCAACTCGGAATCGGGCCTACAGTATCATAATGTAGGTCCTTGAAGAGTAATTTTTGCCCCACCCCTCAGGATCCATAACAAAATAAAACTACCTGTAGCCCTTGGCACTGTTGCCATCACACCAAGGGACTGGCTATAGAAACAGGGATGGAATTTGCACCCAGGTTCTTGTGCACTTGTTCAGTTGCTACACCAGAAAAGGACCACCAGAGTTTTGTGAATGTAAAGGATGGTTTTGGACCAGGTCAACCAGTAAGGGCCTTGGAGCTGATGCCTCTCTGCACCACCAAGTCCCCCTTTTCTTCAGTGACAATGGTAGAGTGAGTCAATCACCCACCCCCAGGCACCTGGTTGCAGTCCTAAAATGATGTTGTAATTGCTGCTGTATTGACTTGGTGATAAGTAAATTCTCATGAGCTGACAGTCTCTTACTGAAAAATAAAACAACATCATCTTTATGGAACTAACTATCAAAAAGCAATAGGTAGATGAAAGTATAAATAAAATGTGAGTAAACACTTATTGGGCATCCTCATTTTAGTCTACAATGGATCAAAACATGCAGTGTTTCAGTTGATTGATAAGTTTCTTGAATATTGTTGTCACAGTTTACTCTCTGGCTGCAAATTCTATGAATAAAAATGTGGGCAGCCTTTTATTTGTCTTTAATTACAAATGGTTTGGAGATGCAAATTAAAGGAAAGGAAGTTGGCTGGAGGAACTTTCAGTCATAGGGACACCTTTCTCCCAGCTGTGCCATTGAGATGATTGTAGTTAATCTTTTAAAGCAATTTATTTGACAATGTAGTTTTGTAATTTTTAATCAAGTAGTATATATTCATCATAGACAGGGTGAAGTTGCACATTATGCTGGTTCAGTTGCTTCATTAACAATGGATGAATTTAAAATGTGTCAGGAAAATAAATCCTTGTGGCTCTGTCAGGTTAGTTTTGGCATGCATAGGCCAAACATTTTCAGGCTTGTTTTGGTTTAGTTCATACATATGTTTAAGTAAAAACATTTTTAATGCACAACAAATAAATGCCCCTAAAGGTTAGGATGCACCACAACAAAAGTAGATATCACGTAAGATGAAGAAACTAGTCCAAGATGTGATATTGTGGAAAGACAGAGCTTTATTACTATGAAACCAATGACAACCCGACACAGGCCGTGTTTCGATACTCTTCGTCAGGGGTTAGTCTGGCTTATGCTAAAAACATAAATATATAAATACACAAAAATCATAAAAAGAAACATCACATAATAAGCAAAAATGCAAATAATTAAATGAAAAAAGTTAAGAGAATTTAAACAATATATAGTTAATAAATAATTGATATATGATTAAAAAACAAATCAATAACAAACTGAACAAATTATAAATAAAATTTCTCAAATATCTAAAAACCATAAAAAAACCATGTACTACTTAACCCTTAACCCTCCATTGCCCATGTTCCCTGTAAGTATTAGTGTATGTGTCTCATATCCCCATGTGTTAAAAATGTATCCCCCAATTGTGTTGTGACCGCTTTGATTGAAGGATAAGGTGGGATACAAAACTGTCTAAATAAATGTACAAACAATTAAAAAGATTAAAAAGATGAAAGGATGGGACACACAAAAAACATATAAATACCTCTGTTCTAGAATGTTAAGTGAGAAGGTCTTATGATATTCTGTTTTAATGAGTAAAGTTCTGTACACACTAAAAGGGATAAAAATAATGTTTAAGAACAATAAAACAACATGTTAAAATAACATATATTTCTTTATTTTTGTGATAATAACTTGTGGAGACAGGAGATAATATTGTTTTCCCATGGGGAATAAAAGTAACAGGAGCTAATCATTAACTATTGTTTGCATTTTTGCTTATTATGTGATCTGTTTCATTTTATGATTTTTGTGTATTTATATATTTATGTTTTTAGCATACATCAGACTAACCCCTGACGAAGGGTATCGAAACACGGCCTGTGTCGGGTTGTCATTGGTTTCATAGTAATAAAGCTCTGTCTTTCCACAATATCACGTCTTGGACTGGTTCCTACAGGTTAGGAACCAGGGTTGGCGCTACTATTAGGTAAACCAGGTGATTGCCTAGGCGCATGCCTTTTGGGGGTTGCCCATTGGCACTGCTGCCTTCCCTCTCCACAGCCAGCAGTGGTGGCCCACGACACAGCATTTACCAAAGGCTCCGGCACTGCAACACAGTTCCTGCTGCTGTCTTTGGATGCTTCCACCCCGTCTGATGCAGACTTCTGGTTTATACCAAATGCAGGTGGGGAAGAATCACCCAAAAATAACCAGGCAGGAACCGTGATGCAGCCCTGGAACCTTGGGTAAGAGCTGTGTGTTGCAGTTCCTTTGCCGTATCTACTGCTGCTGGCCCTGGAGAGAGGTGGCAGTGGTGGCAGAAGGGTAGGGCCTGCCTATGGCCCCTCAGTCCTTGCACCAGCCCTATTAGGAACTCAATTGAGAGATACAGAATAACCCAGAATTCCATACATTTTATGTGGCTTTATTTATTTTAAGCTTGTTCCTTTCCAGTAGTAGTTCAAGGTGAGTTACATTCAGGTATCGTAGGCATTTCTCTGTTCCTGGAGATCTTATAATCTGAGCTTGTACCTGAGATAATAGAGGATTAATTGACTTGCCCAAAGCCACAAGGAGTGTTTGTGGGATTTGAACTCTGGTCTCACTGGATGCTATGCTAACTACTAGGCTACTCCTCTGCTCCATTAGAAAGATTTTTATAATTTTTTTCACATTTATCTTGCTGATCGGTCATTGTAATTTTGTTAGAGTTTACTTTATCTGTGTCAGAGCTGAATTTAAGATTTTGATGCTAGGACGTACCTTTTTGGATGTAGCAGCTCGAGTGTTGCTGCACATCCCTGCCGAGTCCTATTACATCGCACGCCGAGCTTGTCACAGCTCCTCCTACCTTGCATCAGAGATTTAAGCCAGTTAGTGCCATGGATCTACGGAGGTACCTATTTGGATCTAGCTGCTCAAATGCTGTTACACATCCCTGCAGAATCCTATAACATCACACGCTGAGCTTGTCACAGTTCCTCCCACCTTGTGTCGGAGATTTAAGCCAGCTAGTGCCGTAAGCCTACGGAGGTACCTATTTGGATGTAGCAGCTCGAGTGCCGCTGCATGTTCCAGTGGAGTCCTATTATATCACACGCTGAGCTTGTCACAGCTCCTCCTATCTTGTGTCAGAGATTTAAGTTGGCTAATGCCTTGGAACGTGGCTGAGGGCACCTGGCCATGGGCACATGCCTGAAGGGGCAGGACCTAAGGGGCACGTCCCTTAAGAGCTCCTATGGAGTGCCTGAGGGTGCCAGAAAGGTAGTATTTCCTGTGATTTTGTTATATCTATGGGGGAGTGCAAAGCTAAGAATAAGGTTTCTATGCCGCTGAAGATGGTACATGGACTGATAGATCGCATGTGGTGAGTGCCCTTACTGTTTCAACATCTTCTTTGCCTTTGGTTCCAGCTGCAGGACTGACCTCTTCATTGGCAGCCTCATTGAATTTGGGTTTGCGTACCTCTCCCCCTCAACCTGCAACTGAAGGTGATGCGAATGGGTCAGGTGCCTTTGTAGATGGTGTATTGTCACCTTACACCTCCACGCTATTGCTGGATGATGGGGCAGACTTACAGAATGTTTCTTAAAAATGTGATTACCTGGTTCCAATTTCCTTGCCTGGGGATGTTACAGGCTTGGGGTTTCCAGTTCGGGTTCCAGGGATGTTTCTTTAAAAGATATATGGCTCAACATGAATCAAAAGAAGGTGTGTTAAAAGGTACTTTGACTCAACTTTGCACCTTCTCTTTGAACACAGTAACGTTCTTCAACATTATGAAACAGTGCTTTCAGACCTGGAGAAAAGGTTACTCTGTTCTACAAATTTTCAGAAATTAAATGTGCTATTTCTTAATGAATTTCATATGCTGAATTCAAATATGATAGTGAAATTGGTCAATTAGCTCCTGTTTCTATGATATGTTGAAGAATTTACATTTTACCTCTATGTATGGTGAAAATAGAGCCTAAATCCTTAGATGTAAATCAAAATCTTATTACAAATGAAACTTTGCACAATAACAAGCATGTTTTTATAAAATGTACTTAGAAGAAACAGAGGAGTAATTATGTCTGCAATTTAACTTTCATTAAGAACATTTGTAAGTACATTCTAGCAAGTTTTGTTCTCATTCAGTGGCTTCACAACTCTTCCTGATCTGTTTCTTGTACTGAAGCAATGGAATATCCCTTGTCACTGTCCAGCAGTAGTCTGCAAGCATTGATGGACTCCATTTACCCTGATACCGCTTTTCCATGGCTGCAATGTCTTGGTGAAATCATTCTCCATGTTCATCACTTACTGCTCCGCAATTTTGTGGGAAAAAATCTAGATGAGAGTGTAGAAAATGAATCTTTAAGGACATATTGCAACCAAGGTTTTTGTATGCCTTGAGAAGATCTTGAACAATCTCTTGGTAATTATTTTCTTTGTTGTTTCCAAGAAAAATTTGTGTCACTGATTCAAATGCTATCCATGCAGCCTTTTCCTTTCCACGCAATAAACGAAGAAATTCATCATCTTGAAGACGTGCACCAATCTGAGGGCCAACAAAAAATCCTTCCTTAACTTTGACATCACTCAGTCTAGGAATTTACCACTAAGATACCTGAAAGCAGGTTTAGTTTTATCCATCACCTTGACAAAGATTTTCATTAGTCCCAACTTGATGTGCAAGGAAGGCATCAAAATCTTGTTGCTGTCTACAAGTGCTGGAAACAGAACATTTTTGCTTCCAGGATCCAGTGACTGACGGAGTGTCAAGTCCCTTTTGATGAAATGACAATCTCTAGCACGACTATCCCATTCACACAGGAAGCAGCAGTACTTGGTGTATCCACCCTGAAGACCAAGCAAGAGGGCGACCACTTTGAAGTCACCACAGATTGACCATAGATGTTGATCATAGTTTATACATTTCAAAAGTTGTTTCATATTACCATAAGTCTCTTTCATAAAAGCTGCATGGCCAATAGGAATTGATGGTAGCAAGTTGCCATTATGCAGCAATACAGCTTTAAGACTTGCTTAAACCTTTTACTTTTTTGCATGCAGCAAGATCACCTTCTTTGAAAAAGAATGACACCATGTCTTTCTGACGGTCCCGGAAAAAAGAAATTTGAATGTCACCAGCTAGAAGATTCCACTGCTGTAGTCTGGAACCCAATAGCTCGGCTTTATTCTTCGGGAGATCCAAATCCCTGACAAGGTTGTTCAATTCACCTTGCATTATGAGGTGTGGCTCATTAGCAGTGGCCAGAAGAAACTCTGGGTCACATGAGGTTGACGGTTCATGACTACAAACTTCTTCCTCTTCCTCACTTGATTCTAATGATAATGGTTCTGACATTTTGGGAATCGGCAGCCCTTCTCCATGAGGTACTTGGCGTATTGCAGATGGAATATTTGGATATTGCACAGTCCACATACTCTGTCTGGATATGCCTCTCTGAATTGGAGGAACCATGCAGAAGTAGCAATTGCTGACGTGATCCGCGGGCTCTCTCCAGATCACTGGAACTGCAGAAGGCATTGATTGCCTTTTCCCATTCATCCATTGCCTGAGATTTGTTGCACATGTATTGCAGCATATGTGTGGTGCCCAGCTCTTATCCTGATCTCCTATTCTGCAGCCAAAATATAAATTGTAGTCTCTTAACCGCCACAGTCATATTCCGTTTTTGTGATGTAAAAGTCACTTCACCACAAATATAGCAGAACTCTGCATTATTAACACAAGTACGATGCATCGCCGAATACTCTGTGATTGACCTATCAGCATAAAATAATGCAAATTATAATTAATTTTTAATTTTTCTGTGACTAATACACCTTAAGATTTATACTGTCAAGTGATGCAAATTTAAATACCGATTGCATCATCTGGTTTTGGACCAATATTTCTATTGGTTGCAAGTAGAGATTACACAATCTCATGCAAATGTTGCATAATACACAGTTAATGGTCCCTAATGACTAATTAATAGCATATATCTTAGCAACTAGACCTAATCAGCCATTTTCAGTATGATTTCTGTGTTCAGCAGCCTTAAATTAGTTTAGAACAGCTGCTTTCGTGGCCGAAGCATTTTGGTTGGTCAACAGTGGCTTGGAAGGCTTTGTAGTTGGTGTAAAAGGGTTGGGTAATTCATTTGTGAAGGATAGTTGAATTTTACATAATAAGATTGTTAGAGAATTATGCCTGGGCACGGAACTTAAGGCTTTTGAATTTTCCAGTCGTCCGCCTCTTTTCCCCTATGGAACTGTTGAATAAATACTTGCAGGAGGTTCTTTTGTTGTCGCAATTTACTGAGCTTTCTGTTTCCACTGTGTATTACCTTCTTCTCAGTGTTTCTCATCGGCTACTGGGAGGGGTGGGGCGAGAGACTGACAAAATGGTAGATGTTCATGATCTGGGATGACTCAATTCCTTGAGTCATCTCTGGATAATGTTACTAAACGAGTGACACTTGTGGTCACTCTTTGATCTGATTTAGACAAATCAGTGAATATGAAATCTTGTTTTCCAAGGATGGATCTTCCTTTTTGTGGTCAACATATCACTGTTTTTCTTGATGTCTGCAAAGCTACCCAGCTTCGCAGGAAATCTTTTCTTCAATTAAAGCCTAAAGTTCTTGCTGTGGGATGTATGTTCTATTTAAAATGTCCATGCAAATGTATAGTTCTTCATTCTGGTGTTAAATATGTTTTAACAGATGTTACCCACTTAGAGAAATTTCTTTCTGATAAACAATAATTCTTTTGCTATTTTTGTGCAAGTTGAGTATGTAAAAGGGCTCTATTAGTATGTAACGGGTGATTTTGATTCTATTGTACTTTCGTAATATGGTCTATTGTCATTATTTTCTGTTCTTTGTAACTTATTTAAGTTTTATAAAAAAAAAAAAAAGATTTTAACGCCATAGGTAAGACCAGACAGCAGATCCCTTGGGGGGGGGGGGTATGGATGTGCCAACTGGGGAGGGGAGAAAGATGTCAGATTCAAAAGTGTGGAAAGGAGCTGAGAAAGGCCATAGTACCAATCCTTTGGAGCAGTGTACAGACACATGGCCCTTTAATAAGTGGGAGCAGGATTCTCCTTGGTCTAGGTATTCGGAGCCTTGAAAATTAGGTGCCTTTTAGGCAGTTGCCTATCTGAGAGATTTCTCACTACTACACCAATCAGTGGACTTCTGTATATCAATTATTTGACTGTATTAAACTTCAATAAACTAATTCTGTGCCGGGAATAAATGAAGACTTGTAAATTTCTTTTCAACAGGATTTGCAGGAAGCACTGAGTGCTTACCTTTCAGGACCAAGGGGGCCAATTGGTAGATATCAAAACTCTGCAAAAAAAAAAAAAGCAGGCTTTAAAAATCCAGTGAAGTCTATGGATTTTCTGTAAATCCAAACCAAATGTAATATTTGACACAAATTGTGGAACATCTGAATTCAAAACTGTTCAAATTTACTATACAAAGGTTATTAAAAAATTCAAAAATTAAAAATTTTTTGTGACAGCTGCAGTATCCACCAAATCGATTTTAAAAGATTCCCAGATCTGTAGCTGTAGAAACAGAAAGAAACCTACATTAGTTTATACAGAAAGTAGAGGGGAATGATCTGCTTAAAGAAAATACAGTAGTTAAAAGAATAAGGGCTCAAAGTTTTTCTTTTAACACTCAATGTTAAAAAAGAGATAAACTCTCCGAAGTACTCTTTGTACCATTTTTCATTTTCACACTCGCAGGCCGTTAAGCAATGCATGTAATGAACTACGAACAAAATTTTATCCAATTTCAAAATTACTAGGATGCTGCAAAACAGGTTATAAACTATGAATTTGTGGAAAATCTGTATGCAACAAACTACTTTACAGGCCATTTTGGCAAAATAGAAAAGATAACTATACCATCTGAACTATAGTATAAACTTTGCTGTGGCACTCATTTGTACACAGAACAACATTTTTCACAAAATTGCTAGTCTGCCATGAGAAATCCTACAGCTTGGCACACAAGAGTAAAACTTTCCAAGCTTTGTTTTTCCTTTTGAGAAAAGTGCCAACTGAATTTATTATGCTTTACACTAAGCAATTGTAATTAACAAGTTGAAAAGCACACAGTTATAGTATGACAAAACGGCGCATTTCTCCTTCTTTCATTTGCAAACATGCATGTCTGAGGAGGGTGGAAGACTTTGACGAGAGATGATGAAATGCGTCTTGTTATGGTAGCAGGGGCTGTATGACGCATCTTTAGACAGAAATATATAGTGAACACCAGTTATATATTCGCATAGTGAGTGTTTGTGTGTGTGTGTGTGTGTGTATGGTGCCAAGGATGGGGAGTCTGTATATGTGTGGTGCGATGGTGGGGTGCCTGTGAGTGGGAAGCGGCAGTGGCTGCCTGTGTGTGGGTGGGTTGCCAGGCTGGGGTCTCTTCAGTACTGTACATGGCCCAGTGCAAGCGGTGCAGCTGCACAGGGTGCAATGGCTTAGGGGGCACATTTCGGCTGCCTGCTGTTGTCCTGCTGCCGCCACTTTTTGTTCTCTCAGTGGCAGCAGGGCAACAGCAGGCAGTCGAAATGCACCCCCTAAGCTTTTGCGCAGGTCTTTCTGCAGATCTGGTCCCTCCCTCCCCTGACACGATGTCAGAGCAGGGAGGGATCAAAACTGCTTAAAGTTAGATCTGCTCTGCTCTGCTGCTGCCGGTGACTTGCACATCAGTTGCGCCCCCCCCCCCTTCATTCCTCCATCCAACCACTGCCTGCTCTTGTCCTGCTGCCGGTGCCGCCTTGGAGAAAACAGAGGGCGGCAGCAGCGCAAGAGCAGGCATCGGCTGGACGGAGGTATGGGGAGGAGGGGGAGTGAGTTCCCAATGTGCAAGTTGCACAGGGTGCGATTCTGGCTCAGTATGGCCCTGGGTCTCTGTATGTGTCTATGGTGTGGAGGTGGTGTTCATGTGTGTGAGTGGTGCAGAGGTGGGGAGCCTGCATGTGTGTGTGTATGAGTGAAAGGTATGCAGGTGTGGTGCCTGTAAGTGTGTGGGGGTGGTGTGAGTATGGGAATGAGGTGTGTTCTGTGTGGGGGGGATACACCTTTCGATACTTACACATTGTGCCCATGCATTCATCTATTTAACCTCCAGTATCTTGCCATCCTCTTCCAACCCCTTTCATTCTGTTTTCCCACTCTGTTCCCCTTCCCAGACTCTATTCCCTTCTCTCTACCTCCTTGGACTCCCAGCCTCTGCCCTCCATTCCCCCCACGCATCTTTTTTACAAGTCCTCTGCTCCTTTACATTTTTGTTGCCTTCTCTACATCACCTTCCCCCCCTATGCCTAACCCTTTTTCAACACTACAGGTAGGCCCAGGGCCAGACTGTCTTCTTTCTTCCTCTGCCCACTGGAAATGGGATCCCCATGGGCAGACAGAAGAGGACTTTGTCGTTTCCTTCCTTTCCTACCCATGGGAGATTAGGTTCCTTCAGGCAGACAGCTGTGGTTTTCCCTTCCTCTTCTTGTTGAAGGTCTGGCACTACCATTAGCTGAACAAAGCAGCTGCTCAGGGCATCAATGTTCTAGGGATGTCTGTGTCGCCCCTCTCCGGGGCTTGCAGTGGCAGCAATGCCACTGAAACTGCAACACAGCACTTACCTAAACTCTCCGGTGCTGTGTTGTAGTTCCTGTCTACTAAATCTGCCGCTTCCACCCTACTCCGATGGGAACGGACAAAATTCTGCCAGCTTGACCATCAGCAACAGGCAATATGTTCAAGTGAAACACACCTAATTAAAAAAACAAAAAAAACAAAGCAAAGTATAACAATCATATCTTGACATTTTCTAAATGTGCTAAGGCTTGGTCTGCAAACAGAAATGATCAAAGTGAAAAGTGCACACTTCTAGAGGAACATTTTCATAGGGGTAGCCATATTAATGTGGAGCAGCGCCATACCTAGCCCTGTGTGAGCGGTGCAGCTGCGCAGGGTACAAAAACATAGGGGGTGCATTTCAGCTGCCTGCTGTTGCCCTGCCGCCGCCACTTTTTGTTCTCTCAGTGGCAGCAGCGGCACCAGCGGCTGCAGAGCAGATCCAACTAAATTTTAAAAACCCCAAACCATGCGGGTCTTTCTGCAGTTCTGGCCCCTCCCTCCTCTGATGCAATGTCAGAACAGCGAGAGATCAGATCTGCTTAAGTTAGGTTTGCTCTGTGGCTGCCGGTGACTTACACATCGGACGCGTCCCCCCTCACCCATACCTCCGTCCCCCCATACCATTGTCCAGCCACTGCCTGCTCTTGCCCTGATGCCACCATGGAGAAAACAGAGGGCGGCAGCAGCAGGGCAAGATCAGGCAGTGGCTAGATGGAGGTATGCGGTGGGTGGGGGGGGGGGGGGGAGCTCCCAATCTGCATGTCACACAGGGCGCGATTCTGGCTCAGTACGGCCCTGATCTGGAGTAACAAAAATGTCAGAAGAAGGGCAATAACCCATTTTGTCAGATGTGTACATCTGATGAAGTGTACTCTTGTCTTTAAAAGCTCATGCCTCAATAAATTGGTTAGTCTATAAAGTACCACCTTATAGACTTCACATGTGGAGGGTAATTTTATAAGGAAGCGCCTACTTTTCTTTATAAAATACTAGTGTAAGTGGCAACAATCATGCCTTAAATTAAGGCATGATTGCTTACACCAGCCATAGGTGCCAGCTCTGTGAGTGCGGTGGGTACTTCAGTACCCCAAATATTGAGCAAAGCCCATGGGAGAGGTAATTATGTGTTGAGTTTAGTACCATTTGTTTTGAAAAGTTGACTCCCATGACAGCAGCCCTAGAGATGTTGCAAATGGATACATAAATGATCGTATTTTATAATCAATGTACATACTTGTTAACACTGCCCACACTCCATCCAAACTCCACCCATGTGCGTGTCACGGAAGTAACACCATCAAATTAACGCATGTTCTTTTATGTTGGTCAGAATTTTACAAGAGGTCACTTATATATATATGTATGAGGGCACTTATCTGTATAAATGACTACAATGCTAGCATTTATGCACTTTCTTATCACCTAACAATAAGCACCTCCTTATAAAGTTACCCTCATAATGTACTACTACTACTATTGAGCACTTATAAAGCGCTGCACAGCTAACCTACAAGAGGTAAGCAACATACAAGAGACAGTCCCTGCCCATCAGAGTCATGCTCATCGGAGCTTACATCTAGGTAGAACAGTACAGAGCATTAGTCAGTTCAGCGCAAGGTACGGTGTGGTACAATTTGGTTTATAGTTTGGTCATAAACGTTGATGGGGGTTAGGGTAAGATGAGGATGGAAGTCGGGATCTGAATGCAATGGTGAAGAGGTGGGTCTTCAACCTGGATTTGAAGAGGGCTAGGGAGGATGCCTGGCACACAATCTCAGGTAGGCTGTTCCAGGCGTATGGTGCAGCAAGGTGAAAGAAGCGCAGTCGGGAGTTCGTGGTGCGGGTGAAAGGCACTGATAGTAGTAATTTGTTAGCGGAGCGCAAATTTCAAGAGGGGACGTAGGGAGAGATAAGAGGTATTGAGGGGCCATAGAGTGAATGCATTTATAGGTCAGTAGGAGAAGCTTGAATTGGATGCAGAATTGGACAGGGAGCCAGTGAAGCGACCTGAGAAGAGGAGTAAGTGGGCATGGCGAGGCTGGCAGAAGATTAGTCAAGTGGCGTGATTTTGTATAGATTGAAGGGGAAGGAGGTGGCTCATGGGGAGACCAGCGAGGAGTAGGTTGCAGTAATCGAGACGAGAGGAGATTAAGGAGTGGATAAGCGTTTTAGTAGTGTGTTCAGAGAGGAAGGGGCGGATTTTGCTGATGCTGTAGAGAAAGAAGCGGCAGGTCTTAGCTACAGAAACATGGTTTAATGAATCGCATGATTGGGATATAGCCATAGCTGGCTATAATCTATTCAGAAGAGACAGAGAAAATGGAAAAGGAGGAGTAGCCTTGTATGTCAAAAGCAGTATTAAAGCTACTGAAATGCAGGGAACATGGGGAAAAGAAGAAGCACTCTGGATTGCGTTGGAAAGAGGAGATGGCACTGTCATCCATATTGCTGTAGTCTACAGACCTCCGACTCAAATTGAAGAGAGAGATAACGAATTGATTCTAGATATTGCCAAGATAGCAACAAAGGGGGAAGCAATCATATTGGGTGACTTTAATCTACCTGATGTGGATTGGATTACTCCTTTTGCACATCTGGAAAGAAGCAAAAAAATTGTGGATGCTCTCCAAGATGCATTACTTAGACAAATGGTGATGGAACCAACCAGGGAGAGCTCAACGCTGGATGTAGTGCTCACCAACAGTGATAACGTGTCGAATGTCTGCGTGAGTGCCCCTGTGAGCAACAGCGACCATCACACGGTGTGGTTTGAGATAAAAGCCATGGTACAGGCCAATCATAGCAAGCTCAAAGTCCTAAACTTCAAAACACTGACTTCAATAAAATGGCCGAGTACTTAAAGGAGGAGATGACGGGGTGGAAGGAGATAAGGGAAGTGGAATTGCAATGGACTAAACTAAAGGCAGCAATAAAAGGGGCAACAGATAAATATGTAAGAAAAATAAAAACAAGAGAAGGAAACCTATTTGGTTTTCCAAAGAGGTGGCTGCTCAAATAAAGGCAAAAAATACAGCTTTCGCAAAATTCAAAAGCTTGCAAACAGAAGAACACAGAAATGAATACAGGATCAAGCTCAAAGAGTCAAAAAGAGAAATAAGGATAGCAAAATCAAAGGCAGAGGAAAAGATGGCTAAAGATGTTAAAGGTGGCGACAAAACTTTCTTCAGGTATATTCAGGAAAGGAAGAAGATCAGAGTTGGAATTGCAGGACTTAGAGGTGCTGGGAAAGGACTCATGGAAAGTGACACTGAAAAAGCAAAATTGCTAAACAAATACTTCTGCTCTGTTTTTACTAAAGAAGATCCTGAAGATGGACCAGCTGTGACTCCCAAATATAAAAATAGGAATGAAGTAGATACCACACCATTCACAGAAGATGAGGTGTTAGAACAACTTGCTAAACTGAAAGTGGACAAAGCCATGGGACCAGATGGGATACATCCCAGGATACTGAAAGAGCTCAGAGAGGTTCTTGCAGGACCGTTAAAGGATGTCTTCAACAGATCCTTGGAAACAGGAGTCGTTCCTCAGGACTGGAGAATGGCTAATGTTGTACCTCTACACAAAAGTGGTGACAGGGAAGAAGTGTCAAATTACAGGCCCGTGAGCCTTACCTCGGTGGCAGGAAAAGTAATGGAGGCGCTCCTGAAAGAGCGAATAGTGAACTTTCTCAAAACCAACAGGTTGCAAGATCCAAGGCAACATGGTTTTACCGAAGGACGGTCTTGCCAAACAAATCTGATTGAGTTCTTTGATTGGGTGACCAAGGAACTAGATCTGGGGCATGCAATGGATGTCATCTATCTGGATTTCAGCAAAGCCTTTGATACTGTTCCTCATAGGAGGCTTGTCAATAAACTCAGTAGCTTGGGGATGGGTCTCAAGATAGTAAACTGGATTAGAAATTGGTTGACTGACAGACAACAGAAGGTGATGGTACATGGAGCTCACTCGGATGAGAGGAAGGTGATTAGCGGGGTGCCTCAGGGTTCAGTCCTGGGCCCGGCACTGTTCAATATATTTGTGAGTGATATTGCTGAAGGACTGAATGGAAAAGTCTGTCTTTTTGCAGATGACACAAAAATTTGCAACAGAGTGGACTCACCTGAGGGAGTGGTTAACATGAGGAAAGATCTACAAAAGCTGGAAGACTGGTCTAATGCTTGGCAACTATGATTTAATGTGAAAAAGTGCAGTGTCATGCACTTGGGTAGCAGAAATCCAAGGGAAAAGTACACGATAGGGGGTGAGAGGTTGGTATGCATGGTTCAGGAGAAAGACCTTGGTGTGATTATCTCTGATGATCTCAAGGTGGCAAAACAGTGCGACAAGGCGGTGGCAAAAGCCAGGAGGATGTTGGGCTGCATACAAAGAGGGATTACCAGCAGAAAGGAAGAGGTACTTATGTCACTGTACAAGTCACTGGTGAGGCCTCACTTGGAATACTGTGTTCAGTTTTGGAGACCATATCTTGCAAAAGATGCAAAAAGACTGGAAACTGTTCAGAGAAAGGCGACCAAAATTATTTGGAGCCTGCGTCAGAAGCCTTATGAGAAGAGATTTGAAGACCTAAATATGTACACTTTGGAGGAGAGGAGGGACAGGGGAGATATGATTCAGACCTTTACATACTTAAAGAGAAATGATGAACAAACAAAGCTCTTCCAAAGACAGGGAAGCTGCAAAACTAGAGGGCATAACATGAAAGCTGCAAGGTGGTAAATTGAAAGGCAATGTCAGGAAATATTTCTTTACTGAAAGGGTGGTGGATGCTTGGAATGCCCTCCCGATGGAAGTGGTGGGGGCAAACACGGTGATGGAATTCAAAACGGCATGGGACAAACACAGTGGATTCCTTTACAGCAACAGGATAAAAGCAAAATAAACGGTACCATCTAACTTCTGAACTATCTAGCGTCTGAACAAATAAGGGTGTCCTACATGGAGTGGTGGGTTCACCCCTAAACAAAAACAAAAACATGGGGAGGGGTGGCCTGCACAGAGCGACAGGTGCACCTACTCTTGCCATCTTGCTGGGCAGACTAGATGGACCATGCTGGTCTTTATCTGCCGTCACTTACTATGTTACTATGTTACAAGCTGGATATGAGTGGAGAAGGAGAGAGAGGTGTCAAAGATAACCCCCAGATTGTGGGCCGAGGGAACATGAAGGATCGTAGATCCATCCATGGAGACTGAGAAAGAGGGAAGAGGAGGGGAGGAGTTGGGGGGAAAGACGAGGAGTTCAGTCTTGGCCATGTTCAATTTTAAGCAGCGATGAGACATCCAGGCAGCGATGTCAAAGAGGCAGGCAGAGATCTTGGTCTGGATTGCTGGAGAGATATGAGGTGTAGAGAGGTAGATTTGGGAGTCATCGGCATAGAGATGGTACTGAAAGCCATGGGAGGAGATAAGCGCGCCAAGGCCTTGGGTGTAGAGAGAAAAGAGGAGGGGGCCCAAGACAGATCCCTGGGGTACACCTACATGGAGTGGGGTAGGGGAGGAGGAGGAGAAGCCACCAGAGCATACACTGAATGAGCGATGGGAGAGGTAGGAGGAGAACCAGGATAGTACGGAGTCCTTGAAGCCAAGCAAGGAGAGGGTGGTGAGGAGAAGGTTGTGGTCAATGGTGTCAAAGGCAGCAGAAAGGTCAAGAAGGATGAGGCCTAGAGGCCTTTAGATTTAGCCAGGAACAGGTCATTGGTGACTTTTGTGAGTGCCATTTCAGTGGAGTGTAGGGGATGGAAGCCGGATTGTAGTGGGTCCAGGAGGGCCTGGGAGGTGAGGAAGTCGAGGCAGCAATGGTGGACTGCTCATTCTAATAATTTGGATATGAAGGGAAGGAGGGAGATGGGTCGATAGTTAGAAGGGCATGTGGGATCAAGTGAGGGTTTCTTGAGGAGAGGTGTGACAACAGCATGTTTGAAGTCAATGGGGACAGTTGCAGTGGAGAGTGAAAGGTTGAGGATATGAGTGATGGAGGGGACAATGGTGGGGGAGATGGAATGTAGGAGATGGGTGGGGATAGGGTCTGATGAACAGGTGGTGGGTTTGGAGGAGGAAAGAAGGAGTGCGGTTTCTTCAGAGATCGGAGGATGGCAGGGGGAGTATGGATGGGGGAAGAGAATTGGGGAGGAGGAGAAGTAGATGAGGGGGTAGGAAATTGGAGGGTAATCTTGTGGATTTTGTCGTGGAAGTAGTCGGCCAGGGTTTGGGCAGAAAGGGAGGGTGGGATTGGGGGCGGGGGGACCTTGAGGAGAGAATTGACGGTATTAAAGAGACAGCGAGGATCAGAGGCAAGGGAGTTGGTCAGATGGATGTAGTAATCTTGTTTGACAAGTTCTAAGGCTGACTGGAATGAGCCAAGCATGAATTTGAAGTGCAGAAGGTCTTCTGGGGAATGGGATTTGGACCAAGCTCATTCGACAGAATGGGCGCAGGTGCGTAGGTAACGGATTGTGGGTGAAAGCCAGGTTTGGGGAGTAGATCGTTTGACAGGACATGGGGTGGGAGGGTCAAGAGTGTCAAGGGCTGAGGATAGTGTAGCATTGTATGAAGATAATGCCTCGTCGACGGACTTGGAGTATAAAATGGAGGAGAGAGATGGAGAAATGTTGGAGGAGAGGGTCAGGGGATCAATATTACGAAGGTTTCTAAATAGGTCAGAGGAGACAGGACGAGGTTGGGACGGCGGAAGCTGAAGAGTAAATGTTAAGAGGTGATGGTCAGATGAGGGAAGAATTGATTTGCGGAGGTTTGAGGGAGAGGAATTGGAGAAGAGTATTAGGTCAAGGCAGTGGCCGTGTAGGTGTGTGGGGGCAGTGGAGCAGAGTTGGAGGTCGAACAAGGAGGTAAGAGCGAGGAACTTTGGGGGTCGGAAGGATTGTCGATGTGAATGTTGAAATTGCCAAGAATAAGAGTGGGGGAGGAGGGATCCATAAAGGCAGAAAGCCAGGAGTCAAAGTCGGTGAGGAAGGTTGATTTGGATTTGTCGGGTGGGTGATAAATAACAGCTACTCGGAGGGGAAGTGGTGTGAGGAGGCAAATAGAGTGGACTTCGAAGGAGAGGGGGAGTATGATTGGGGTGGCAGGAGGGGTTGGAATTGGCAGGAGGGAGAGAGTAGGAGGCCAACACCACCATTGCGACCAGTAGATCAAGGTGTATGGGAGAACTGGTAGCCCCCATAGCAGAGAGAGGCAATGGATGCAATGTCGTCTGGGGGGAGCCAGGTCTCAGTCAAGGCAAGAAGGTGTAGGGCATTAGAGATAAAAAGATTGTGAACAAAAGGTTTTTTTAAATGACTGAGCATGCGTTCCATAGGGCACAAGAAAACGGGAGAGTGGAGGGGGGAGGAGAGGGATATGGATAAGGTTGGCTAAGTTACGTGTGGATTTCTTGTCAGAGTAGCGTGGGGGTCTATTTCTAGGGTAATACCGAGATTTAGAGGGAGCAGGGTGTGGGTGGGTATGTCTGGGTGTGTGTGCTCTCCAAGACGGACATGAGGGAGGGGAAGTGAGGGGTAAATTGAGAATAATGTGAGAACAAATAGTTGATTGTACATAGTTCTATTAATTGTTTAATGTTCGAACTGTAAACTTGTTCTATGTAATGATGTTGTTCATTGTAAACCGCCACTGATCTCAGGAAGGGGCTGTATAGAAGAAATGTATACCTCGTAAATAAATATGACGTGTTTCCCTTGAATGTCTGTGTTCCGGACTAAGTGAGAAGAGATGTGGCAGGAGCTGTGGGGCTATCAGGGGCACATAAGTAGTATTGTATGTAGAGTGCAGGTGGGGATGGGGGGGGGGGGTTTGGGGAGGGGTGTGTGCATGAAGGCTAGGGCAGGACTGTGGCAAGCTTGAAATGTGCCCTGTGAGACTTGTAAGACTGGCATCCCTCATCCGCGTGTATGACCTCACTCTTATCTGGCTTCCTGGAAGCTCCAGTGATAACGTCAGGACCCCTTCCGTACTTGTGCCCTGTGCAGCCCCGCCACTTGCATAGTCCTTGATATGACCTTGTGGTGGGGTGTGTTTGTGTGTGTATGTGGGATGCCTGCTTGTGGGAAAGTGGAATTAGGTGTGTGCACCTACTGCCAAATAGGCATTCTGTTCTCTTCCCCGTCCTCCCCTGCCTGTCCTGAAGTCACTTCCACAACCTGCCACCACTTGTACTCTCCCACATCTTACATTGCTCTCTCTCATACACACTCTCCCATTCCATCTATCTCTCCTTCTGATAGTCTCTCCACCCCTACATCCGCTTGCCTTATTCATCATTCTCTCACCCCTTCTCCTCCATTCCCTCTCCTCCACCTCAGATTGTCTCTTCACCTCTTTCCCTTCTCCTTCACACTCTCGCCCTTCCCTTTTCCTTGCACTCTCTCCTCCCTACCCAGTTGCCCCTACTGTCTCGTCCCTTTGCTCTTTGCCCCAGTAGAAGCCTGTTTTCTTCTGCAGGTGGGGCTTGGATTCCCTGTTGGCACACCCTAGTGGTGTTTGCCATGGCAACAGCTCCTTCTTTTACTTCTCTTGGAGGTGGTGGTGGGGGGGGGGGGGGTCGGGGGCTTTCTGCCTCCAGACCCTGAGACTCTTGCTGCAGCAGTAGTGTTTTCTTTTTCTTCTGCCGGGGTCCCTGTCCTCATTTTAAGACAACGCTGCCACTGCTCTTAATTTTCTTGTGTCATGGAACCAGCTTTGCTGGGCAAACGCAGCTTGTCTTTCTTGGAATACATAGGTTTGTTTGCGCAAATGTAAACAAATCTGTGTATGGATGGACAGACAAACAGACAGAAGGACTATGCATGATTTATGCAGTACTGTAATAGAATGAATCAGGTAATGCATCTGATTTTTTTTTTAAATTTGAATATCATTGACTCTTTAATTTTAACACTAGACATTGCAGTCAACTTTTTAAAGGTTGAATATGGAATAGTTGTGTAATGAAGGTACTTATTTTACACCGTAAGTGATCCTTCAGTTGAAAATGAAAATCTTTTACTTAACAATACCCCATGGATTGGAGATTTTGGGAAAAAGAGATAATTGGGCTCACGGATTCAGCAGGATGGGCATGAATCAGCCATACACAAAGGTTGACAAGGAAAGGCAGACAGCCCTGAGAGATGCTGACTCGCCTACCACATCATTAAGGCAGCAGTAAAAGAAACAATCTGTACAAGACAAACCTTGTTTCATGCAGAGCAACATTTTTTTGGCTCATGCTTTGACCTAACTTTGTTAGCCTTATTAGGGAGAAGAAGCAGAGACCCTACGTGAAAATTCTGTAAATTGACGTTAAACACTTTTGGCATATGGGTGAGCGATGCATTATTTCTAGATCAAAGGATCATATTATGGGTCTGGGTGCGCATTGCTAAAAGAATAGTTGAGAAATCATAGCAAACAAGAACGCTGCAATGTCTGGCTGTAAGGTTCAGGATGGTTTCAAAGTGATGAGGGTGGCCATTAGTGGATTAGGAGACATTTGTCTCTAATCCCAGTAATAATGCTTATTTACAACCTTTAATCCAATGGAAAAGCTTTGTTGTATGTTCCCAGAATTTAGGGAATGATTAATCTCTTCTTTGAGCTAATGGTAAATAAATATTTATGAATCAGGCACAGTGGGTAGGTCATTTACTTAGGGAAGAACAATCCAAACCATGGTTACACAATGCAAGGAGCCACATTAGGAATCACCATGCAAGAAAAGGATAATATGTGGAAACCCTCTGCCCAATGTAGCCACGGCCAAGAAAGCAAATAGAATGCTAGAAATCATAAGGAAAGGAATGGAGAATGAAACAAAGGATATTATAATGCCTCTGTATTGCTCCATGGTGCGACTGCACCTTGAATATTGTGTGCAAGGCTGGTCACCATATCTTTCAAAAGGATATAGCAGAATTAGAAAAGGTACAGAGAAAAGTGACCAAAATGATAAAGGGGTTAGAAGGATATCGCTAAGAAGAAAGGCATAAAAGGATAGGGCTCTATAACTTGGAAAAGAGATAGCTGAGGGGAAATATGATTAAGGTCTATAAAATAATGAATGGAGTGGAGCAGGTGAATGTAGATCTGTTTTTTACTCCTTCAAAAAGTAGAAAGATTAGGGTCACACAATGAAGCTACAATCTAAGCTATATTTAAGACTAATTGAAGAAAATATTTTTTCACTCAACGTGTAATCAAAGTCTGGAATTCATTACCAGAGGATGTAGTAAAAGCTATTAGTGTAGCTGGATTTAAAAGAAGTTTGGACAAATTCCTGGAAAAAACTGGACTGGGGAAATCCACTGCTTACCCCTGAGATAAGCAACATGAAATCTCGCTACCTTTTTGGAACTGCCAGGTACTTACGGCCTGGATTGCCCACTGTTGAAAACAGGATACCGGGCTCGTTGGACTTTGGTCTGGCAGAGTATGCAATTTCTTATGTTCTTATGATATGCATCTGTTTACATGTATTTGGTTTGTTTGGGCAACCATAAAAAGAAAAGCACACAAAATTGATTATAAATGCATAAACCTATGAATGCACATGCATACAACTGATTTGCGTGCAGGGGCAGATCGCCCTATTGGGGACTGGACATCCCCCAGTGGTCTGCTGATATGTACAAACAGTATTTACCCTTAGAGTCTGTCCTCTTAAAGGTGCAAGGTTTCTCAGGCCAGCAGTACAGTAATAGCTGCCAGCTCATGAGCCCATATGCCTTTAAGAGGACAGACTTGGAGTGGACATAATACTGCTGGAATTTGATGACATCATTTCAGGCAGCAGCTTGCAGCAATAGCAGCCAGAACCTGGAGCAGCAGAGGATGCAGGATCAGCGTAAAAGAGAGAAGATAGGATGGGGATAGGATCTTATGCCTGGGCCAAGTTTTGGTCAGAGTCTACCCCTTATCAATGAATTTTACAGATGGTGCCACTGAAAATTCTTACAGACCTTCCTGGCACTATCTGGATAATGCCGTGGAAGAATAAGGGAGGAGGGTAACTACTATATATGGTGTCACCAGTAGTCGTCCCGTAGCATAGGTATACGGGATAGATGGCCTGGGGACCCTTTATTGAAAGACTGGAGCAATGCTTTAGGTTTGCATTGCCTCCTGGGAGTTGTAGTATTTTTCCCTTTTCAATAAGATGCAGTTGTGGTGCGAGTGGTACAGGCAATGACAGGCTTTTAATTCCCCTCCCGGGGCGGATTCAAACACAAAATAACTCAGGACAAAAAGGCCATACACTCTGGCACAGAATAAGAAAGGAAATAATAACAGCTTCTCAACTTAAATCCAAAGTTTCACGTTTTTTACAGCATACAGTCACTTTGTATAAGCAAGAAAAATCCTGTGCTCTTCAACTGCCAGTTTAAACAGCTTTCACAGATTACCTGGCTCAGCACAGAGAAATTATATCATCCGTAACCAGTAAAGTACAGTCCATTTGGTTATCTGATATTTCTTCTTCCTGAGGGTCAATCAGCATTGACTCATGCTGATTCTCTGGTAAGCAAAACTTCTGCTTGGTAAACAACGTTTCCAAACTTCCATCCTCTATCTGTTCCTGAGGCTTCTCTATCAAGCCCTCCGTGAGATAGGGTTCAGTATTACCATATATCTTAGAATAGCAGAGAGGAGAGTCACACCCTTTAGGTTTTCTATAAGAGAACTTCTTATAACCACTTTTATCCTTATAGTAATTAGACAGCCTACCTTCTGGCTTTGAGACAGGGGAAAGCCCGTGCACAGCTTGATCAGCAAGGGGTTTAAACCTCAGAGGTTTTCCTCTGTACTTTGGCTTCTCAACTTCTTCTTCCAACATGCAAATGTCCTCCACCAAATACCTTTCACTCCCTGGAGCTTGCTAATGCTTCCCAGATAGCTTTACCGGTAACGTTTCCCTATGTGTGCCTTCCCAATAGGACAATTGCCTGGAGTTCTTGCCACAGGGTTTTTGGGCCCTGCTCTTCCAGTTATTCCTGCTGGTTTCTTCCTGTATTTCTCTATCACTCTCAGAATCACAATCCTCTGAGTCACTCACGTACTTTCTCTCGTGTTTCCTTCCACACTGAAACACACGTTGCTTCCGAGACTCAGACTTCAGCTCACTCAGCTTTCTTAGCTGGGTCTGTCCAAGCTTTCTCGCTCTCTCGTTCTCCAGTTCCTCTGCTCCTCCTGCTCTTGGCTTCCCTTGCTTCCTTTGCTGCCCTTCACACTCTAATGAGCGTTTCTTATATGTCTGGTTTGGAACTAATCTAGCCCTTCCCCCTCTCAGGTGAAAACTATTGGGCTCAGGAGATGGGGATTGTTTGCTAGCTGGGCGGGGCTGCTGCACTCGTGGCTGGGTTTGTTTATGTTGCTCCTGGCAACTGGGAGTCCTGTGCTTTGCCTTCCTGTCAGCAACAGACCTACTTCTCTCAAGTTCCTCTGTTTGCATGGCAAAGGACGTCTCTTCCCCATTACAATGGCTAACCAGTGATATTTGGTGTCATCACTTCTACAGACAGTCGCACTGAACATTGTTTTATCTATACCATGGGGGCTACTGTAGAGAAAATTATGAGGTCCTGGTGAGCAGGAGAGGCAATCTGCTCCAAGGCCCTCACCCCCTCAGCTCTCAGTAACATGTAGTAGTATTTCCTCATAGAGATATCCTCCTATCCCCTTTACCATTTTGGTTACGTCCAGAATTGCACACAATATTCAAGGTACAGTTTCACCATGAATCATTATGGAGACATTATAATGTGTTTGGTTTTATTCATCAATCCTTTCATTTTGATTCCTAGCGTTTTATTTGCTTTCTTGGCTGCCTCTGCAGACTGGGCAGAGAGTTTCAGCATATTATCCATAATATTGCTCAGATCCTTTTCCTGGGTGATGATTCCTAATGTGGAACCTTACATCGTGTAACCATAGTTTGGATTCTTCTTCCATAAGTGCATAACTATGCACTTGTCCACATTAAATTTAATTTGCCATTTGGATGGCCAGTCTCCTAGTTTTTCAAGGTCCTTTTGCAATTTTTCACAATCCTGCTGTGTTTTAACAACTTTGAATAATTTTGTGTCATCTACAAATTTGATCACCTCACCTGTTGTTCCCATTTACAGGTCATTTATGCTAAAGAACACAGATTCCTGGGGTACTCCACTATTCACCTTTCTCCATTGGGAAAATTAGCCATTGAACCTTACTCTTGGTTTTCTGTCTTTTAACCAGTTCCTAATCCACAGTAGTACACTGCCTCCTATCCTATGACTTTTTCATTTCCCCAAGAGTCTCCCATGAGGGACTTTGTCAAAGGCGTTCTGAATTTGCAGATACACTATATCAACAGGCTCTCTTTTATCTAGCCAGCCTAGGAGAGAATGGATGTTTGTTGCTGCTTCTTAGCTGTAGCCCCTGAAGCTCCCCTAGAGTTCTAACAACTACTCCCCAGGCTTCAGGTTTAGAGGACCTTTCATAGTTCCCTTCAAATATAAAGAGAACCACCCATTCACTATGACATCCACTGTAGTCTATTCACCATTACATCATGGCATTGCTAAATGTGTTACAGAGAATTTTAGGAATAGTTACATTTTAAGAATAGCGGAACATTTTGGGGCCCTGCTACACTGAAGATGTTCATGAGGCGGAAAAGTATTATATGCCCTAGATGAATCGTCATCCTTGTGCCCCTCTCAATTAACTTTCAGGCCTCTATGCCCTACCCTGAGATTTTGATAATTTAAACTCTACAATCCCTAGACTACTAGCCCAAGGGAAGGAGCTGATGGGTTAATTTCTTAAATGTTTGCTTTTCCAGGAAATCACTCTAAGGAGGAAACCTGCCAACTCTTCTAACCCTGAATTAGAATCCTGAAGGCACATTTTACAAAGGACGTCAAAGTGAAATCTGGGACATCAAAGTCAGAACATCTGAAATAAAAGCAGGCACTGCAAGTTCGGGGACAATTTCACAAATGTGGGCATGTCCGATATGGATGTTTTTGGAGACATCTACATAGACATCCCCAGAATAGCACTTCATAATGGGGACATCTAGTAGTATAATGAGTAGTGGGTTAGGAGCAGCGTAGCCAGGGTTTAAATCCCACTGTAGGCCTTTGGGATTTTAGGTTATTTACTGTGACGTAGAAGCCCACACAGAACCTATGCAAATAGATAGAAAGGAGGAATTTACCTTTGAAACTGTTAGTCAGCCAGCATATACAGCTCATGAGAAACAGGGAAAGAGAGGAGCAGAGCTGACACACCCAAGCTCTGACATAGCAGCAAGCTTAGAGCTTGATTACACTCACCTGGGCAAGAAAGCCGAGCCAGCCTGCAGGGAACAGAGAGATAAAGGCCGGAGGGTAGCTCCAGCAAGGGAGTGCTGTGATTCCCCAGAGAGAGTAGAGTGCTGTGATTCCCTAGAGAGAAGGAAGGGCTGTGATTCCCCAGAGAGAAGAGAGGGTTGTGATTCCCCAGAGAGAAGGAAGTGCCGTGATTCCTCAGAGAGAAGCAGTGGGCGTGTCAGAGAAGCAGGAAGCAGCAGAGGAGAAGCTTCAGAGAAACGTGGCTGGAGAAGCACACAGACTACAGGCAGCTGGAGGTCTTGTGAGGAACCAGGTTGCAGCTCAGAGAGAGAAGCCAGGGCAGCAGAAGGAAGGAAGGCACACCATGTGGCTAGGAACTTACCTGGACCAAGAGAGCAGGGAGTCTCCCAGACCTCTCTGCAAAAGGAAAGGCTTCAGCATTCATACAGGTGGGAGCCTAGCACTATAATAAGGAAAGCCAGAAGTTCTGTTCGGAACAGAGGGCCAGGGCACTGCTCAACACAAGAAGTGTCAGCAGAAAGTTATAAAGGAGTTCCTGATAACTGGAGGGAACAAAAGGAGAGCCTGGGAAGAAACACTACAGCTACAGGTACTTTTAAACCTCACTGTATGGAACTATGTTCTTGTGAGATACCCGAGTTCTCAACGAGGGTTTTTTCCAAAGACAGCAGTAAAGGTCTGAAGCCAAACCCCACACACACTGAATGTGAAGATATGCAATGGGAGTTTAGCACTAGTGAACCCGAATATGCTCCTATGGATTGTACGCTATGCTTTGCAGACAACATTGAGTCTTTATGCTAAGTTTTGTATATAGCAAAGAAAAAGAAGATATTTTTCTTTCAGAAGAAGTTGTTTGTTTTCCATGTTTTGTTTTGCAGTTGAAAATCCTTTGGGAAGGGGAATAAATTCCTTGTTATGTTTTGCCTTGAACACTCGACTTATGACTATTATTTGCTAACAGAAGATATCAGGGTAACCCCAACCTTCGCACCCTAGGCGAAGGCCTGGCACCCATTTACAAGTGGCATAGTATTGAGGATTTTTAGATTTTTGTGCGTGTGGAATACAACTGGAAAACGACAGAACTGCGTTCCTGAGGAGCAGCCTGGATATTCGCTGGCAGTATTGGCCAGAGGGTCCCGGACCAGCACAAAGACACCTTCTCAAAACCTGAATCTACGCCTGGCTCAGGTAAAACATATTTGGGCATAGGTGGTGTGGGATTCGTAAGAGAAGGAGTGCTGAGAAAGCCAGGCTCTAAAAACACTTGTTGTGCCACACTTGGTGGGTTTTTCTGTTCTGTTTCTCTACAGAGGAAAACATGGAGATGGATCCCCACGAAGTCATGTGATGGATGAGTTTGCAGTTCGAGAAGCAAAGGGAAATGTCGCAGCTGGTGCAAGAACAGGCCATTGCAGCTTTGCAGGCCCAGCAGAAGCCCATGGTGGACTTAATAGCGTCTTTGCTGGAGGGCCAGAAGGCAGCCGAGAAAAAACGACAAGAGCATGCCTGTGTGGTAAGACCACAGAATTGTGGAGTTTTATCCTTTGGACAACTGACGGTTGAGGACAATGTAGATGACTTCATAGAGGCATTCAAAAGAGTAGCCCTTAATGTGGGATGGCCGGTAGAGCAATGGGCAGTCAGGCTTGCTACATCCCTGATGGGAGAGGCCTTAGCAGCCTATAAAGCCATGCCCGCTGCTCTTGCGACTAATTATGACGAACTTAAAAAAGCTGTTTGTGATAGGTTAGGTCTAACACCAATGATGTACAGGAGGATGCTAAGAGCTACTAAGCTGAGACCAGGTGAAACACCTAAGACTTTGTGCCAAAGGGTGCGGAGCTTAGCATGGAAATGGCTCGCTCCTGAGGGAAAGACCCTCGAGTCAGTTGTAGATGTCATTGTGTTAGAACAATATATGGAAGCAGTTCCTACAGAAATAAGGTCCTTTTTGATTTTGCAAAATTGCCAGACCGCAGCAGAAGCAGCTCTCCTCACTGAGCGGTACATGGAGGCCGAAAGGGCTGGTAAGCCAAAAGGAGGCGCTCTGAGCGTGACAGGAGAGGCAAATTTTGGAAAATCAACAAAGGAGCCAAAGCCCCATGTGAAATGTGTGACTAATTGTTTGCTTAAGCAGGATGAAAGATGGGCAAAAGGAAAATGTGGTAAATGTGGTAAAATGGGTCACATGCAAAGGGATTGTATGATGCGTACAGCATTAATAATTGATAATAGCAAGCGGATACAGGAAGGTTTTCTTCTGAGTGTGGAAGTTCAAGGCGTTTTAGCTAGTGCATTGCTTGACTCGGGTGCTGACCAGAGTATGGTCTCAAGAAAACTCTGGCAGGCTATACAAGCCCACAGCAGGTCAGTACTGAGCCAACCCGAAGGTAGCGTGAAGATTCGATGCATACATGGAGCATCCATCTTTTACCCGCTGTATAGAATTTCAGTAAAGGGGTTAGGAACAAGGATGGAGGTTCTAGTGGCAGTAGTCCCTAAACTGCCCCATGACATTGTCCTGGGGAGGGATTGGCCCCCATTTTGTAGAGGGATGGAGAAAGGCCTACACCTAAAGGAGGGGATGGTCTCCACTAGGTCCCAGGTAAGAACCTCCAAGATACAAGCTGAACCCCCGGGGGAAACAGCTGAACCCCCAACAGAGGGTGAGGAACTCCCAGAGGAGGAGAGTGGACTTGCAGGACAGGCATTAGAAGAGCTTCCCACACATAAAGATTTAATTAACGCCCCTTCTAAGAAGACTAAGAAAGGAAAAGCAGACAAACGCCGGGAAAGACAGCTTAGGGCTCAGGGGAGGGCAGGAATGGAGGCCGAGCAAGGGTTGCCCTGGGTACCCGCTGATCTTGTTAAGAAATTTCCATCCTTCCCTAAGGAGCAGCAAGCCGATCCCGTGTTAAAACGAGCATTTGAGTATGCCCAAGAGGAGAGGGACATTCTCCCGAGGTTCCTAATAGATAAGGAAATATTGTATAGGGAGAGTAATGATCCCCAAACTGGAGCAGTCAGGAAACAGTTAGTTGTCCCGACTACATTCAAGGCGGTGGTTCTGAGACTGGCCCACGATCACCCAGTAGGCGGTCATAAGGGAATACAGGGGACCTTAGATCAAATTTTAGCCCGATTTTATTGGCTGGGGTTTTTTAAAGAGACCGCCGGTTTCTGTGAATCCTGTCCCTCATGTCAACGGATTACCACCGCTAAACCCACCGAGGTGCCTATGATTCCTACCCCCACGATATCGGAACCAATACGACGCATGGCGATGGATATCGTAGGACCCCTTCTAAAGACACCTAGAGGATTCCAATACATTCTGGTGGTGATAGATCAGGCCACCCGGTTCCCGTGGGCTATGCCTTTGAGGAACATCTCTGCCAAAACCATTGCTCTAGAATTAATTAAACTATTTTGTGAAGTGGGGTTTCCCCGGGAGATGCTTACCGACCGCGGAAGCAATTTTATGTCCAGATATTTAGCCCAGGTATGGGAGGCATTTGGGATTCACCACGTAAAAACTGCCGCCTACCACCCCCAATCCAATGGACTGGTGGAGAGGTTAAACCAGACCCTTAAACAAATGCTGAGGCGAGGCCTGGACGGAAAGATGTCCAAGTGGGATGTCCTGCTCCCTTTTGTCCTGTACGCCTGTCGCGTGCGTACGCAGGCCTCGTTAGGAACTTCCCCCTATGAATTAATGTTTGGCCGGGCCCCAAGGGGAATCTTAGACATTCTGAGGGCACAATGGGTGGAGCCCGAAGCGAAGACAGTAGGGGTACCACATTTCCTACGTGAACTGAGAAGTCGGTTGCAAAGAACTTCTCAGCTGTCCGGGGAAAACCTGCAAGCCAGTCAAAAACGCCAAAAGGGATACTGCGATTGAGGGGGAAAAGCCTCGTCGACTAGCTTTGGGGGAGAAGGTGATGGTGATGATAGTGGACGCCGGTCCGAAGTTTGAGACTCGGTGGAAGGGTCCCTATAAAGTGGTAGAGCAAATAGGCCGTTTCATATGTGGTAGAGAACAACAGAGGGCGCCGTCAGGTCTACCACGTGAATGTCCTCAGAACCTGGCATGAGAGAACTGCGGCAGCTAGTCTGTCTAGAGTAGAGGAACATATCGAGACCCGATCGGTGATTACGAGCTGTGAGAATGTGGATTCACCAGCCCGTAATATCTTAAGGGGGGGGGGATATGTGACGTAGAAGCCCACACAGAACCTATGCAAATAGATAGAAAGGAGGAATTTACCTTTGAAACTGTTAGTCAGCCAGCATATACAGCTCATGAGAAACAGGGAAAGAGAGGAGCAGAGCTGACACACCCAAGCTCTGACGTAGCAGCAAGCTTAGAGCTTGATTAGACTCACCTGGGCAAGAAAGCCGAGCCAGCCTGCAGGGAACAGAGAGATAAAAGCCGGAGGGTAGCTCCAGCAAGGGAGTGCTGTGATTCCCCAGAGAGAAGGGAGTGCTGTGATTCCCCAGAGAGAAGAAAGTGCCGTGATTCCTCAGAGAGAAGCAGTGGGCGTGTCAGAGAAGCAGGAAGCAGCAGAGGAGAAGCTTCAGAGAAACGTGGCTGGAGAAGCACACAGACTACAGGCAGCTGGAGGTCCTGTGAGGAACCAGGTTGCAGCTCAGAGAGAAGCCAGGGCAGCAGAAGGAAGGAAGGCACACCATGTGGCTAGGAACTTACCTGGACCAAGAGAGCAGGGAGTCTCCCAGACCTCTCTGCCAAAGGAAAGGCTTCAGCATTCATACAGGTGGGAGCCTAGCACTATAATAAGGAAAGCCAGAAGTTCTGTTCGGAACAGAGGGCCAGGGCACTGCTCAACACAAGAAGTGTCATCAGAAAGTTATAAAGGAGTTCCTGATAACTGGAGGGAACAAAAGGAGAGCCGGGGAAGAAACACTGCAGCTACAGGTACTTTTAAACCTCACTGTATGGAACTGTGTTCTTATGAGATACCCGAATTCTCAACGAGGGGTTTTTCCAGAGACAGCAGTAAAGGTCTGAAGCCAAACCCCACACACACTGAATGTGAGGATATGCAATGGGAGTGTAGCACTAGTGGACCCGAATATGCTCTTATGGATTGTACGCTATGCCTTGCAGACATTGAGTCTTTATGCTAGGTTTTGTATATAGCAAAGAAATAAAAGATATTTTTCTTTCAGAAGAAGTTGTTTGTTTTCCATGTTTTGTTTTGCAGTTGAAAATCCTTTGGGAAGGGGAATAAATTCCTTGTTATGTTTTGCCTTGAACACTCGACTTACGACTATTATTTGCTAACAGAAGATATCAGGGTAACCCCCAACCTTCGCACCCTAGGAGAAGGCCTGGCACCCGTTTACATTACTTAATTATGCATGTTCTCTATACTCTCTGGATGTTCTAAGGCAAAAATGAGCACTTTCCTGATGCCTATTTATGCTTGGAACACGTCTAAACATGGATGTGCCTGGAGACGTCCCTGATGGTTCTGAAATCAAATGGAGATGTATAATTCCAGTGCACCTCCCCAGACATGCCTTCACCACATCCCCTTGCCTATCCCCACACTGGTGACATCTTTGAAAGCCATTTGTGAAATGGCTCAAGATGTCTGCCTGATTTGGACATGCATGTAGTCAGACTTCCAAATCACAACTAAGGAATTTGTTTACTAAGCAGCGGTAGCGGCTTCCGAGCGATATCGAATTCAATGGGGCCGTGGCTCTGATATCGCTCGGAAGCCTCTACCGCTGCTTTGTAAACATACCCCTAAGACTTTTAAAATGGCCTCCTTAGACTTAAGACATGCTGTAGGATCTATTAAAATCACTCCTCTGTTTGGCAGACTGATGCCAAAGTGATACATTTCAATTATTTTTGTCCCAGCATTGTTCAACATACTCCTCGCACCTCTGACTACTATCATGCAGAGTGTAGGACTTTGGATATATATGTTTGCAGATGACATCCAGATAGTTTATTTTTCTGATAAAGTCTCACCAGATCTTTCTTATTTAAATAGTTGCCTAGAAACAGTTTCCAATGGTTATCACAGCAGGACATTATTGTAAATCCTTCGAAGTTAAAGGCTATTTGGATTTTGCATTGCCACCTATTCCAAATACACCATAGACCCCATATAATGCGGCTTGATATAATATGGAATTGCTTATAACATGGTCAAAGGTTGGCTCCCTTTATATCGAGCCTACATGAGATTGCGTCAAGCAGCTGCCTTTATACCTTTGATGTATCCGTCGTGGCTTCTCCCTGTAGCTGCAACAGCATCAGCATCAGTTGGAAGAGAAAAGTTAAAGCGCCACACAACCTTACATTCAATTCTTTTGCAATTTCTGCCGAATCCTATCCTATGCGGCAACAGGAAGTATGTATCTGAGGGGGTGGGACTTGGTGGATAGGCAGAGGCTTGAGTTCTGAGGCTCCATGGAGCTTTTAAATTTTCTGGCTAATGCTGTAGCAGCCATAGGAAGGAGACACAACAGGAACATCAAAGGTCAGAGGGGAGCTGCTGGACTTGATATAATGCAGGCTCCCTTATAACATAGTTCAAACCAAAGGGGTCACGTATGGAGCGAGGTGAAGAAAATCCATAGGAGACAATGTAGATAATTCTAAAAAACATTATTAGAGCATTGGATGGTCCATGAGATCCCCTCGCTCCATACATGACCCCTTATAACATGACCACATTTTTGGACTCCAATTCCCATGTTTAACTAATTAATTAATTTTTATTTATTTAAAAGATTATATACTGCCTTATCAGCAGTTATATTAGGCCTGCAGTGTACATCCGCTGCCTGAAGGGCCAGTCAATTCCACTTCATGATTGTGTTTTATTTTAGCATGCAAGATAGATTCATCTCTAATGTCTGACCTTCAAATCTCATCAGCATTGAAATCCTATTTGCCTTCAAGCAAATACATGTTGTGAAGTCTTTCTTCCCCTCCCCCCCAAAACCTGAGAACATTCGCTTTTGCCTTAATCCTAAATCACATAGATTATTGCAACTCACTTTATATAAGGCTTACACAGTTATCCATGCATTGTCTGCAATTAATACAAAGCATGGCAGCCAGACTACTTACAGAACCTCACTTTTAAAAACTTGTTGTTGTGTTTCCTACTGGCTTATTTATTTATTTATTTATTACAGTTTCTTTTATACCGCACTACTTGACATCAGTGCGGTTTACAATAAACATAAAACCACACGTCTCAAATAATTGATCTGTGCTTACAATGAACAGGTAAAATAAACTTGGATATACATTAAACAGGTTTCTTGAACAGTGAAACAGTGAACATGAGAACTATGTACAAAGCAACTAAATGCAGCTATATTGAATTTAGGCTATGATACAAAGCATTCCTGTTGATACATAAAACCATTTTCATTTCATATTATAAGGTCTGATGGATTTTAAATATTGAAGGTTTTTTATGTATTATTAGTTTTATGTACTGTATATTGTGTTTTAAGATTCTGTATTAATACATTAAGGATATAAGATTGTTAACTACTTAGGAATGTGGATGGGTGGCATAAATAAAATTAAATTAAATGGAAAAAAGAATTTCCACAGGAATCCAAGAATACCTCTCAACTTTGCTTTTAGTACTTGGTTCTACCCACCCTATGCATTCGCAACATATCAACCAATTAATTACAGTATGCTCCATCCTTCCAGGCAAGAGTTGACTTAATCAGGCACACAGTCTTCTCATTCTACGGCTCGTTATTCTGGAATGTCCATCCTCACCCCCTAAGGGCAGAATCTAAGCAGTCAAAAATGCACTAAAACCTACTTCTTCATCCTAGCCTTTAGAGATACCTAAGGACCTGCCCTGGGTACTTAGGGAACCCTGCAGTAACTGATCCACTTTGGTCATAACTGTTCCCTTCTTTGCCCTATACAAATTTTATAAAGCCAAGTAATTTCTTTTTATTATTTTTTATTTTTGTGCTTTTTAACTGCTTTGATGTATCCTGTTGAGGTCAAAAGGTGGCATAGTAAATAACCAAATAAACTAAGCTAAAACGAAACTATTAGGTATCAAATGCTGCCATGTTCCAGGATAGTGCTATTGGGGCAGGAGTGAGTGGGAGTTAAGGTTGGGAGACGTATCAATGCCAGGTCAGAAACTGCACATTTTTTAGGAAGAAGGTGAGGCTAGCCACATGGGGAGGGTGGATCTTCCCTGGGAGGCTTCTTTGATTATTTTTTTTCCATTTATTTAACAGCATTTATAACCTGCCGATCATCACATAACATCGTACTCCAGATCAGTGCTGCCAGGGTCAGAAGAGGCTTCCAGAGGAAGATTAGCTAGATCTCTGGAGATACAGCTAATTTTTCAGTCCCAGTGCACAATATACACTTGCATACAGAATAGCTCCTTATTTTACCACAAACTGAGCCAGAATGGTGGGTGTTATAAACTATATCAGTGGTTATTATTGTGCATGAGTGGCAATTCATTGTAATACTTGCCACAAAAACTGTATCACTATGTTAACAATACATAGTAAATGGAGACCTTGATGTGTATCGAGAGCATCCAGCTTTGATTACTGCTATGTGCTTTTGCACATTTTTTCCCAGCTTGATATTAAACTAATGTAGAGACCTCTTAGGTCAGTGCTTCCCAAACATTTTTCCAGTGTGACCCCATTTATGTGCTGAAAATTCATGTGACCCCCAGATTGTAAACAAAGCAAATTATTACTCAAACAAGAAATTCATTGTTGCTTGAAGATTCAGTAACATATAAATATCTAAATCTATGTTTTTTAAAGACCACAGCCATACCACCTTGAGTGAGCCTGATTTAATCTGATTTTGGAAGTCTAGCAAGGTTGGGCCTGATTAGTACTTGGATTGGAGACCATCTTGGAATATCAGGTGCAGTAGACTTACTGCATAGAAGGAGGGCCTGGAAATCTACTTCCAGTCACACCTTGCCAAAAAAAACCAGGGTTGCCAGGAGTTTGCATTGACTCAATAGCACTTAACAACAATGCTTGAGGCACATATAGCTTCTGCTTTTCAAACTTTCTTCAGCACAGACACTGAGCAATCAGGGCAATCTTCTTTTTAGAAGGAGGATAAGGAAGGGGTTAGGTGAGAGGGTGCCTTTTGAGTGTATAATTGAGACTTACGTGTGCTAGTGTGTGTGACAGAGTGGATTTAGGTGGGGCATATGCAACTATATGGGGAAGAAGTAGGTGCAGTATGCTTTAAGTGAGTGGGGGGATGTCTACAAGTATGTACCGTAGTTGGGATCTGTATGTGTACATGGATGGGGTGGGTAGGAGACTGTGTGTGACTGCATGGGTAGTAAATGACTTGTGACGGCATAGGTGTGGTATGTTACAGTGGGTAGGTAGAGGAATCTACAAGTGCATGGTTTGGGAATGTGTGTATGAGTGAATGGAGGTGGATGTGTGACTGAGTGAGTGGATTTTGGTGAGTGGGCAGTGGGTGAATGTGTGCCTGCATGAATAATGAGGGGTCAGTTGAGGTGTGTGAATAATTCCCCCTCCACCCTTCCCTTCTACTCTTCTCTTCTGTCTGCTGTCACTCTTCCTCTCTGTCATGCCACATTCCTTCCATTCAGTCTATGCATCTACAGTACCTTCCCATCTCTTTCTTCATGTCTCCTCAGGCTCATCCCATCCACCTCTCCTCCTACAGGCTCACCCCCTCTCTTTCATACCCTCTCACTACAGGCTCATCCACCTACAGACTCACTCATCCATTCATCCCTGATTTACCACCTCTTTCACAACCCTCCTCCCTCCAAGGTTTACTCCCTCAGGCTAATCCCCTCATTCTCCAGCTTCCATGCTCATTCTTTTTCTCTCCTCTCTACTCACCTGCTTCACCTCCCCAGACTCATTCCTTCTCTATCAAACACTCTCAGCCTTCAGGATCACCTCCCCTGGATTCAATCACTCTTCACCCCTTCTCCCAGTTTATCCCTTATTTTGCTTCCCCAGGCTCATCCCTTCAGTACCTCTAGACTCAATCAATCACTCATCAACTCCCTTCCCCGCCCCCAGGCCATCCCTTCTCTCTCACTATCCCCAAGGCTCACCTCTGTCAGACTCATTCTCCCCAGGATCACACCATCAGTTCTCTTCCTTATCTACTCTTCCTCCCCCTCCCCAGATTCAATCAATCATCTCTGCACCCCTCCCTTCCTTCCAGACTGATCCCCAAAGGCTGATACCTCTGTGATTATGCAGACTCTGCCACCACCTCCAGCTAGCTTAGGATGAGAACATTTTACCTGTGGAAAGAAAAAGGAGTCCTGGAGTCTAGAGTGGGAAGTCAGCATCCCCAAAAGGGAAGGCGAGAGGAACCAGAGCCAACATCTCAGCACCCCAGTGATACCAGAGCCAGGGTTACCTGCACTGCAGTATTGGGGACCTGCATTTACAGAAGCCACCCCATCTCTAAGGTACAATATGAAAGAACATAATGCAGGAGGTAGGGTTTCCCTCCCAGGGCAATCGCAGAGTCTGCGGAGATTTAACGGAATGAATAGCTTGGAAAACGTCCAATGCAAAAAAAGGATGAACTGGAGGTAACTACTTGCAATATATGCTTGTTTGGTGGCAGTTTCATAGGGAGAAGGATTTAAACTCTTGTTCTATAGTTACATTTCTGTCTCTGTTGGTCTGTCTTTGGTTCAGACTATAATATTCTGGCCTAGACTCTATTTTTTTGAGAAAAAGGGAAAAGGAGTAAATGGAGTTTTAAGTGCTAAGAACTCCCAGTGTATGCTGGTCCTGTTCAAAGAACCCACTAAGTTTTCCTCAACAGTAGAGACTGAGACACAGCATTGCTGTTGGATGGTTGTGACTACCATTTGCCAAGCACAAATCCTAGCTGTTGTGAGGACTATACAAAAGCAGGGGGAGTTATTATTAATGGTTAGTGTTAGCAAATATTGCCAAGTTCAAAGTATATTTTACTTTCCCAGTTGTGTGTTCCTTGTGCGTCGCTTTATATTGTATTTGTTCAGGTTAAATTTCACCAGCTCATTGTCTCTCCATCTGCTTTTGCATGCTTACAGTTGCACAAATTCCTTGATAAAAATATTTAATAATGTCAGTCCAAGCATTGACTTCTTTGGGGTCTCGCTTGTTGCCTTACTCTAGCTAAAATGTGTGTCCTTACTACAGGGCTACTGCAAGGGTATTGGCCTAGGCCAACCTTTAGCCTTATGTCCCTCCACCCCCAAGATTTTGATAATAAAACTCAACAATCATGATCATAAAAACAGCACCACAACAATCCTGCAAAACTGCATTATTGGACATCATGTGTCCGATTTTCAAAGGGTAGTAACACGGTTTACAGACCTGTAAACCATGTAACTGCCGCTGAGAGGGATATTCAGTGGGACTAACACGATTAGTGCCACTGAATATCCCCGATTGTGACTCTTACACACCCCAATCCTAACCGCTTAGCATCGGGAAGTATCTGTGGTTTTCCGGGGAGGAGCAGAGGAGGAGCCAGTTGATAACCGGGCAGCAGCGATATCGCCGCTGCCGGTTATCTACTGCGGCTTCCGGTGTATGCGGCGATCCCTGGATATTCAATGCCAGGGCCGCATATGACCCCGGCATTGAATATCCGGGGTTAAGAGTCAGTGGGCAGCCCAACTGAATATCGAGCCCCTTACTTTTAAATCTTACATTTTGCTTTGTATGTCTGTGTGTTCTCTCTCTCCTTGCAGGTAAAAGAATGTACTGATAGCACTTTGAGTTTTTCCGATTGCCAGTATCTATTGTTTTAACTTGTCCTGCTGCTGCTCCTTGCCGTCCCTCAAAAGCCGCTGCTCTAGGCAACCATCTAGTCTTGCCTAATGGTGGGCCAACCCTGCATTAATTACAATTGGGCTTCTGATTTTAGGTTTTAATCTAACAGCATTGATAAAACACCCTGATGCGAAAAAAGGCAAGCTAGGTGTTTATTGGCAAATCATTAAAAAAAGACCAATTCCTCTTGTACTCTCTCACCCTTCCCTTGGCTTGTCTTACTCATATATTCTCTGCTCAGTTTTTGTCCCTTTTCTCCACTGATGACTCCTAAAGGACACAAACATACACATTTGATTACAGCAGAAAAGGTATCCAGCATTAGCACCTGTGACACTGAAACATCGATAAACTCGAATTTCGTGCACCCTCAAAGAACCCCTAATTAGCTGGAAAATAAGCACCTAAATTTACAATTTGTAAACACCTAACAACAGCCGCTCTAATTATGACCAGCTGGAGCCTCATTTTTAGTCTGTTATTTACCACCTTGCTGTTGTAATCCTTAACACCTTTGCTGAACATCATGAGCTATTTTGCCAAACGTCTTTGCGTATTTCCCATTTCAGATCTTCTGCTAACATTGAAAACAAGGTTAAAAAGGTTTATATGGCAATCATTTTGTACCTCTACAAGTACACCACCATCATTTATTTTAAATACAAGGGTTTTTTTCATTTTTTTCCAGCTGGTGTTTCAGGATACTAAGTACTACTATCTTTTTAAATTTTATTTTCTGCTTCTGTCTCTAGAAAACGTCAGGAGGTGAGGGGCTAGACTGGACAGGAGCGCAGTTCATCTGTGTGCTCCAGTCTTACCCCTTCCCCTCCAAACCTCTGCTTAGGAGGGAAGGGGCTTTGCGGAGCAGGAAACAAAATGCTGCTCCTCTCAGGGTACTGGCAAATAGAGCTGGCACAGAAACATCAATACTATTCTGCGCAGAAGTTCTGTTCAGGATAACGCAGAGTTCGTAAAGTTCTGCATACATTAATATTGCTCTTTAAGCGCCAGCTAACATTTCAGGACATGTTTCTTCACCATTGCCTTCAGCAAAGCCTGAAAATAGTTGCGGGTGTTGTACGCTCAAGCAACAGGCATGAATTCCTCACCAGCACTGGCCGCAAACCTATGAGCTAACCCTGAATGTCTCCTTAGGCCTCGCTTTAAAATCCCAGCGTTGAAGTTAGTCTTCTGCACAGATGATTGCTTCATTCCTGTCCATTGAAATAGATTTAAATGTGCTGTGCGCTGCTGTCCATTCGAGGCTTTGTGCACAGTTAGCTTGTGTGTGCAACTTGTTCTTGTATTGGTAATGTAGAACACTGTGTGCTAAAACTGAGCTAACCTGTGTGCAAAGCCTAGTTCAGTTTTCTGTATCAGCCCGTATTTTGGGAAATAGTCCGAAGATATCACAGATTGCTGATCTTCCACAGACAGAATGGGTTTACAGCGTTGCCAGTTATCCATTTCCAGGAGTGAGATTTTAAGCCAGTCCTGGATTTCTGACAAGCTCATGCTGATGCATTATGGTCCCTGCAGCACTAATTCCAATGGATAAAATCAGGGACTACAAATATCAACTGCAGCGCAATGCAAATTTAAAACCAGAACTGTCAAAAAATCTCACTCCTGGAACTGGGTAACTTGGCAACTCTGGGTTTATGGCATTTGCAGATAAGATACCACTGTCTTAATCTTGAGGCAGAGAGAATTAGCTTACTCAGATCATTATCTTTCCTGGAAACGCTTCTGCAGCTGTTTACATTCTCAAAGATCCTACATGCCACTTCTCACTTTTCTACTGCTCAGAGGGAACTCAGCAATTCCGTAAAGATCCTCATATCCCTTAGCTGACACATCCCAAAAATGCACATTGGAAGAAGGGTGATGGAACTAAGGTGAGACTTTCTCTGATTTAGAGTATGATTCAATTGTAAATTCAGTAGAACTTAGGTGATCTTACGTATTTTACCGGTTCTCCTAGGACAAGCAGGATTAGTCAGCCACACCTGGATGACATCATCCGATGGCGCCGAAATGAAAGATTTCTCCATAACTCAGAAAGGTTTTTTGCCCTTCTGAGCATGAGCCATTAGTCCAAACCCTCTGTGCCTGCCCCTAGATGGCCAGTTTTCACTTCTTCCGTCTTGCCTGCAAGACGGACTTTTCTCCTCTCTTACACTTTTATCAATAAAACCAAGAAGACTCACCACTTTCTGGCCACAGGAGAGCATCCCCTGCCACAAGGGACTAGGACATCTATAACCATTATAGAGATTACCCCAGCCGCCTATGAGGATGTCACATATCCAAAATTCCTGCGGAAGGTCTCCTCAGTCCTGGGAATTTCTCCCGCCGATATAACCAACCAACACCCGGAGACACAAGCAGCCCTAAAATTCTTGGAAGCCCCTAGTAGTGACAGAAATTTTGCCAGTCCATCCCTTGATGTGGGAAAACCTCTTGAGGATCAGGTAGAACCCAGCTACTGGTCCCGCTACTGCCCGGAAGCTGGACTCCAAGTACAAAGTCCAACCAATGCCAGGGTTTTAAAAGCCTCATCTTCCACACAACTCCATAGTGGTAGAATCAGCCTTAAAGTGGGTCACGTCCACATGCACCCATGTAAACACACCACCAGGAAGGGATCTTAAGCTCCTGGATGAGATTGGGAAAAAGGCATTCCAAGGGGCCATGCTGTTGATGAAGGTAGCAGCGCACCAGCTTCAGCACATCCTATACCAGGACATCGTCATGTAAAACCTCAAATCAGCAACTTCATCCCTTGCTGGGGAGGCTCAAACATCTGCAAATGCAGCCTTGACTGACTTGCAGGAATGTACGAAGCATCAAGTTGGAGCAGCTTTCAACGGATTTGATACTGCAGCCTGCACAGCAGGTACAGCAAACTTGGTTCACCGATTGGCATGGCTGCGAGCCTCTGGACTTCGTGACAACACACATGACCGCATCGCGGATGCACCCTGAATAGGGGACTCTTTGTTCGGCGACAAGGTGAAGGACACAATGAATGATATGAATGACCAATGTGCTACATTGCAGACCCTCACTAAGGAAGGGCTGGAGCGGACTTCAATGTCCAGCTGGAAAGGGACCAACCAGAAGCCCTACGCAACCTCTAAATGCTATTCCCCTACATCTCCTACAGGAAATGGCAGACTCCTCGCTACAAGCAGCAATCCCATCAGAACTCTTACTGCAACAAGCCTCGCCAATGCGATCGGAAACAACAGAAGTCTACGCTGGCTGGCGCGGGAAAGGCTAATCTCTCGTTTTGATGCCAATGCACCAACCACCCTCCCCACCGGGGGTCGGCTGTCTGCCTTCATAATGACATCGGAATCCATCACTATGGACAGATGGGTCCTACACATCATCAGGGAGGGTTACAGTATGAGATTCACCTCACCCCCCCCCCTTACAACACAAGCGGCCTCAGAGCAACATGTCAACAGCTACGCTCCTCAACTTCAATGTGACGATACAATCCCTTCTGGCTTCCAAGGCTATAGAGGCAGTGCCAGCCAGCAAACACTATACTGGATTCTGTTCCACGTGCTTCCTGATACTCAAGAAATCCGGCGGAGTTTGCCCCATCTTGGATCTCTGGAGACACAACAGGCATATCATGAAAGAGAAGTTCAGGATGTACTCTCTCGGCTCCATCTTACCTCTGATTCAGCCAGGGGATTGGCTCGCATCCTTGGACATGCACGATGCCTACACCTACATCTTCATCCATGTGTCACACTGGAGGTACCTCCGCTTCCAGATTCAGGATGAGCACTACCAATACAGAGTCCTACCATTTGCCTATCCCTGGCCCCATGAGTCTTCACAAAATGTGTTGCAGTCATGGCGGCCCAACTGGGAAAGTAAGACATTTGTGTATTTCCTTACCTAGATGACTGGCTGATCTCCGGTCGATCTCCGAAGGAGACAGAATCTGCCGTAGAAAAGACCATCTACCTGCTATCCTGCCTGAGGTTTCGGGTGAACCTCCAAAAGTCAAGACCTCAACTCTCCCAACAACTGGAGTTCATCTTTTATTTATTTATTTATTTATTTATTTAGCACATATTTATATACCGCTCTTTCCCAAGTATCAAGTGCGGTTTACAGTGAACAGAAAAAATTCAAGGTACATGATTAATCATATCCTAGTCGTTTACAGGGAACAGATTTAACTTTTTACAATTAACAGTGTAATTAAAGATATACAAACATTGGTTACATCCAGAGGTATTGTGTGGATGTAGTCAAACTTTTTACATATTTACATTAATTTTATACAATTTGAGATACATGAGAACGACCTTTTAATATTAGATTTTGCATTTATTTTTATCATGTAGGTGTATGCCAATTAAAGATTATTACCCTGTGTCGGAGCGCTGATAGACATGACAGTGGCAAAAGCATCGGAGCGCTGATAGACATGACAGTGGCAAAAGCATTTCTTCCTTGTCCCCGGGGGGACACCATCATCAGCCTGACCCAACACATCTCATCGGCCCATCAGACATCAGTACGGACCTTACTTTGCCTCCTACGGCACATGGCGACAAACAACACAGGTCATACCTTTTGCAAGATTGCAGATGTGCTGCCTACAATGGCACCTCCGTGTTTACTGGAGACAACACACGCAACCGCTGTCAACAACGATTTTCCTTTACACATCCGTGAAGAACTCACTAGCCTGGTGGGCCAACTCGGAGAACTTGACAATCAGTTGCTCACTACAACAACCCCCGCATCATCTGGTCATCACTTTGGATGCTTCACTTGTGGGATGGGGGGCCCACTGTGGTCAGCTCTGCATCCAAGGAACATGGACACAGAAGGAGCGCTCGCTACACATCAGTCTGTTGGAACTTAGAATGCCCTTGCCCTCAGGGCTTTTCAAGAACTGATCTGGGGAAAGTTAGTCCTGCTAGAAATGGATAATCAGGTTGCCATGTTTTACATCAGCAAACAAGGAGGGATGGGATGCAGAAAACTATGCAAGGAAGCCCTCAAGCTTTGAAAATTGCGCTGTCCAGACACTGTCTCCCACAGGCCTCCTACTTTCCAGGCACACAGAAGCTAGCAGAGCTGGCAGACTTGCTCAGCAGACATATAGATCCACATGAATGGTCTGTAGCGAAGTCATTCTTCCGGAAGTGGGGGCAACCATGGATCAACCTGTTTGCCACAGAGATTGACGCAAAATGCAGCCACTTCTGCTTCAAACGCCCATCCAGCCACAGTGTCGCCTTTGATGCATTTGTCATGTCGTGTGGGGAATGGTCACCAGTATATGCCTTCCCACCCCTACTGCTCATCTCAATAACCATCCAACATGTCATGGCGGACAAGGTACAGGCTATATTCATAGTACTTCACTGGTCGTGCCAGGTGTGGTTTCCCTTCCTCCGATGCCTGGCACTGTAGCCTTCCATGAGGCTTCCCCTGAATCCAGACCTCATCGCCCTAGAGGGGGGGATCGCTTCTCGCTAGTCTGTAGATGCTAGCACTCACTGCATGGAGGCTGAAAGGATAGAGCTATCCACCCTCGACCTCCCCTCTGAGGTTAAAGAGGTGGTTCTCACATCATGACAGCCAGCAACACGCAAGTCATATGGACTAAAATGGAAGCATTTCACCTCTTGGTGCTCAGGATGGAGCATCGATCCCTTCACCTGCCCAGTACCAGTAGTTCTCCAATACTTAACTTCCCTGCTCCATGACGGATTGAAAGCACAATCGATACGGGTGCACCTTTCAGTGATAGCAGTACTCCATAATCACGAAGGAGGTGACACCATCACTAAGCTTCCACTGGTAGCGAGATTCATAAGAGCACTGAACAACATTCGGCCACCAGTTCAGGACCCCATGCCCCACTGGGACCTCAATACCATCCTTGATGAGCTAACACAGCCACCTTTCGAATCCCTACTCTCAGCAGACGTTATTCCTAATAGCCATTACCTCAGCTAGATGGATAAGCGAGCTCCAAGCCCTGGTTTTGCACCCACCGTACACAGTGCTTTCTCAGGACTGTTCTTCTCTGCGGGTGCATCCTAAGTTTGTGCCAAAAGTGGCATCTGCTTTCCACATCAACCAGTCTATCGAGCTTTCCTGCTTCCACCCGGAGCACCACGCCTCTCCTGAGGAGGGGCAATTGCACAACCTCGACTATAAGAGTGCTGCACATGTACCTCCACGGGACAACAGCCCTGCGGAAGGGCACTCAACTATTTGTGTCCTACGACCCCAGCAAGCCGGGTCGACTGGTCAGCAAAAGAACACTCTCCCTATGGATATCCACCTGCATTGCTTTTTGCTTGGAGAAGGTGGGAGCACGGGCAGCACCAAGAATTAATACACATCATCTCAGAGCACTGGCGACCACTATTGCGAACCTACGCACCGTCTCAGCAGTGGACATCTGGAAAGCCGCAACCTGGTCCTCAATCCACACCTTCCAGAGGCACTACTGTCTCGACCTGGCAGTGGGCCATGACTACCTTTGGACAGGCAGTCCTGGCCACGGCAGAAGTCTGCACTGTCAACTGATTTGGCTCTTGTGTTAAGCAGGTTGCACAAAATTATTTTGCACATCTAACTGTTTTGTTTTCCTTATTGCACTAATTGTTTGCATTGATAGCTCTATTTGCACAGATTGTTTATGTTTGCATTATAGCACAAATTGTTTGCACAGTTCGCACAGAATACTGTCGATTACATGCTGATTGTATTATTGCTAATGCATCTGCCAGCAAAATCGGGCACAGGTTAGAACAGTACACAATACCATATATTGCAAAATGTGTCATTGTCTTGTTTGATGAAAGCACCTTAAATAAAGATGCCAAAAATGAATGCAGCAATCGACTCTTCTGTTACCATGGCCTCTCCCTACCTCAGCATCATGTCACAGCTTGGGAGGCACCAGGTGTGGCTGACTAATTCTGCTTGTCCTAGGAGAAAGTGAGGTTACTTACCTGTAACGGGAGTTCTCCATGGACAGAAGGATAAGTCAGCCACACCATCCCACCCTCCTCCCCTATCCAGGAGTCAGCCTGCGACTTACAACAGCACCCGTGCCCTAGTGGCAAAGATTCAGCTAGTGATGCACTGGCCAGCTAGGAGCGGGCACAGAGGGGTTGGGCTACTGGCTCATGCTCAGAAGGGCAAAAAGCCCTTCTGAGCTATGGAGAGATCTTCCATCTCGGCGCCATTGGATGACGTCACCCAGATGTGGCTGACTTATCCTGCTGTCCACAGAAAACCCCCGTTACAGGGAAGTAACCTCACTGAACTGACATTCAGTTAACAGTCTGTGGCTCCATGATTTTAATCTGAATTATTTTCTGAGTATGATACTGCATGTGCCCTTACCTTGACTTCTCTGTTTGATTGCTGAAATATTAAGTACACTTATCTCCCATGCTACTCTTTAATTAATTTTCTCTGATCTTGATGCTTATTTATTTTTTATAAAGACAAGATATTTCTTTAGTCACTTCTAGATTATACAAAGCTGATTGTGCTTAATGCGTTTGGATTATCACCATCAAGCAACCTTAGCATTGTAAATACCAAACTCCCTCTCCCTAATTATTTTGCATTACTACTTTGTCCCTGTCTTCGGTAACTATAGGGTTAGTATTCAAAAACATATCTGGATAACTTCTACAGCTACTATTCATTTGTATAGGTCTACATGGTATATGCAGTGCTGAAGAAAGACATGTAAGAGATGATCCCTGCTTGTCAGAGCTTGCAATCTAGTCAAAGCAAACAGCACAACAGTTGGGGACTAGGATAACACAACTGGCTGGTGGTCCCCCAGGACAGGTTTGCGAACCACTAGTCCAGGGGAATGGTAAAGTGCCACTGGGAGTGATATTCTGTGCCACTAAGTATTCTCTGACTGCCTTGGCATGATCCAGGAGCGGAGCTGCAAGCTATTTGTATAACAGTGATTTTAGTGCTGCTACTATATATGTATAGGTAGCCAGATAGCTTAGGACAGCAAAAAGCTGTTCCAAATTTCTATCTAGCTAGCTATCTGTACAGTGATGCTGAAAATCATGCCAGTTCTGACTGCAGTGACAGATACTCAGCACCGGTCACTATCTGGATAACAGTGCTCAGTATTCTGTTTTTTATCTGTGTTTAAAAAAACACAGACTACTGCAACTAAATATTGATCCACATATCTTCCACGTCTTCCACATGTTTTGTATCCTTAGTCTATTTAAATATTTTTTTTGGGGGGGAGGGGAGAATTTGTTTTGCATTTCATACTGCTGTATACATATCAGTTTCCTGGCATTTATAGTCCATTTTATCTGTAGCCCCACCCAGAGATGTGGCTTCTATAATGACAGATTCCCCCTCTGTCAATGGACCTCTGAGTAGAACTCTCCCTGAAAAGAGTGTTCTTGTTTAAGGGATTACGTCAGGACTCTTAAAAAGGCCCATGCGCTCCCTGGCAGCAGGACCATACCACTTTAGTGTAGTGAGAAGGTGTAAACCAATCTGCTACAGCATCCCTTCTGGCCTTGCTGCAATGATTCTCCCTAAATCCATGCAAACCAATGACCCCTACGTGGCAGTGTGTAGTTTCTTTGGATTTTCCATGGGGCAGCATATACAGTATATCATATGATTCTGCTGGGCCACTATATATTGTCTCATGAAGAGTGCCCCTTGAGTCTTAATTTATGCCTTTGATGAAGTACATGTATAAGACAGAGGTTTTACCTACCCCTCTGAGCAGACTATTAACGCAAGGAATAAAGTGTGAAGTTGTAGATATTGGGCCCAGTATTCAGTTGAGCAGGCTATGCGCTGCTACGGTGCTTAGCCATGCCTGCCGACCCCAAACTCCAGATATTCAATGCTGGGATCGTATGCAGCCCCGGCATTGAATATCCAGGTATCGCCATACATGCCAGAAGCTGCAGTAGCTAACCAGACAGCAGTGATATTGCATGCTGTCCGGTTAGCTCCTGTACCTAAAAGATAGATGAGGTTTTGCCTTGCCTATCTTTTAGGCGCAGGTCGCTAACCGGGCATCATGCACTATCACTGCTGCCCGGTTATCGATTGTCTCACTTCCGATCCTCCCTGGAATGCCCCCCCGACACGCCCCAAAGCTAAGAGGTTAGCATCAGGGCCATAATTGGGGATATTGAGTGGCACTAACCATGTTAATCCCATTCAATATCCCTCTCAGCAGCAGTTACACGGTTTACAGGGCTATAAACTATGTAACTGCCCTTCGAATATATCGGGCTCATTATGTCTGATCTGTAAACATAGGAGTGAAAGAGTGAGATCCCTCATCCGGTGCTAACATAAGGAGAGAGGTACAGTTTGAGGAAAATTTCCAGTGGGAGATTTGAGTGTGTTGAAAAGGCTGCCAGTTTGAAGGGGGGAGTCCCATGTGAAAATACATTTAGATGTCTACTTTAAGGGATTAGCTTTGCTCAGCAGCTGGGAAAATTCGAAATCCTAAAGAATTGTGAGGAACAAAAGGGATGATAGACACAGATGAAGAAGTGGAGTATTGTAGTAAAAAGAAGAGACAGTGTTTAATCAATGCTGTACAACTGTGGAAAAAGCCTGCCTCAAAGTATTTGTCTATTTTTGTACACACTCATTATGAAGTTTCATTGGACTACACTAAAAGAACTGAGTATATTACTGGTGAGGCTGGAATTAGGCACTTGGGACTCAAGGGGAAATCCCTTCCTCTAAATGAACACGCCACTCTTTAATTGAACAAAGCACCAGGCATTGATAGCATTCCCATAGGAGTATTACAGCAATCTGATGCAGGTGTTACCGTACTTACAAGGCTCTGCCAAGAAATATGGAAGACAACATCATGGCCAACTGACTGGAAAAGATCTGTGTTTATACCAATACTAAAGAAAGGTGATCCAACTGACTGTGGAAATTATCGCACAATCGCTCTGATCCCACATGCCAGCAAGATTCCACTGAAGATTATTCAAAAGAGACTACAACCATACCTGGAACAAGAAGTACCTGAAGTGAAAGCAGGGTTCAGAAAAGGGCGAGGAACGAGAGACATCATTGCGGATGTGAGATGGATCCTTGAAAAGACTAAAGAATACCAAAAGGATATCTATTTGTGCTTTATCGACTATAGCAAGGCTTTTGACTGTGTAAACCATGAGAAACTCTGGGCCACATTAAGAAGCATGGGTATACCAGAACACCTGATCGTACTCTTGCACAATTGATCAAGAAGCAACAGTTTGAACGGAACAAGGAGAAACAGAATGGTTTAAAATAAGCAAAGGCTGCATACTTTCCCCCTACCTGTTTAATTTATATGCAGAACAAATCATCAGAGAAGCAGGATTGTATGAAGACAACAGAGGTGTGAAGATTGGTGGAAGACTCAACAACAACCTTTGCTATGCTGATGATACCACATTACTGGCTGAAAATGAAGATTTATTTATTTTATTTTATTTATTTAGACAGTTTTATATACCACCTTATCCTTCAAGCAAAGTGGTCACAACACAATTGGGGGATGCATTTTAACACAAGGGTATATGAGACACATACACTAATACTTACAGGGAACATGGGCAATGGAGGGTTAAGTGGCTTGCTCAAGACCACAAGTTGCATCTGTGGGACTAGAAACCCCAGTCCTTCCGGCCCAAGGTTGTTGTCCTCTAGTGGGATTTGAACCACTGACCTTCCGGCTTGTGATACCTTGCCCCAACCACTAGGCCACTCCTCCCTCCTTGATCTGAAACATTTGCTTCTCACAATCAAAGAACATAGTCTCAAAATGGGCCTGCACCTTAATGTAAAGAAGACAAAGATCATGACAACTAGCATAATCAACAGGTTCATCGTTGAAGGAGAAGAAATTGAAATTGTGAACAACTTTAACCTACTTGGATCAACTATCAATAAAGAAGTAGCAAGCAGTCAAGAAATCAGATGATGCATTGCTCTTGGCAGAATGACTATGAAAGACCTAGATAAAATTCTCAAGAGCGGAGATGTCTTTCTCCATACAAAGATTCAACTTGTTCAAGCCATGGTATTTTCAATAACATCATATGGATGTGAAAGCTGGACAGTGAAAAAGATAGACAGGAAGAAAATTGATGCCTTTAAATTATGGTGCTGGCGGTGAATACTGTGTATACCATGGACTGCCCGAAGAACAAACCAGTCGGTACTAGAGGAGATCAAACCTAAGCTTTCTTTAGAAGCTCAGATGACAAGACTTCGACTTTCATACTTTGGACACATCATGCAAAGAGAGAGATCATTAGAGAAAGACATCATGCTTGGCAAGATAGAAGGTCAACGCAAAAGAGGAAGGCCAGCAATGAGATGAATTGATACAATAACAGCAGCTACGGGTACCAGTCTGTCAACAATGAGCCGCCTGACTCAAGTCCGAACACAATTTAGGATAGCTATCCAGAGGGTCGCCTTGAGTCGACTCCGACTCGACGGCACTTAACAACAACATACTATTGAGCATAATGGAGAGAGGATGGGGGAAAAGACATTTTTTGTGCATGCCTCTTTGACAGTATGATATTTAAGGGTGGCGAGGAATTTAAACAAATTTCTGTGAACTTGGAAGATGTAATAAGGTGATTTGACAAGTTAAAGAGTAGTAAATCACCTGGACCAGATAGTATACATTCCAGGGTACTAAAAAAGCTCAAAAATGAAATTGCAGATCTACCTTTAGTAATTTGTAAATTATCATTAAAATCATCTGTAGTACCTCAACACCACTTCTTAAAAAGGATTCCATAAGTGACCTAGGAAACTACAGATCAGTGAGCCTGACATCAGTGCTGGACGAAATGGTAGAAATCATTATAAAGAACAAAATTACTGAACATATAGATAGTCATGCTTAATGGGACAAAGTCAACTTGGACTTAGCCGAGGAAAGTGTTGCGTTACCCATCTGCTATATTTTTTTGAATGTGTGAATAAACAGATAGATAAAGGTGAGCCAGTTAATATAGTATATCTGGATTTTCCTCATGAGTGATCCTTGTGGAAATTAAAAAGACATGGGATAGGAAGCAGCGTACTATTGTGGATTGGGAACTGGTTAAAAGAAAACAGAGAGCTGCGCTAAATGATTAATTTTCTCAGTGGAGAAATGTGAATACTGGAATACCAAAGAGATCTGTAATGGGCCAACTGCTTTTTAACATATTTATAAATGACTTGGAAATGGGAATGAGTGGGATGATGAAATTTGTAGATTGATGATGAAATTTGTAGATGGCATACAATTCTTCAAAGTTATTTAATCACAAGAGGTTCGTGAAAAATTGAAAGAAGACCTTGAGAAATTGGGAGACTGGTTGTCCAAATGGCATATGAAATTTAATGTGGACAAGTGCAAAATTACAAACTTATGAAAAAACAACACAAACTATAGCCAAATGATGCAAAGTTCCATATTAGGAGAACATCATCCAAGAAAAGTATTAAGGCATCATCGTGAATAATACTTTGAAATACTCTGCTCAGTGTGCAATGGCGGCCAAAAAAGTTAAAGGAATGCTAGGAACTATAAAGAAAGGAATGGAGAATAAAACAAAGGATATTATAATGCCTCTATTTTACTCTATTGTGGCTGCACCTTGAGTATTATGTGCAGCTCTGGTTGTTGCATTTACTGTAAACAAAGATGTAGTGGAATTAGTGAGGAGCGACCAAAATACCCCTGTGAGGAAATGCTTAAAAAGGTTAGGACTCGGGGAGTGTCCATTCTGTTGTCTGGTTCCCGTGGAGGCAGAGAGTGCCAGCTGTGAGATCTTTTGACGGGTGTGGGGCAGCCCAGCTGACGTCATCTTCCGGACCAGATAAAAGAGCCTTGCAGGGACTTTCAGCTGGGAGCATCCATTCTGTTGTCTGGTTCCCGCGGAGGCAGAGAGTGCCGGCTGTGAGATCTTTCGACAGGTATGGGGCAACCCAGCTGATGTCATCTTCCGGACAGGATAAAAGTTCCACTGCATTTCTATGGCGCTCTGCCATCGGCGCTCTGTGTGGGCGTTTCCTAAGGGGCGTGTCCAAAGGGGCATTATACGCCCCTTGTGAGCCCCTTAGGAGCACGGCAGGAGCGGGCCTGTTTGGAGAACAGTAATGCCTGATGGGAAAAGAAAGAAGAAACTTTCGATAGATGTAGTTCCAGCGGGAGCCATTGATAAACATGTGATCTTCACGCCGCGGTCAATGGAATCAGGTATTGTGTTTCCTCTGCCTATGTCCGAGGGAGCGAGTTTGAGCTCAGTGGAGTGAACACCCCCGCTTCCCCCAGGGTTTTTGGAACTGTCTAATGAGCCTCAAACCACTGTTAGTCTCCAACGGGATAGTGAGCTCCCCAGAGTAGTATCCTGGAAGGAGCCTGCTGCCCCCATTAAAGACTCTAAGGTATCCACGATTTCTTTGCTGGATGTGTGGCAAATTGTATCTCGAACGGAACATATACTAACTGTGACTGTTCCCTTGCTTTGTCAATTTACTAAGGATACTGTTGTTAAGTTTCAAACATTAGATTCTCAGGTTGGAACCTTGAGTTCCGTGGTTACGAACATAGATGTTCAAGTTAAATCCTTTAAGGAATTTCAGTCAGTTACTGTGAAAGATAGTCTTATGTTGCACCAGAAAGTTGAAAATCTAGAAAATATGTTGCGCTCTAAAAATTTACGGGTACTTAATTTTCCTGTTTGTTCTATGTTGTCCCCTTTGATTCTATTTCGAAAGTACTTTAAGGACACCCTTCTTCTACCACTGGCTGATTCTATCACCGTCAGTAAATGTTATTATCTCTCTTCTAAAATTGCGATTGCCGTTGTGGATGAGGAAGGGGAGGTTCCTTTGGCTCCCGAGAAATTTAATTTGACCGCTTTTTTAGAGGACACACAGGATGATATTTCATCTCGGGCTGCTTTGTTGGTAACTTTGTCCTCTGAGGAGGATAAGATTGCGATTCTTAAAGCATACTTTATGAAGAAAGAAATGAAATTCTGTAGGGACCGAGTTTCAATTTTTCCGGATGTATAGCGTTCTACACAGTTACGTAGGAAAGCTTTCCTGGTGTTTAAAACTAGAATTCTTGCTCTTGGGGCGACTTTCTTTTTAAGATATCCCTGTAAATGTTGTGTTACTTTAGGGGATGATAAATTTGTATTTTTGTCATCTTCAGATTTAGAGAAATGGATCCTTGAAAGGGGAAAGGCACATTGACTTCCTAATTTTCTTTTTTTTTTTTTAAATTTACTTTTTCTATTCTCAGCTGGAGTTTGGGAGGGGTCTCACCAGACTGTTTAGTAGGCTAGGGATTTTCCCTCCGTGGTGTAATTCCCTTGCTTTGTTTTCCTTAAGTTGTATATTGATTATATTTAAATGTACGTTTTCCCCGAGACATGGGCTGAATGTATTTATGTTTGCCTTATAATATTCTTCTGGTTCAATTATTTCCTTATACTGTAAATTTACTGTATAAATGCAAAATGTCAGTGATAAAAAAAAAAAAGGTTAGGACTCTTCAGCCTGGAGAAGAGATGACTGAGGGAAGACATGATAGAGATTTGTCATCAATTTGCTGAATGTATTTGCTGTTTCAAAAGGTAATATCAGCAAGTTGTTCTTGTTAAGTGCTGTCGAGTCAGTGTTGACTTATGGTGATCCTCTGGATAGTTGTCCTAAACTATATTCAGTCTCCAGTTAGGCGGCTCATTGTTGATAGAGTGGCATGCATAGCTGCTGCTGTTGTATCAATCCTTGTCATTGCTGGCCTTCCTCTTTTGCAATGACCTTCAACCTTGCCAAGCATAATGTGTTTCTCTTCGCATGATGTGTCCAAAGTATGAAAGTTGAAATCTTGTCATCTGAGCTGCTAAAGAAAGCTTTGGTTTGATCTCTAGTGCTGACTGGTTTGTCCTTCAGGCAGTCCACGGTTTACACAATATTCTTCACCAGCACCATAATTCAAAGACATCAATTTTCTTCCTGACTATCTTTTTCACTGTCCAACTTTTGCATCCATAAGATGCTATTGAAAATAGCATGGCTTGAACAAATGAAATCTTTGTATGAAGAGAGACATCTCTGCTCTTGAGAATCTTGTTGAGGTCCTTCATAGTCATTCTGCCAATAGCAATGTGTCGTCGGATTTCTTGACTGCGTGTCGTTTCTTTATTGATTATTGATCCAAGCAGGTTAAAGTAAAACTACTAGTTCAATTTCTTGTCCATCAACGATGAACTTATTGATTTTGCCAGTTCCAGGATCTTTGTCTTCATTACAAAGGTGCAGGCCGAATTTAAGATTATGTTCCTGGATCCTGAGAAGCAAATGTTTTAGATCATCTTCACTTTCAGGTAGTATTGTGGTATCAGCAAGTTATCATCATCAATAATTATCCTCTATAAAATATTATGTGTTAAGTTTGTACACCACAATAACATAATTTGACTTTGTGGAAGGGAATTTTAGAAGATCCATCCAAGTGTAATCTAATCTGGGACATCTAAGCCAGGCAAGTCTAGAGTTGGCTTCTAAAATTCCCAGAGCTGGCTTCTAAAATTGCTCTGGAGAATTCTCTGTGCTTTGGACGTCTTTAAGCCTGTTTTCAGATGTTCAAAGCATGCAGAAGGCTTCTAAAATGACCAACGCCAGTCCTGTGAAAATGCAAGACCAAGTAGCTATCCTGTAGCGACGGCATTGAATATTCGGTGATCACCGCCAATTCTACAAGCCACTGAAGCTAACCAGGCAGCAGCAATATTGGATGCTGCCCGATTAGCGCCTGCGCTTTAAAGATAGGAAAGGTTTTCCTGTGCCTTATCTTTAAAGCACAGATCGCTAACCGGGCAGCATGCGATATCACTGCTGCCCGGTTAGTGCCATTTTCCGCCTCCACTCTGCCCTGGAACACCCCCAACACACCCCGATACTAACTGGATAGCATCGGGGCGCATAGGGGACTTAGATGGGGATATTCAATGGCACTAACCGGGTAGGTTGTGTTGAATATCCCCATCTTAGGCATTTACACAGTTTACTGGGCTGTAAAACATGTATGTGCTTTTCGGGCCTATTATGCCTAATTACATTTTCAATGTTTTGTTGTGTTATATAGATAATTTTGCACTTGCAAAAATGATGGAAAAACACAGTGAGCAAAAAAATCAAGCAAATCAGCTCATTAGTGATTTCCCATTAGCAATATTGTATATAAAAAATGTGCAAAAGTCAATCTTTTGTGAATCTTAATAGTGGTCTAGTGGTTAGGGCAACAGCCTAAAGCCAGAAAGACCAGCATTCAAATCTCATTGGCGCTCCTTGTTGCCTTGGGTAAACCAGTTAACCCTCCATTGCCTCAGGTACAGACTTCGCTTGTGAACCCTTTGAGGACAAGGAAATGCATACTGTACCTGAATGTTACTTGCCTTGATCTCCCCCTGGAAAGCTGTGAGCTAAATACTGCAAATAAACTCTACCTCAAGGTGTAGCTAACCCCTTTTGTCATAAAAGGTCCACAATTTTTTTTTTTTATAAAATGTAACCCTAGAAAACAATTACAATATTTTAGTGAGCTAGTTCTGGAAGATCTTGAGAAGCAAATGTTGCATATATCAGCTCATTTCAGTAAAAAATGTCATTGTTTAATATATTAGCCTGAAAGTTTGCTAAATCCAGCTGTTTAGGATCAGCTGGAAACTTGGCTGAGATAACATGGAACATGGATATTATAAAATTGCATAGGTGAATATGCGCATAGAAAGTGCATGCACAGAAACATAAAAGCAGATTTTGCATAGGATGTCTCAGTCAGAGAACGGCGTCCAAGTTGGCACAGTCACGGTTTCCAGGCCTTTATTACAAAATGCCTGCTGAATGAGGAGTTTTTAGTAAAATATATATAGGGCTGTTGGAAATACACTTGTAGTTCCCTATTTATTAAACTGTGCTACCTAATAGTGTGGGGTTTAGCATGTGGTTTGGGCACCACACTAAAAAACAGCATGGGGCCCCACACCATTAAGGGCACCCACGTGATAGCTCTCACGGTGTTGCATCATGGCAGTGCTAACTGCAGAGGGATGGAAGCACACGCCCCCTAAAGTTATCGTGGACGCCCTGCGCTGGTAACGCAGCACACATGCTTTTTACTGGCACGGGGCTTAGTACACATGCCCCTAAATGTGCAGTGGGATCAGCTATATAAAAAGGACACATTTAGAAAGAAAGCAACATCACTTAGGAAGGGGTTATGCACCTAGCATGAGAAAGATTTGCACACAATGGAGACAGTGCATGCAGATTTCTCTCATGCATATTCATTGCAGTTATCCTGAAAATGTGTCTGGCTAGGTGTCTCGAAAAGTGGGTTGAGGGGCCCTGACGTAGGGGCATGTTTACTAAAATATGCTAAGGGGGTTATTTCAGATGTCCTATTCGTGCTTTGAATATCTGAAAACAGGCATAGAAATGTCCAAAGCACGGAGACATCTCCTGAGGCATTTTAGAAACTGAGTCTGTGGATGTTCCTAGTGCAAGAATGTCCAAGTCTGAATGGGTGCATGGTGGAGATGTGGCCAGGAACTTGAATGTCCCCACCTAATCTCAAAAACATTTGGGACATTTGGAGTCACATCTAACATTATACCTGTTCCAGGCATGAACAGACATCTGAAAAGTGATCATTTTGTCAGGCAGAGCTACACCATTACCCTCTTTATTTTATAATCAGACAACAAACACTTATGGGAAATGGGGGCTCATGTTTTTGTTCTGCTATTCTACTGGATGTCCCCTTATCCTAGCATGCATGAGATGGACACCTGCTCCCCATGCTTTCATAAGGGGGACATCTATGTGGCTGCCAGCTTGGGGACGTCCATATTACTAAAATTGTCTGGAGACATAGACATCTCTGGTGTTTTTATATATGTTCCGCCCTAGACGTCCCAGATTTGACTCGGACATCCTTTCTAAAATGCCACTTCATGTTAGCAAGTGTTAAGGGCCATTTTTTAGCATGGGGGTAGCTGATGAGGGCATGCCTGGCTTGTCCCCATGCACTTAGAACAGGTTCAGCACTGCCCGGAGATTACAGTCACCCGCAGTGTACACGCTCTGTCCCTGCACCACCCAGTCTCTACGCCAACCTGCGCTAATTGGTTAGTGCTGCATCTTTAGCATACAGTAATTGTTGCTGCAGCGTGCTTAGCAGACACCAGTTAAGGAGTCAAGCTTCTGAAATCATATTATTACATTTTTGGGTCCATTTAAACACCAGAGGGTTAAGCACAATTGCTCCATCAATCACTCCTAGGGGGAAATTTCTCCAAATGGGTTAGTTTTGCACATACCATGACGGTCATGAACCTCACTCCCGAAACCCAGGGTATGTGGAATATGATCTCAGTCTCTCAGATTTATTGTGAACGCTCACCATAGTACTTGCATTGTGCCAAAGAGAGCCTCACTCTGGAGTTTATAAGACATAACATGTATGGATACCAAATTCCCTGCATTTTTCAGAATTTTTAAATGCATATAAAACTGACAGAGATCCAAGATGAAGCTAGTGCATATTCCATCTTGGTCTAAGTTTCAAAGGTTTTCTGCATCACGGGAATTAACCTCTTCTCCTCCTCTATTATAAGAATACTACCGAAATGACCCAGGAAATGGCAGTTTGGTTATAATGGAAAAGGCAAAGAGGCTGATTCCAGACCAGAATTTAGGCATAGGCAACAAAGGTGGCTGCCTAGGACACCAAATGTTGAGGGCACCAAGTACTCAAACCAAAAAGGAGCCTTCTTCCATTTATTGTAGGGCAGTGCTTTTCATACCTTTATCCTGCATGACTCCATTTTAACAACTGAAAGTTCACGTGACCCCAGATGATGGTGAAATCAAAATAGCAGGTCTCCAGTCTTCCTCCCCTCCCTTCATTCATTCATTCATCTGAAGTAGTGGCAACAGCAACAGCAGTGAGCACAAGGTCCCTTGTGTCAGTGTGTGGTTCAAGACTCCAATACTCAGCATGGGTTTCCAGTCTAACAGGAAACTTACCAGGAGGGGACAAGGGCCTATGAACATTCAGTGGCTCACAGGCCACATGCTGACTGGTGACTGCCACTGCTTGGCATAGGTCATAGTGAAAGTCTAGAGAGAAGGGAAAATGGCCATGTTTCTGTGATCCCATCCACTGATGATGTGACCCAATTTAGGGTCCTGACCCAAGATTGGGAACCACTGCTGTAGAGCAATCCACTAGTGCCACTTCAAAGATGTACTACCACGGCACTCTGGCCCAACATCCCCAAGCCTGCTTTGTAATCTCCATTGGGTGCTTTGGCTGCCCAAACTCCAAGGGATCCCCTTGGATGCTGCCTGTGGGCACCAAAATCTTACATTCAACCCTGGCTCATTTTTCTGGTGCAAAATAGCTTCAAAACCTCAGCCAAGTCAGGATGTGTACCAACTTTAACTTAGATAAGTACCAATTTTATATGCATTTAAAAATTCTGAAATATGATGGAAATTTGGGCTCTATGATATATGAAAACTCACGGTGGCTTATATTGTTCTATGCAACTTAAGTTCCATTGTGTTCAATGTAAACCGCTTTGATAAACCAGAAAGATGGTATATAAGAAATATTAAATAAATAGTGTAAATAATGCGACTCAGTTTCTATAATGCCCCCCCCCAAAAAAAAAATTATTCCTTGGATGAAACGTGATTTTTTTAAAATTTCTTGCATGTCTTAGATCATAGGATGACTTTGTAGCTTTAGTCTTTATAAAACAGACACATTGTGTGAACATTTTTTAGGTGCCTTATAAAATTACCCTCAAAGAAAGGGTGCCTAAAAATGCAATGTATGCCAACTCCTGATGGCCCAGCAGCTCCTGGGTTTTCTTGGTAGTGTGACTGGAAGTAGATTGTTGGGCCTTTCTTCAAAGGTAATGGAAGGTTAAGTGAATTGGCCAAGGCTATGAGGAATGCTGGTGGGATTTGAACCTTGGTCACCAAGCCAGTGCTCTAACCACTACACTACACCTCCATATGCTGTGTCTGTTTTGTAAAAACAAGTAGGTGCCTACTTGTCTTTATAAAATATTAGCGTAAGTGGCATAACACACCGACCTTGTAGGTGTGGACATTGAAACGAGACCTAGAGCTGCTGAAAATGTCTGCTCCTATATTTTTCAGGTCTGAGTGTAAATTGTAGTATTTTATAATCTAGGCATGTGCTTGTGTGCTTTGCTCATACTTCGCCCAAACTCTACCCATGTGCGTACCCACTGGCAACATATGTTTCTTGATGCCAAAACATGTACTTTTATGTTGGTCGATATTTTGCAGCCACCTACAGTATGTGCAGGAATGACTTTAGAAAATTACCAGAACAAGGAGAAGGGGGACCTCCAAAAGAGCAGCGCGAACAGAAAACAACAAAAATGGAGGTAGACATAGGCCACAAGCACGGAGAGTCCAATCCACTATTTATTCCAAAGACTGTATGAAAAATTCCCTCCAAAGAGGATACATTTATAACAAGGTGGAGGTATGCACCTCAATTACACCAGCTGTCCAAGGGAAAATAGGTGCAGACGTACCCTTTGAAAATTGCCCTTACCGAAACGACATGCACATGTTTACAGCTGCAATTTAGTCCTTGCAAAATATTTGAGAACATTTAGGTCTGTATTTTTGAAAATCCAAACATAGATGTATAAATTCTGCTCCCAGAAATGCCTCAGCTCTTTGTGACTAAACTTAGAAACTGAGAAATGGCATCGCATGCATACTTTCACACATACTCTGTTCCACGCAGAAATCTGTTCTATGTAGGTAAATAGCTTTTAAAATTACCCCAAAGCACCTCATTACATTTGAATATCTAGGGGGTCTTTTACTAATAGGCACTTGTTGGCACTTGTTGGCACATGATGGCACAGGATGATTCCTGCACTGACTGTGCAACTTGCCTTAGGAGTGGACAAAGGGTGGGTTAGAGGCGGAGAGTAGGTGGGTTAGGGTTGGACAGTGGGTGGGTTAGGGCGGAGAGGGGGCAGGTTAGGCGTGAAGAGTGGGCGGGTTGGGGCAGAGAGGGGGCAGGTTAGGGGTGGACAGTGGGTTAGTTAGGGGTGAAGACTGGGCGGGTTGGGGCAGAGAGTCGGCAGGTTAGGGGTGGAGAGTGGGCAGGTTGGGGCAGAGAGTCGGCAGGTTAGGGGTGGAGAGTGGGTGGGTTAGGGGTGAAGAGTGGGCGGGTTGGGGCAGAGAGTCAGCAGATTAGGGGTGGAGAGTGGGTGGGTTAGTGGTGAAGAGTGGGTGAGTTGGGGCAGAGAGTCAGCAGGTTAGGGGTGAAGAGTGGGTGTGTTGGGGCAGAGAGTCAGCAGGTTAGGGGTTGAGAGTGGGTGGGTTATGGGTGAAGAGTGGGTGGGTTGGGGCAGAGAGGGGGCAGGTTAGGGGTGGACAGTGGATTGGTTAGGGGTGAAGAGTGGGCGGGTTGGGGCAGAGAGTCGGCAGGTTAGGGGTGGAGAGTGGGTGGGTTAGTGGTGAAGAGTGGGCGGGTTGGGGCAGAGAGGGGGCAGTTTAGGGGTGGAGAGTGGTTTGGTTTGGGATGAAGCGTGGGTGGTTTGGGGCAGAGAGTCAGCAGGTTTGGGGTGGAGAGTGGGTGAGTTGGGGCAGAGAGTCAGCAGGTTAGGGGTGAAGAGTGGGTGGGTTGGGGCAGAGAGGGGGCAGGTTAGGGGTTGAGAGTGGGTGGGATGGGGTGAAGAGTGGGCGGGTTGGGGCAGAGAGTCAGCAGGTTAGGGGTGGAGAGTGGGTGGGTTGGGGTGAAGCGTGGGCAGGTTGGGGCAGAGAGTCAGCAGGTTAGGGGTGAAGAGTGGGTGGTTTGGGGTGAAGAGTGGGCAGGTTGGGGCAGAGTGTCAGCAGGTTAGGGGTGGAGAGTGGGTGGGTTGGGGTGAAGAGTGGGCAGGTTGGGGCAGAGAGTCAGCAGGTTAGGGCTGGAGAGTGGGTGGGTTAGGGGTGAAGAGTGGGCAGGTTGGGGCAGAGAGTCAGCAGGTTAGGGGTGGAGAGTGGGTGGGTTGGGGTGAAGAGTGGGCAGGTTGGGGCAGAGTGTCAGCAGGTTAGGGGTGGAGAGTGGGTGGGTTTCGGTGAAGAGTGGGCAGGTTGGGGCAGAGAGTCAGCAGGTTAGGGGTGGAGAGTGGGTGGGTTAGGGGTGAAGAGTGGGAAGGTTGGGGCAGAGAGTCAGCAGGTTAGGGGTGAAGAGTGGGTGAGTTGGGTCAGAGAGTCAGCAGGTTAGGGGTTGAGAGTGGGTGGGTTAGGGGTGAAGAGTGGGAAGGTTGGGGCAGAGAGTCAGCAGGGTAGGGGTGAAGAGTGGGTGAGTTGGGGCAGAGAGTCAGCAGGTTAGGGGTGAAGAGTGGATGAGTTAGGGATGAAGAGTGGGTGGGTTGGGGCAGAGAGGGGGCAGGTTAGGGGTGAAGAGTGGATGAGTTAGGGATGAAGAGTGGGTGGGTTGTGGCAGAGAGGGGGCAGGTTAGGGGTGGAGAGTGGATGAGTTAGGATGAAGAGTGGGTGGGTTGGGGCAGAGAGGGGCAGGTTAGGGGTGAAGAGTGGATGAGTTAGGGATAAAGAGTGGGTGGGTTGGGGCAGAGAGCGGGCAGGTTAGGGGTGGAGAGTGGATGAGTTGGGGATAAAGAGTGGGCGGGTTGGGGCAGAGAGTCAGCAGGTTAGGGGTGAAGAGTGTATGAGTTAGGGATTAAGTGTGGGTGGGTTGGGGCAGAGAGGGGGCAGGTTAGGGGTGGAGAGTGGATGAGTTAGGGATGAAGAGTGGGCGGGTTGGGGCAGAGAGGGGCATGTTAGGGGTGAAGAGTGGATGAGTTAGGGATGAAGAGTGGGCGGGTTGGGGCAGAGAGTGGGCAGGTTAGGGGTGGAGAGTGGATGAGTTAGGGATGAATAGTGGGCAGGTTGGGGCAGAGAGTCAGCAGGTTAGGGGTGAAGAGTGGATGAGTTAGGGATGAAGAGTGGGTGGGTTGGGGCAGAGAGTCAGCAGGTTAGGGTGAAGAGTGTATGAGTTATGGATAAAGAGTGGGTGGGTTGGGGCAGAGAGGGGGCATGTTAGGGGTGGAGAGTGGATGAGTTAGGGATGAAGAGTGGGCGGGTTGGGGCAGAGAGGGGGCAGGTTAGGGGTGAAGAGTGGATGAGTTAGGGATGAAGAGTGGGTGGGTTGGGGCAGAGAGGGGGCAGGTTAGGGGTGGAGAGTGGATGAGTTAGGGATGAAGAGTGGGTGGGTTGGGGCAGAGAGGGGGCATGTTAGGGGTGGAGAGTGGATGAGTTAGGGAAGAAGAGTGGGTGGGTTGGGGCAGAGAGGGGGCAGGTTAGGAGTGGAGAGTGAATGAGTTAGGGATAAAGAGTGGGCGGGTTGGGGCAGAGAGTCAGCAGGTTAGGGGTGAAGAGTGGATGAGTTAGGGATAAAGAGTGGGTGGGTTGGGGCAGAGAGGGGGCATGTTAGGGGTGGAGAGTGGATGAGTTAGGGATGAAGAGTGGGCAGGTTGGGACAGAGCGGGGCAGGTTAGGGGTGAAGAGTGGATGAGTTAGGGATGAAGAGTGGGCGGGTTGGGGCAGAGAGGGGGCAGGTTAGGGGTGAAGAGTGGTTGGGTTAGGGATGAAGAGTGGGCGGGTTGGGGCAGAGAGCGGGGGCAGGTTAGGGGTGAAGAGTGGATGAGTTAGGGATGAAGAGTGGGCGGGTTGGGGCAGAGAGGGGGCAGGTTAGGGGTGAAGAGTGGATGAGTTAGGGATGAAGAGTGGGTGGGTTGGGGCAGAGAGGGGGCATGTTAGGGGTGGAGAGTGGATGAGTTAGGGATGAAGAGTGGGCAGGTTGGGGCAGAGCGGGGGCAGGTTAGGGGTGAAGAGTGGATGAGTTACGGATGAAGAGTGGGTGGGTTGGGGCAGAGAGGAGGCAGGTTAGGGGTGGAGAGTGGGTTGGTTAGGGGTGAAGAGTGGGGGGGTAGGGGCAGAGAGGAGGCAGGTTAGGGGTGAAGAGTGGATGAGTTAGGGATGAAGAGTGGGTGGATTGGGGCAGAGAGGAGGCAGGTTAGGGGTGGAGAGTGGATGAGTTAGGGATGAAGAGTGGGTGGGTTGGGGCAGAGAGGAGGCAGATTAGGGGTGGAGAGTGGGTTGGTTAGGGGTGAAGAGTGGGCGGGTTGGGGCAGAGAGGTGGCAGGTTAGGGGTGAAGAGTGGATGAGTTAGGGATGAAGAGTGGGTGGGTTGGGGCAGAGAGGAGGCAGGTTAGGGGTGGAGAGTGGGTTGGTTAGGAGTGAAGAGTGGGCGGGTTGGGGCAGAGAGGGGGCAGGTTAGGGGTGAAGAGTGGATGAGTTAGGGATGAAGAGTGGGTGGGTTGGGGCAGAGAGGAGGCAGGTTAGGGGTGGAGAGTGGGTTGGTTAGGGGTGAAGAGTGGGCGGGTTGGGGCAGAGAGTCAGCAGGTTAGGGGTGGAAAGTGAGTGGGTTAGGAGCAGAGAATGGGCAGGTTAGGGGCACAGCGTGGGTGGGTTGGGGCAGAGAGTGGGCGGATTAGGGGCGGAGAGTGAGCATGGTGAGCTCAGTGCAGTTAGGAGGTGTTAGGTGCACTTGTGCTAATGCAGCATTTGTTAGGGGACAGGGCTCCACCTTAACTGCCGAGGAAATGCTTGCCATGCCTCTGACAGTTAATGCAGGGGTGTTGTACCTAATGCACCATTGTTTTGGTGCTATTGGTGCATTACATGCAATACCTTTGCACCCGTTAGTAAAAGATCCCCATAGTTCGATAAAGCCCCTCTTTTCCAAATGTGTTCTGTCATTGTGCCGTTCATTCATTTCATTCCATTTATTTGAGTTCTAGCCCTCCTATTGAAAACTACTAGGCTGGTTCCAAAAGTACATTTATGATATAAACAAAAAACAGTTACATAAAAATGATATAACATAGCATTCATCACATAGACCGTTATGCAATATTGTGGTATATCGAATAAACATAACATAGGAATACTTTCAAATCCAGTAAAAGTAAACTGAAACACATACTTTCAACATTTTACAGAAATTCCAAAAACCTTTCTCCAATCGGAGTTCTTTAGGCAATTTATTCCTGGAGCAGGCACAAGTGTTCACACCTAAAGTTCGTGCCTATGTGCATGCTTTATACAAGGCATGCGTAAATGGTGACTCCACCCAAACTCCGCCCCTGAACATGCCCTCACCTGAGTTCTTGTCATTGTGCATACTGTTACCCATGGGGCAAAGTTCCCAGCAGTATTTTGTTATTTGTATACAGGCGTGTGAAGCCTTTATGAAATTACCTCCTAGCGGTGGAGTGGCTAGACGGATTTTCAGCCCACCACTATCCATAGAGTGGCTGAAAATCCATGGCTAGTGGACCTACATGTTTACTGGCTGCCTAAAGACGTTGAAGTCCTTTTGAAAATAGGCTCGATACGTTTCCCTATTCATCTCCCTTGCGAAGAGTGACAGTGGACCTTGCTTCAACAAAGCATCAGCTATCTGCATGACCAGCTCATACGATTAAGCCAACAAAGCAATTCAAAGAAAAGAATACATTATAGTATGAAGAAAATACATTACATGGAAATGTCATCCAAGTTATTTAGGGTGCCCTGGTACAAAATTGCTTAACGGGGAGGAGCCTGTAGCAATGAATTGAAAGACTGTACTATCTACAAAAACAAATGAGAGGTAGAAATTATCTCCGCTGAAGAGTATTTTCCACCAGGGAGTCCCCTGGCATTCGCTTGTCTTATTTAATTATCACGTTCCTGATTCAGGCATTATTCATGAGCCTTTCCCAGTTCTTCAAGAGCTTTGAGCGATGCTAGCCAATTTTGTGGCATATTGCAAGGCACAGTTAGGTGGAAGAGTGTGTGTGATAATGCATCGGACTCTACTCCTGGCATGTTTGCTATGCAGAGTCTCCTCGCTGCCAAAACAAGGCAGTGCTCTCATTCACAGCAAAAAATCAGCCGGTTTCTTCCTATTGTGCAGGATTCGGCTATGATTGCCTTCTTTATGCATCACTTAAATACAGTTTGAGTAGGTGACAATATTTGTACTGTAGACATCGGTTTAATAAAATATCATGTCTTTCTATATTGTTCCTATACAAATAGGTGCCCATAGAAAAAACTCTTCAAATATGCAGTGCTTAACTTAAATTCAATAACAATTTGTATTTCACTTAAATTCTTGATAAAAGACGAAAGCTCATATTTTTTGCATATATTCAGAAGATCTCCTAAATTTGAATTAGGTAATTTTAGTTTACTATTAGCAAATTGCATACCGCTAACTTTTTAACTACATAGAAAAGTATGATTGTTGCAAAGGAGAAGATTAATTGCTCCCCCATGTTCCCTGCCTTCTTTCCTCACAGGGCCAAAGTTAAGGTTTCTCAAGAAGATCCTGGGCTTGTGAAATGTCCTTGTACACCTTCTTTTTGAAATAAACACACTGCTGATTGCTCTAAAAAGATGATTTTAGTAGAGTACTCAATGCAACAGAATGATCTGACGTACACCACACTTAACCAAGGCTGCTTTTGGATCCTGACCCCCTTATTCTCCAGTTTAACATCCAGGTGTGTTTTAATCATGTTCCTTAAATAGTTATCCTAGTCCCTCTATTCAAGACAGATAAACAGAAGAGATTGTAAACTCTGTGGACAAGGGACCATCTCTTATGTGCAGCCTGTGTATGCCCAGTAGTGCTATAGAAATGAGAAAAAGTAGTTATTAGTCCAGCTACAATCCATGTGGCAAATAATAAGGTCAAGCAGTTCAAAAATAGAAAAGTCACTTGTAGGAAATCTGCATATATTAGGCCTTTCTTTACCAAGCACTTCCCCATCCATTCTCTTTGGGGACAGTTTCTCCCTGGGGGTCTCCCCTTCTTGATTCTAGATGCCATTTCTCTGGAATTCCACACATGACTCTGGAAAATTCTTGACTGACAAAGCTGAGTTCCTGTTGATTCTGTAAGCAAATAATTCAATAGCAGCATTCCACAGCTGATAGTCCTTCTACTGACTCTAGCTAGAATTCTACCCTTTCCAATTAGCCAATGCAATCTTTCCAGAAACTAATGTCCCTCTTTCCAAGTCTCAACAGTTCACATAGGACTGTTCTATAACTAATAACAAAAATAAAGTTCATAAGAAACACAAATTTAACTGCACTGAATCACTGGGTCTGGGAATGTTGTGGTATGTAAGTACGTGTTAGATTAGATTAGATCAGGGCCGTACCTAGGGCTGTGCAAGTGGTGCGTCCGCACAGGGCGCAAGTACAGAAGGAGCATCAATATCATCACTTGGCTTGCAGGAAACTCAAAAAGAATGAGTTACTGGATGTGACTGGGTAAAGTGGGGGCACCAGATTAGTTAATTGCACAGGATGCTTTTTTGAGTTTGGTACAGTCCTGGAATAGATTAGGATCCCAAGGCACCTTCGAAATTCTGAAGCCTGGGGCACCGCATCCTTGGGTCACAACCGTCCTATTAAAACAGGAGAGGAAAAAGAGAATATAAACTAGGGTAGGCCTCTTGAGTTTTGTTCAATACCATGAGTGTAGTTTGCGGGGGGGGGGGGGGAGTGAGGGGGGCATTGCTCCCTCAAACGAGATGCCCCGATGGCCACAATCCCTTTTCTGCCCACGGGGATCCCATCCCCCATGGTCAGAAAAGAGGATGGTCCTTATTGTGGCAAAGACTCCTTTGATCTGCCCAAGGGAGATGAGATCCCCATGCGCAGACAGGCTGCATTGAGTCTGCAATTGCGGCCTCGCCCTTCTCTCTGCCCGCAGAGATCCAATCTCCTATGTGCAGATCAAAGAGGACTTTGCTGCAATTGGCACAGGCAGACAGAGAAGGTGGCCTCCAAGAAAAACGTTTTTGTGTGGGGGGGGGGGGGCAGGTGTGAGGAAGTGAGGTAGAGAAGGCAGAGAAAATTTAAAGGGGCTGGTGCCTAGTAAAAGAAAAGGAGGATGGGGGGGGGGAGATTTTAGTGCAGGGGATGGGAGTACTAGGGGGGTTGGTGAAAGGAGGAGAGTCTGGAGGGTAACAGAGGAGAGGAGCCAACAGGAGAGGGGTTGGAGGGGGAGGGAAGAGTGCAAGGTGTTGCCAAAAGATGCATTCCCCTCCCCCCAGAACACACACACAAGTGCCCCACCCCCATAGGCACCCCACCTCTGTACGCCAGACACACACATACAGACACCTCACCTCCACACTATACACACACACACCCCTCACCTCCAAAACACACACACACACACACACACACACACACACACACACACACACACACACAGGCACCTTACCTCTGAACCACACACACACATACAAGCACCTTACCTCCGAATCACAAACACACACACATACACACATAGCTAGTTCTGCAGCACACACACGCATGCACCACAGCACGTTTGGAATTTTGCACCAGTTATAGGCTGCATAGCTGCACAAATAAAGTCCTGTCACTATGTGCTCCTGTCTACTAGCTGCTGCTTTTCATTTGCTGAGCAGTAACATGAGGCATAGTTCTTTCTGATCCCAAATGCAGGCACAAATGTCTCTATGGACTAAGAACTATGGAGGAGGAAGACTGTGGGGAGAGGCTGCACCACCTGCATGTGGGATCAGAGAGGCCTGTGCATCTCTTGCAACTGCTCAGCAAAGGTGAGGTAAAGTGTTGCCTGCCTCCTCTATTTCTTTTCTACATATTTCTACTTTGAGTTTGTTATAATTTATTCTGTAGTTGGTGAGGGTATAACTGTGTTCTGCCTGTGTGACTGAGACTTAGGGGCTTGTTTACAAAGCCGCGGTAGCGGTTTCTGCCTGATATCGGAGCCGCGGCCCCATTGAATTCTGTTAGCATGGCGTTTCTATGTAGGATCTGTAGTAATCTGGCTTGTTTCAGATTTCCGAATAGGTGTAAGGATGTTCTAAGGCCCACTGCAATATTTATGGTGCTGCCATTTTCTGGGTAGACTCCATATTATGTTAATTTTAGAAGCTGGTGTCATTATGATATGGTAGATTTGCATTTTAGGCTGTTAATGAGATGACATCGGAATCAGATTATTTTTCTTGTATGTTGGGTTCTATAGTAAAATGTCCTAGTTCTGCACTTCACCTAGATGGAGGAGGGGTATCGTTGGATGCAAAATAAACATTCAAATGAAAAAAGAGAGAACCATAGTGCAGTTTCTAAAGCCAAAATAAAACTAGGTATCTTTTATTTTGGTGTTAGAAACTGTGCTGTGGTACTTTTTCTTTTTGTCCTTTGGCGAGTGAGCACCTTACATCTCAATTATTTTTTGCAGAATATATATTTACAGGTGTCAGTATATTCTAGAGTGCCAGGTTAAATAATTAAGCAGCTACAATTTTAATTATATAACTTGGGACTATATTGCTTTTCTTTTTATTTGGCGAAGCCATTGAATGAGGACCTCTGCTCTCTCTTTGAGTATCTTGGGCGGTGCCAACTCATCCCTTGCCTGTTTGATATACTGGCTTCCTATCCAGCTAGTGTTTTTCTTAAGATAATCATAATGAATATGCAAATATGCAGATTATATGCAAATATGCCACCCCACCATTTGCCCCCACAAATGAAGCAGTCAAACTACGCCCAAGTTCAATACTATTTCTCTGAGGACACCTGCTGGAAGGATTTGGCTTTTATAAAATATACATATACATCTCAACCCTGTCTCCAGTCTGTTTAAACTACGCCCTCAGGAACACCTACACGCAGGTAGCATAAATGTAGGCTTTATCTGTACACCTGCTTTTAAGTGTGTATACCCCATGCGATTTCATAATGGCCATTTACCATGTGTGAAAGATGGTTTACATGTGTAAAACATTTTATAAAATTACCCCCCAATTAGTTCACCACTACATAGCCATTACAGTTGTGGTCAACATTATTAGCACCCTTCCAGTTCAACCCCTTAATATTCAATATCTCCTAAAAGAAAGTGGCCAGTGAAATGGCTTTGGACTATACAGTATGTGCACACACTTGCAGATTTTGGTGTCGTCTGCACAAAGGCAACGTTTTCCTTCGAAATCCTCAGGACTGGTGCAGGACTGAATAAGACATTCCACCAGTCCTCTTTATCTCTCAGAGTGCCTGCTGAAGGAATATATGAAAAAATTTCTGTAAAATGTCATTTTTAAATGATTTTCTTTCTTCTAGGAGCTCTGTTTAATAGGATTGTTTATGCCAGTTTTCAAATAATTTCAGGTCCCCGTTAAAGGCCTGAACCCTCCTGCTCCATATTATACATGTTCCGAGTCTCAGGCTATAGGCCGTTGGCTCATGACTCAGACCCTAGATTTGATCTTAGTCAGCATGAAGCTGAGAGAATTACGCAGGTCAGGAAGTGCTACTCACTATTGGAAATTTAGTAACACTCGGGCCAATATTTAAACTCCAGGGTAGGGGTTCCCTTTAAATGCTGGCATTTAAAGCTATATCGAGATATACAGCAATGGTTGATATCTGCATAGTGACACTGAATATCCAAGTATACTGGTCACCATCTCCACTATCCGGATAGTGGTTATTTTCAGCAATGTTATCAGGATAGCTTTGTTGTCCTAGTGCTTTGCTTTCCTAAGTTATGCGGACAGTTATCTGAAAACTACTGCTCTCCAGATAATTTCTGCTCCATTTCGATCCTATCGCTGGACTGCCCTGGCGCTGCACAGATAGTACTGGAGCGCTCTGTGATAATTGTCAGTTAGCATTATCTGAATAATGCAGCTAAAAATCAGACAGGTGCTGCTAACTGATAAATAGTTTTACATATCAGGCCTACTGTGCATTGTGCACTAAATAGAGCCTTAATTGTAGAATCCACCTAACTCGGGGGTGGGGCAAGATGACATTAGGTTCACTGGATCATTTTTGTCAGTTCTAGTATTGTCTTTTTCAAATTTATATTCTATTAGGACACTAGAATTTTGGGCTCACATTTCAAACTATCTACATTGGGACAAACCCTGCTTGTCTTGTATCTTATACAGTAGATGACGTGTTCCCCATTGGTTGGACTATATAATCCATATGTTTTTCACTTTCTTCCCTCCTATATTTTGAAATCGTAATTTTTCTTTGTGTGTCTCATGTCGTGTGTATCCCTGACCATTGGTGTTATAAACCACTTTGACGTTGACACAAAAGTTGGTTATAATAAATCCTAATAAACATGCAAATGCATGTGCTTTTTAATCTGTGGGCTTTGTAAAAGGAGTACACTTGGGTACTGTAATTTCCATCTGAAAGCTGCTGTGGGGGCAAAGCATGTGTGTTCACTGCATTTTCTGTTGGTAGGTTTTGCTGGAAGTGTTTGCACAATGATTTGGCAAGGCTACCTACGCACTAATCCTAAACTAGCCATCTGAAGTGGGCAAAATGCTTTATCCATGGAAATCACTTTGAAAGTTGCTCTCCCACTTAAGAAAGGAGTACTGCATCCGTCAAGATGTTTTTAAGATGGGCGTTTAGAAACCACACCCTTTGTGTAACCCTCGCTGTGTTTATAGAGTCACCTGGTTAGCTATTACCCTTTCTCCTAAGTCCCAGGAGAGTTTAGCTGATCTGTAATAGTTAATTTCTACCTCATAATACTAATAATGATAATGATAATAACTTAGTAGTAGTAGTAGTAGTATTTCTATACAAAACACTGAACAAATAAAAATGGTGTAATAGTAATGGAAAAATATATTGAAATATATGAACCTCAGCAGAAGGTCTTGTTCATTAGTCTTAATGCAAGGAGCACTTCATACTCTCTGTCTCCCTCCCTTCTCTTGCACTTACTTACCCTTTCTCTCTCTTAGACCCCTCCCTGTCCCAGCAGTCACACACTTTCTCTCTCAGTCCCCACTCACAGCCCCCCCCAGCTGTCATTTTTTCTCTTTCTCAATCACCACTCCCAGTCCCCAGCAGTCACACACCCTCTCTCCTCTCTTTTAATTCCTCTCCCTGATCCCATCGCTCTCTCCCCTCTCACCTTGAGCTGGTGGGAGATGGGTTTCCACCTGGCACTTGCAAAGCAGATGCCACAGTCTAGAGTAGTCTTTACCAGAGAGAGGTGACAACCTCTGCTGGTTCCCATAACTGACTCTGTTGTTCCTCTTGATCTTTGGTGTACCTTTCTCAGTGCCACTGGGGTAGCTGACAGAAGTGGCAGAATCATGCCAACCCAGTCCTCTCACTTTTCCTTCAGTCAGCAGTGTGTGGGAAGTGAAGGGGAATGCAGGGTTGTTGTGGGTATTGATATGTGTAGGGTGTATTAGGTAAAAGGAGGCATGTAGGGTGGTGTTTCAGCTGTGTGATGGGGAAGGATCGTGTGTAGGGTATCCATTAGGGAAGGGGCAGTGTGTAGGATGTGCAAAGTGGGGGGTGGTGGGGTGTAGGGTGTCTCATGTCTTGTCGGTGAGGTGGGTCATAGTTATGTGGAGTGAGTGGGAGAAGAGCATGTACAACACACAGGACATGAGGTCTGTCTAGCACAGTGGTTCTCAACCCAGCCCTCTGGGACCCCTCGCATTGGAAGCAGTGCATGCAGATCTATCTCATGCATATTCATTGTGGATATCCTGAAAACCTGACTGGTCTGGGGGTCCCAGAGGACTGAGTTGAGAACTGCTGGCTAGCACATTATGCAGAATCAAGAGGATAGGGAAGGAAGAAAGTGAAAGAGGAAGAGAAGAATTAGGTGCGAGGGAAAGGAGGTGAATGGAAAGGATGAGGGATTGTGCAAGGGGGACAATATGAAGGGTGTGTGATGGGTTAGGGGAGGTGTGTAGGGGTGGGAAAGGGACCATGGTGCATGGGATATTCAGTGGGGTGTGGAATAACAGGGTCTAGAATAAAATAATTGGTCACTGTCACATGCTTACTTCCCAGGAGGTTGGCCCTGCATAGGAGGTGAGCTCAGGTCGTCTCTATCTCAGCTTCATGATGCAGTGTATCATGATTAGTCCTCTGAATTGATTGGTTCCTCAAGGATACATACCTGCTGATTGGCTCTCTGTACCGACTTAAACCCAGGAACTCCCATTCCACCTTGCCCTTGTATAGGGGTTATGTATGAGCTCCTTTGTTGCCTTGTATTTCTGGTGTTTGATTTCTACTAGTCTTCTGCCTGTTTAAATGGATTTGTTCCTGTACCCTGGCTGTACCCTGGTACCAGGACTGGAGCCACCATCAGGTGAACTAGGCAGTCGCCTAGAGCACTGACCCTCTGGAGGGTGCTCATTGCCACTGCCAGCACCCCTCTCTGGGGTTTGCAGTGGTGGCAATGGCTCACAAACCATGATGCAGCCCTTACCTACACACTCGGATGCTGTGCTTTGCTTTCTTTCTTCTGCTGTTTGCCACTTCCGCCCCCTCTGGGCAAACTGGAAGTCTAAGTCAGAGAGGCAGAAGTGGCAAATAGTAGGAGGAAGAAACCACAACATAGTGCCAGAGTGTGTAGGTAAGTACTGCATTGCTTTGCAAGCCATAACCACCACTGCAGGCCCCGAAGAGCAGCGGCAGCGGTGGCAGTGGGGATGGGGGTCACAGGGGGTCACAGTCCCTTCACTCCTTGCACCGACCCTCCCTCATACTTCTCCTGCTTCGTCCTACTACCTGGCATCTGGTGTCTACTCCACTCCTGCCGGGAACATCTCAAGCTCGTAATTTAAATCCTGGCAGCTTCTGGTTACCAGAGGGCTCAACCTGAAAGGAAAGAGGGCTCTTGTAGGTGAATATGCAAGTCCTTGGCTCCTGGTTCCTGTTGTTCTCTAAGAGTAGAACTGTCTGTGACAGTCACTTTCTTCTGTGGAGACCCAAGTGCAATGAAATTCAAAAGCCATTGCTAAATGATTCAGTGCTTTATCCAAGCCCAGCTCTCCCACCATGTTCTATAGTCCCTATTCTATTTCCGCCCCTATTCTCTACCCTTTGCACTGCCCCCACCTCCTTGCACTCATGCATTCTCCCTCTTGGTGTGCAGGATATGTAGTGAGTGAAGAGAGGTGTGTGGTGTGTGTGGAATGGGGGCTAAGATGTGTGGAGGAGATGCAAGGTATATGGAGGTGAGAGAGGTATGTTGGGTGTATGCTGTGCTGCGGGTGAGAGGTACTTCATGGAGTGGGTGGTGGGTAGTGCGGAGGGTGTAATAGTATGTATTTGAGCTATGTAGTGGGTAAGGGGTGATGGGGAAGTGGGGGAGAGGGGTACAGGAAGTATACTGGATGAGGGGTATGTAGGCTGTGTGATGGGTGAGAAGTGTGAGAGGATGCACAGTGGGTGAAAGGGGTGTAGAGTATATGGAGAGAGGGAGGGAGGGAGGGACAGAGGGGGGAGTGTGATAGAAGTGATACATAATGTGGATGAGCGGTTCCTCCCTCCTTCTGGGAGTGGCACAACAGTTTTCACCAGCTGATGCAATTGGAGAGACGGGGGGCGAGGGGTAGGGCTAGGCGCTGGACCTCCTTCTTACTGACCTGGGAGCCTTATATCCACACGTTACGCCCTGTTATCCGCAATGCGGTGCTCCAGGCATACTATTAGACGAAGTAAAGTAATAAGGGTCTCGGTGGAGCAGAGATGGGGAGGGCTGATGCAAAGTGAGGGTTGGACGAGGACTGTGTAAAGGGGGGGGGGCTTGGGGGGGAGGCATGGGGGGGGGGTAGTTTGGGAAGATAAAGGAAAACTGTGGTGTGGATGGATTTCTAATACTTCTGGCTATTTGACCCGGGTGGTGGAGAAGACACAGCCCCACCCGGGGGTTGGTTAAGCTATGCTTTGTTTCATTGTATCTGTTTGGTTAAGCTGGTTGTTCCTGTTTATTTGATGCCTTGTTCAATAAAAATGATTTAATAAAACTAAGAAGCAAGTAGGAGCTGGATGTTTTTATATCTGAGTAGACTTGCTAAGGAAGAATTTTCCATTTTGTTTATTTGCAGTGTCATTTAGGAGATTTTTTTGTTTTATTCAGGCTTTTATTTTTTTTCCATTTAGAGGCAGTGCCATCAATAGTACACCTTACTGAGCAGTAGGGCCCCTTATGGTACAGTTGTGTGCTTGACTGATAGCTGATGATGATGACTGGGTTAAAAAGGATATTAAATGAGATAGGAAATATCAAAAACATATTGCATGTTATTTGAAAGGAATGCACATCCCTAGTGTATTTGAAAGTTGAGGATGTGCATTCCTTAGTGCATATTCAATTCATCAGAACATCTTAAAATTTTGGCAGAATGCATATTGATTTAACACACATTAGCTTACAAATTAATGTGTATACAATCAATTTGTACACATTAAAAATTATAATGTTTATATAAAATATTTTTATTAAACAAATGTTTGGAAGCAAAAAAAAAAAAAATTCCAAAAATTCTGGAAACATACCGAAATATTTTTGCCTATGTACATCCTAATGAAAATCATCTAAGTCTGTCTTCACCTGCAGAGGTTAGGGCGCTCCACTGTACCTTACAGAGGCAATCGCACAAGCCCTTAGCAGTCTTTGGAACTCCACCAGCACTTGAGGAGGGCGTGCCGTAGACCTGGTCATTCTTCCACAGGGCGGGGCAAGAACCTCTGCTGATATTTGCAGATGTAGGACAAACAAACAAGGACACCCCCATAAAAACCACAACCAAAAGGAGGAGACAGGATACTGCAACTTCACAAAAAATCTTTATTATGCCTTACACAGCTGTGTTTCGGAACAGAATGCCTGCGTCAGGGGTACATATATCAAGAACAAGTTAGAACTCACAAAATAATCACTAAAGTGGCCGCATTCACAACTCCAACTTCAATGTGGTCATGATAGTAGTTATTTTGTGAGTTCTAATTTGTTCTTGATATATATGCCCCTGACGCAGGCATTCTTCACCAAAGCACGGCCGTGTCAGACATAATAAAGATTTTTGGTGACGCTGGTCCTGGTCTGTCTTTTCCAGAAGTAGAAAATGGTGGGAATCTCTGTCCGCACTTGCACAATCTGACAGGAAGGTGAGTGCAGTGGGGTACTTGGTTGCTGATGCCTGCATGTACAGACAGACAGAGGATTTCTGCTATTATAGATATTTTGAACTGTTCATAGAAAGAAGTATTTAAATGTGCGCTCCCTTCACAAACTACATGAGCATTCCAATAATGAATATAACTATTGAGTCAAGAAATCAAGAGAAATGCTAACAATTACCATCAAGAAATCCCACGTAGGGAAAGTACTGTATACTGCTGGGCATCACCACCCCATATTTCACTTGGCTGAGGAACAAAATGCATTTCATTAACAAATATTTGTCTGACTAAGAACTTGTAATCAGATTCAGGACCACTTATGGTTTGGGACTTCTCACATGGCTCTAATTAGCTTCTGCTTAACTAAGCAGATTTAATTAAACAGTCCAGCAAAGAATTACACAGCAGAGGGGTTCAAACAATCCGTGATTTCCAGTGTATTTATAAATGGGAATCAAGCTATCAGGCTGCTTTTCCTTGCCCTTGGTTTGAGAGGATTTTGTGAGCAGAAGAGTCCTAGCACAGAGAGCACTGGGGGGTTGGGGGCAGATCCCGCAGAGAGAAAGAACTAGTCATCCTACGAATTAACACCTTGCAACCAGATTTAGGGGACATGCATACCAGGCTTCAGAAGGATCCTCAGTCTATGACCTCTGTCCCTTTGCTGCCACTCCAGTGGTTGGGCTAGATGGGAGGGATGTTAAAATATAAATTGGGTAAATCCCCCCCCCCCAGTTATTTATAAATGAAAGCTTGCTTGCTTACTTCTGTCTTTCCAAGGCTTCCGTAACGCTAATCTGAAACAGTCCTAGCTCAGCAGAGACTGGTTTATATTGAACTGGACGCCCAATCAAGCAGCAGGAAAGTGCCTCAAGAAAGACAGTATTTAGACATTAAAAGAAAAAGCAAGAATTGTTAATAAATCAGCTCCTTCAAAGCCCTGAGTCCAACACTGTGACCTTAACCTCTACCTATGCTTAACCTCTATCCATACTGATCAACATTATCTGCTGAGTTTACCAGTATTAGATGTGCACTGGGTTATCTGCCTTTTCTATCTTTTTGTTTTACTAATATTGTAATTTGCCATGGCAGCTTTTGTTATTTGTGGTATTATGTTATTTATTTTGTAAACCGCCCTGAAGACTCAGGCTGAACGATGGTCTAGCAAATATAACTAAATTAAACTAAAGATCAGCAGCGACTTGTGGTGGATGTAAATGCTGAGACTCCCATCAACGTGGGCCTTCTGTTTTTTTGCTGACTGGTTTGCTGGCGCAGAAGCCGGTGGATGAACTGATACAGTAATGGAGGAGGTGAATAAAATCCTTTGCTCCTTTGGCCTCATCCTTTCCTTTCCCCTGAGGAGCTCCTGGGAGGATAATAGAGACACTAGAAGGAAATTGCTTGTGTGGGAAGTCCAATCATTTATCTCCTTTTCAGGAAAATATAAGTGGCTTCTCAGTGCTGAACTTTGCTGGAAGTGCCACGGTATGGCTTTTGTTTGGAAGATTGATCTTTGCACTACCGCCTGGCATATCTTATGTTCTGGAAGCCTGTGGCATCTGCACTTGTTAAAGACACCCTAAGACAAAGGGTAATTTTATAACAGGTTGCCTAGGTGGAGAGGCTAAGTAGGTGCCTATTTTAAGACTATTTTTTAAAGACACCTAGAAACCTATGGGCCTGATATTCAGAGCTGGCTGCTAGGTGCGAGTGCAACGCTTCGCCATCAGCACTGGACCTTAAACCCGGATATTCAATGCTGGGGTCATATGCAGCCATGGCATAGAATATCCGGGGTCGCCGCACAGCCTCCGCAGTCGCAGAAGCTAACAGAGTAGTGGCGATATTGCACCGCTGCCCAGTTAGCTCCTGCAGGTAAAGCTAGGCCAGCGGTGGGATATCACTACTACCAGGTTAGGGACTGTTGCTGCCCACGACACGCCCCGACGCTAACTGGGTAGCACTGGGGCATATAGCAGCTTTAGATGGGGATATTCAGCTGCACTAAGCATGTTAGTGCTGTTGAATATCCCGTTCAGCGGTATTTACATGGTTTACAGGTCTGTAAACCGTATAAATGCCTTTCAATATTGAATCCTATGACTTTATAAAATGGCAGCACAAAATCAGCTGAAATCATGGCTAAAATTCACCCATGTACATTTAGTGTACATGTGCTTGGCTGATGATGTAAATATTCTGCCTCTGCTCAGCCCAGATTCCTCCCCTAATCACACCTACATGTGAGTTATGTACAAATGTGTGCCTGTTTGTCATCATGCATACTTGTATGGGGGGGGGGGGGGGTTGCTTTATAAGAAGCATGTGAAGTGGCATTTTGAGAAAGGCATCCAAATGCAATCTAGGACATCCAGGGCAGAACGTGCAGAAAAAAGCCAGGGACTTCTGTTTCTGCCCAGTTTTGTAAACATCGACACCCACAACATGGACATCTATGCTGGTCCATATAGATGCCCCCACTATGGCAGAGTGCAGTGGGGACTTCCATCTCTAACAGCGTTGCATATGAGGACATCCAGAAGTGTGACAAAATGAAAACAGGAGCTCCCTTCCCTGTCAGTGTTCATTGACAAATTGTAAAATAAAGAGGACATGAATGAACCTCCTTTTTCACACCCTCTTGATGTCTGCCTAACAAAACAAGCACATTTCAGATGCCCGTTCCTGCCTGGCACTGTTCCCTCTAAGCTGTGTGCATGTGCGCGCGCACACACCTCGCCGAGCGAGCGCACATGCTTTACAACAGAGCGCACAAAAATTACGGCTCTGATTCTGATAGAAAACAACACAGACGTCTTAAAATTTAAAAGTTATGATTGTAATTACTAGAAATTTCCTGCTTCATTTAGTAATTGTCAATTTTCATTTAATTTGATTAAAATCAATGTGGTGTACATACTGTATTCTGACGTGTAGTCAAATTTTAAAGTATATAACTCCGAGTGTCGTTATGTGGCGCACAAAAATTTAACCTTCCTTCAAAAGCTGCACACAGCTGATATTTTATGCGCACACAGCCTACAGAAAATTAGAGGGAACATTGCTGCAAGGAGCAAGTATAACCTTTGAAGTGACTTGGGACATCCAAGGTCTTTCTGAAACCGGGCAAGGATGTCCAAGTTCTTCGGAAAGCTCCAGCCATGTCTCCACCAAGTCCCTGTTATGGTTTATAGTTATGGTTTAATTATTTGATAGACCGTCCTATAAGGGGTCTCAGCAAAGTGGTGTATAACAATTTCTAAAATAAACATGATGAAATTGAAAAGAACTCCAATAAAAACAGGAAAGTGGAGAGTCATTCAAATCACACGAAAGATAAGAGCAAAAGAGGAACACAAGACAAAGAAATCAACCAAATTAAGTAGGCAAGTCATAAGCAGTATTAAACAAATGTGTTCCATTTTGGACATCCTCCCACTGGCTTCCAAAATGCCCACAGACCTAGCTTCCAAAATGGCTCCAAGGATATCTCTGTGCTTTGGACATCTCTATCCCAATTTTCAGACATCCAAGGCATGAATACGGCTTCTAAAATAGCCTCCTTTATGCACATATATTAGCATATACATGGAAAAGGCCATTTGTTTTTAAATAAAATTAGCATAAGTTGAACAACCATTCCATTTGGCCTGAGCTCACTCTCAGGAGTTGGGTTCAAATGAGCGCAAGAGTTTCAGCAGACCTGTATCTTGTTGAAGAAGCCATTCACTTAGGATAAGCTACAGAAGGGAAAGTCCCATGAAAGGAAAAGTGACTGGAAGCATGCTCCAAATGTTGTTCATTGTCATTTATGCTTTTTATATCTTTTTTGTGTTTCTTTGTTTTATTTTTTGTGTTTTTAATGTTTTTTATGATGTTTACTTCTTATGCATTTGTATCATTTTTCTAGGTTTTATATTTGTGCATTTGAGTTACACCAAGGCATTAGGTGCACCTTGTTGTCCTCTTTTACCTTTCCCTTCCTTTAACTCTTTTTTTTTATTTTATTTTTTCTCATTCGATTACTATGGCCTGACTTACATGTAAATCATATGCTTAATACACAAATATTACTATCAGTCTATTCCCTGAAACCTGAGCAAATTTCTGATGCCTTATCAATCGACGTACACATTGCACTCATCCCAAATGGACTGTTGCAATTAACCGCTTTACCCGAGATTAGTCTAATTTCAACTGGACGATTAGCTTTTTTCTATATTGGCCCCCAACTGTGGAGATTAGGGAAGGATCAAATTACTTTCATTTTTAAAAGAAACTGAAGGCTATCAGATCAATATTCAGGCCATGGCAGTAAAAAAAAAAAAAAAATCAGATGTTCCGTTCAGATATCTTGATGATGCGCAGTGCTGGATATTCTGATAGAGTGGTGACTTGGCATTACCCAGGTAGTGGCAGGATTCAGCACCGCCATCCAGATAACTATCGGGATAACGTGGAACAGCAAAAAGGCCGTCCTAGGCTATCCAGATAGCACTGAGGTGCTCTGTAAGAGATTTGGAGGCCCTTTAATTAAAGTGCGCAAGGCTTCAGCTACTAGCGTGAATTTAATGTGAAAAATATAACCGTTGTACTCTAGCGGCACTCTAATGCACCATGGCAGCATGAACTATTACCGTGGGTGCACTTTAATCAGTTAGCTGTGTAACGCACGGTAACCATTGCGTGGACCTGTGCTTACAGTTACTGTACATTAAAGCATGAGTTAACTCCTTAGTGCATTGTTGTAAAAGGGCCCCTTTGTATTTTATTGTATGTTTTATTGTTTGGTACTGTGATTCGCTTGCATGCAGCTTGTTTGTGGAAGGCGGAATATCAATCAGATCAAATCCATAAAGGGACTGCAAAGAATCTGTGACTGTTTCATCTGCCCCATCAGATGCACTGTTCTATGACTGACAGCTACAGCCTGATTACGGTTTACATTACTCTCACTGTGACATCATGAGCGACAATTTCTTTACTTCTCATTTCGGAATTACAAAAAAAGAAATTCTGGTGTCAAATGGCCTTCCAGCTGCTGGTTCTATTATACCCAAAATACCAGATATTGAGGCCTCTTGCCTATAGATAACCTCCAGACATGGGACATTTATCCCCTTTTGCAGCAACTATCGGCATAAAATCAAGCAAACCAAACACTAATAGCGATCCTTTCTTGTGAATGAATTTTATTTGTACCTCAAACTTAATTATCATATTAAAATGCCCACCAGAACTTATGTGGTGAGTTACCACATCTCTTTCCTGGATTATATTTTAATTTGAAACCTCAAGCAAAATCTTGCAATGCAAAGAACCTTGGACAGTGACGTGCTTTTTCAGGTACTGGCACGGTTCCTACTTCCTGCGACAACAGAAAATTTGCACTTGATTAATGCTGAGTGCATCTTTAAAAGGATAATGATATTCTTATTTTCTAAACAATTTCTCCCTGGAGAACACAAAGAGAAATTGTAGAGCTGAAACCAATCTCGGTTGCATGTATGCTGAAGGCACCTTGTTTTCACTAAAAGGCAGGTGCTGTGTCCTGGGCTGAAAACAGATACCTTTATTAACAAGCACAAAAGTGTAGCTTTTAGAGTTTCCTGTCCCACAACAATCTACAGTTGTTTCGGGGCTCCCATTGTTTTTGGTCCTCTCTGTGTCAATTAGTATACCGATAGTTATGAGAACCTTTCTGCTGGCAAAGGCAGGTTTATTAATCCTCTGCAGTCAGAGTACAGTAAGTAATACATCTCACGGAGACTATGGAAAATCAATTTTGCTCCAGCTTCTGAGATGCACTTTACTGGTTTATCTTCAAATATTTTTTTTTCAACTAATTGTACACCCACATCTTGAAAGGATATTCCAAATATACTTTAATTCTCTTGCCCCCTCATTCTCCTGTTCCCCCAAAAATAACATCGATATCTCAGTTGCTGAATATTATCTGCTGTACTGATCTACAAAATAGCCACCACCTCCTTTTCCTTGTGATGCCGAGCTACTGATTTCTTTTCCTACAAGCCAAAATTAAAATTCAATCTAAATTGTCATAGCAATTTTTGAGGGGATCATTCCTGGACTATTCCTCTATCCAACTCCAGCCATCAAGGGTCACTTTCTTCCCTCTATTTTTCTTTGGAAGATATTAATGACTTGAGTCAATTGATTTTGCAATCTGACATATAGAAAAATTAAGCAGTAGAGGCAGATCATCAAAGACGACTGTAAACCTCAATTTAGAGGACAATGGTGCTCATTTTTTTTTTTTCAAAGCTTTATTTTATTCAGTACATAAACAAAGACAGGCAAAGGAAAATAACAATCCGACTCCGGGGAGGTGTGCTCTGATCCCCGCCCGGAGGGCAGCATTATGTAATTGAATACAGCTTTTATAAATTTAACCCCACCCCCCCTCCCCCCGCCGCACACCCACCCACCCATCTCCGCTACCCCTGCTGTCGGCCAATGCCCGCTTGCCCTCCCGTACTCCACCTCTAATAGCCAATATGGAGAAGCTCATTCCGCACCGGGTTCCCAAGGTTTCAATATAGACCCCCCCACACCTGAATGAAGGTAGTCCAGTGCTTGACACTGCCCCGCGCCTGCCACCGCTCCATCAGCATAACCTGGTGAAAAGAGTTTTCGCCATTCCATGAACGTGGGAGAACGTTGCTCCCGCCGCCACAAGCGTAAAATAGGGCCCTTCCCCACCAGACAAGCCTTACGCATAAGCAAGCGATCGATGCGCCGGGTCTTGTTAGGGGGGTCCAGTTTGTCTAAGGTCTATACGAAGGCTCCTGTCCAGCGCACCCGCATCTTCAGCAGGTCACTGATGTAGGTTCGTATCCTGGCCCAATAGGGCTGGATGTGGGGGCACGCCCACCACATATGCAGTAGATTAGCCAGGGGAGCCGCGCAGCGGGGGCATCGGCCATCTTCGGTGATACAGCTGCGGAAGGCTCGACGCGGGGAAAAATAGGCTCTTGTAAGGCCCACTTGAATTGTATCTCTCTCCACTTCGCCCCCAAGGCCAAACGAGCAAATCCGGCATAATGCTGCCCTAATAGTGCCCGGGGCCACCTCCCTCCCCAGCTCCACTCCCCAAGCCGCCTCCACCCCACCATAGTCGATGGGGGACAGAAGCTGTCCAGGCGGGTCCTTAGGCCTGCTATCGTGGAAGGGGAGTCCTCCCCTAAAGCAAAGAACCCTAACAGCTGCTCAGAACGTGTCGACACCAGCGCTTCCCGAAGGCAAGGAAGAAATATAATGTGAAGCCTGCAAAAACGCATAGGTATGTTTAGGCGTCAAGTCCTAGTCCTGACTAAGGGCCTGGAAAGATTTACAGCGGCCATTGGCCTCTACTAAATGTCCAACAAGGCGTAGGCCTTTCCGTCTCCAGTCCCGAACCCCCAAGATCCGGAACCTGGAGTAAAATGAACATTGCCCTGCAAAGGTATCCAGCAAGACACTGTCCAAGGCGTCCTCCATTGAGTATTAAGGTATCTCCAGGTCCGCTGTGGCCGAACCAAATAAGACACTATTTGCCAATAGGCTTGGGAGATTTTTAGGCCGGGTATGTAAGGCCCCTAACAACGAGGGGTGCTGCCAACGCCTCTTCTAAAAGAGTGGGAGTGTATGTGGTCGTCTGCCCTAGCCAGTCCCCGAGGTGGCGGGCCTGACATGCCAAAGCATAAGTCCCCAGGTCCGGCAGCCCCATTCCCCCTTCGCGCCACTTCCCACCACCAGCCGTCTTAGAGGGACACGAGCCCGTGCCTCCACGCCACAAAAATGACCGGAACAAACTGCTCGAACGTGGCGCAGATCTTTCCGGTAGAGCCAGACCGGCAGTGTCTGCAGCCAGTACAATAGCCCGCGGCAGAATTACCATCTTAATTGCTGCCACACGTCCCGACAGCGATAATGGTAGCGGTCCCCATGCTGCCAGTTGTGAGCGTATCCGAGTCACCATCCAGTCCAAATTACTCTTGTAAAGGTCCCGCGGATGTCTGGTCAGACGGATGCCCAAATAGGTGAAGTAAGAATCCGCCCACTGCAGGGGAAATCGACCCACCCAGCTTCGTCGCAAGGCTCCAGAAACATCCAAGGCTTCGGATTTGTCCCCGTTAATCCGTAGGCCGGAAAATCGGCCCTAGACCTGGAATTCAGCCATCAACCGGGGCAGGGACTTCCTCCGGCGATAAGAGATGCACCAGAATATCATCTGCAAATGCCGAGGATTGTGAAAGTTTGACTTCCCATACGCACTCCCTGGATCACCGGCGAGGCCTCAATCGCTCGGATCAGCGGTCCAACGATAAAACAAATAGCAACGGCGATAGCGGGCAGCCCTGTCTGGTGCCCCGTTCCAGCAAAAGTCGTCCGATAGCACCCCATTACAGAGTATGCCCGCCGTCGGGGTGGCGTACAAACAATCAATCATCGCACCGAACGAGCCGCCCAGTCCATACAAGGTAACAACATTTTCAGATAGCTCCAGTCGACCCGTCAAGGCCTTCTCTGCATCAAAACTTACCAATAGAGAAGACAAACGCCGTCATGTACCCACTCCAGCGACGCTAAAATTTTTCGCATGTTCCGTACAATGTATCGACCCTTTACAAAGCCGACCTGAGAGTCGTGGATAGAATGTCCAGGTGTTCCGCCAGTCGATTCGCCAGCACTTTTGCAAAAATCTTGATATCAAAATTCAATAGGGAGATCTGGCGGTAGGACGCAGGTAGCTCGGGGTCCTTGCCCGGCTTGGGTATTAAGGTAATATGGGCTTTGTTCGAGCCCCAGCGAAATCCCCCCTGCTCTACTCGCTGCGCATAACACCTCCACCAATGCCGGACCGACCAAACCTTGTAGTAATTTATAAAACTCAGCTCCCAGGCCGTCCGGTCCTGGTGCTTTATAGCAGCTAGCCGACGCAATAACCGACCACCTCCTCCAAAGTGACTGGGCGACCCAATCCCGGCGTTGTTCGGCTGATAGCGACGGAGTTCAACTTCTGGAGATACTCCGAGGCTGCCGATAGCGAGACGCAGTCTTTCATATAAAGTTTCCGAAAAAAACCCCGGAATATCTGGGCGATCGTTTGAGAATCACTCTGTAGGCGCCCTTGTTCATCCCTCAAACCCGCCACCACGTTAGATCCCCGCTGTCCCCGCAGGCAGCTAGCCAACAGTCGCCCAGGTCTATCCCCATGACACTGGAGTCGATAGCGATAGTATAACATGGACTTTTTGGCCCTCTGGTGAAGCAATTCGTCCAGACTCACCCGGGCTTCCCACAATTCTTTTGCCAGTCCCGTAGACGGGGCCTGCGCTAGCCGACGGCGTAAGAATGATACCCTCTTTTCCAGCCGGAGACGATATGATCTGCCATCATCCGCCGTTTCCGGGCCGCATATCCGATAATCTCCCCTCTCAGCACTACTTTGGCCGTTCTCCCAGACCAGCTCTGGGTCATCTCGATGCACCTGATGAACCCGCGGCAAAGTCGTGCCAGCGTTGTTCCAGAAACTTATGAAACTGCGCATCTTTGTAGATTCTAGTGGGAATCGCCATAGTCGCGCTCTCGCTCCGACTGTCCTCCCCAACCTAGGTCCACCCATGCCGGGGCGTTGTCCGATATAATAAAAGGCCCAATCTGCGTTTCCCCCACCCTTGCAATAAGCTCTTAGACAGCAATATAAAATCTATACGAGAACTGGAGCCATGCGCCCTGGACTGGTGAGTGAAATCTTTCTCAGTGGGGTGGAGAACTCGCCAGGGTCTACCAGCCCCCAGCGTTCTTTTAAGCGCTGCAAAACACGAGTCACTGGTCCTCTTTCTCGTGCCTCCCCCCCCCTGGTGGTGTCCAGGTCTACATCCAAAACGCCATTGAAGTCACCCCCCATCACCCCGGGAACATCAGGCATCTGCTCCCCCTTATAGGCCACAGTGGGCATAGAAGTGGGGATCTAAAGCATTCGGTCCGTACCCTGTCCCTAATATGACCGGCTGGTCCTTCCAACCGTCCGTTGCAGAAGTTAAATAGCGCCCAGCCTCGTCCTGCACTGCTACATCCATGACCCATCGGACCCGTTTGTGGACCAAGATGGCCACCCCGGCCTTTCCTTCCCACCGCCGGCGCCCCCCAAACCTGTCCCACCCAGCCTCGAGACGCAACTTGTCATGCTCTTCTCCGCCGTCTGGTGGGTTTCCTGCAGGAGGGCGATGTCGCAATCATGCCCTAGATAGCGCCTGCAGTATTTTGTATCGCTTAATGGGATGGCCCAGGCCGCAGACATTCCACGTAATAATTTTCAGGGTGGCAGGGCAGTGTCAAGCATCTCCGAACCTGTTCCATCAACCCTTCGGACGGGGCTCCCCAGCCTGGAACCCCCTCCCCGCTCTCTGAGCCTTTGGCCACAGCAAAAGTTTACAGGGCATGCGGTTTACCCCTTCCCCTTCCCTTCCCCCCTTCCCCCCCCTACCCCCTCCCTCTTCTCTCCCCCCGCCCCCCCTTCTCTCCCTCCCCCCCCCTCCCCCCCCGCCCCCCCTTCTCTCCCTCCCCCCCCACTCTAATCCCCCCCCTAATCCATACACTCCTATCCCATTCTCACCACTCCCCTCCCACATAGATCTTTCGGTGGTGCGCTCCATCGCCCCCCACTTATACTGAGCCCACAGCTCCCCCAGCCCCCCCCCCGCCTCCCCCCCTGCTTCAACCACCGCGCCCGTGGCAGCGGAAATAGCTTCCCTCCCTCAACTACACCCCCCACACAGTGCTTTGCATCAACATCCCCCCAGCAGGAACTAAACATTAAGACGCCAGTCAATTGCAACAGGATATAGTGTGGCACATACCGAGGAACCCCTCTAGCCCCGCCCCATCCCGGGTATTCTAACCTGAGGCCAGGGGCAATGCCCTCGAAGTAACTGCAACAGAGGAGGTTCCTCCCGCATGCTCAAAACTGCGGCAGGTTCAGGCAACGTCCCCTATGGACCCGGTCCTCCCCAGGACGTCAAGCTCCCCGGCCCTCCGGCCGCAGCTCGGCAACCACGGGGGCATTGCTCCCTCCACCCCACGGGGTCCTATCCGCCATCTCGCGTGGGTTTCCCCCTCGCTTCTGCCCACAAAAGCCCTCCCCCTCCTCCCCGGCCAACCTGCACATGTGAAGTAAAAGGGGGTATCTGAGGCCTGCTGCATGCTTCCCCCAATTCTTCCCCTTTGCCTGTCCCCGAACATGGCCCGCAGTAACTTTGTAACCGGTCCCGTCTGAACACCCTCCACCCCCTCCCAACCAAACAAGCTTTACACCTGCATGTAGCAAGCATACCCCATCAAACACAAGTAACAGAGAAGAATCAGCTAGTTGTAACATTATATAACTTACAGAAACTAAGTTACTCCTCCAGCCTTTTCAGTACGGTAAAGTTCTCTAGCTACAGGCCGGGGAGTAAACCCATCAGCTGGGTCTCTGATCCGGGGAGTGTTCTGCCACGGAGCTCGCAGAGCTAAGTCCAGGTCCAGTTTGCTCCCCCAGTAGATCCATCCATCACTGAAGTTTTCGGATCTCTGGTTCCCGAAGGCGTTACTTTTTGTGGTGGCCAGGTTTCAGCATACTCCACCCGTCGGGGCCAGGCTCTCCACGTATGTCGCCGCTGTCTCGGCCGTCTCGAAAATCTTCCGCTGTCCCTCAATAAGACGTGGAGGCGGGCCGGATACTGAACAATAAATTTTATTTGGCGGTCTATGAGTTTCTGGCAGACCGGCGCATATGCCCTACGGCGCTGGCTCAAATGTAAGGAATAGTCCTGCGCTACTTCGATCTTAGAGTTTTCCACCTCCAAACCCCCACGTGCTCGAACCGCTCGCAGAATCGCTCTTTTTGAGGGAATTGGAGAAACTTCACCATAACCACGCGGGGTCTGGATTCTCTGGCATTGCGATTCCCCACCCGGTGAGCTCGCTCAATGTGGATCTGTTCCTCCTCCATAACCGCCACTCGGGATGAGGGGGGAAAACAGCTCTTACCAAGTACTGCGGCAGATCCTTGTCCGCTATCGATTCCGGTACGCCCATCACCCGGAGGTTATTTCTTCTTGAGCGGTTCTCTCTAAATCGTCTATCTTTGGCCTCCTGAGCTTGCAACTGGGCCTGCATTGTGACCATTGTTTGCTGTAGCCCCGTGGAGGTATCTTCGACCTGCCCCACACGGTCCTCCACCTCCTGCAGTCTCTTGCCGTAGGATTCCATAAGTTCTGCATGGTATCCAGTTTTTCTCGCAGGGCTGTAAATTGAGTCGCCAGCGCCTCTGCCACCGCCGCCGATATTTCCTCCACTCTGGCCGGGGGGGTCGGGGAGCTCGGCACTGCCGCACCATCCGCCATCTTGCTGGGACCCGGTCCCCGGTCCCCTCCTTCTTCCCCGTTCTAAAGAGCCGAAGCCATCCTCACTACACCCGGAAGACAACACGGAGGTAGCCACAGCTAGCTTGGCGCTCTGAAATTTGTGCGGAGGGGGCTGGGGGGCCAAAAGGTACGGTTCAATTAGCCGGTTTAAGGAGAGGGCGATCGGAGGTCGAGCAGTACCCGACTACTCGCTCTCACCGCATCACCGGAAGTCCTCAATGGTGCTCATTTTAAAACGTTTGTGCAGTATCTGCATGTGTAAATGGTGGGTTGAGGCATCCGAGCAGCAATTAGACAAACTGCCACCTTTCAGAGGTCTATACCTACGACAAGCACAGTTTGGAAAGGGGCATGTTCTGGGTGTGATGTGGGTGGGCCTGAAAGGTATGTGTGTATTTCCTGTTTTGCAATGACAGCGCACACATACTTTAAGCAATTCGTCCATTGGCATGTTCACCTGCTTAAATCTCACATACGTGACAGCTAGTTGCTCATTTGGACTTAGGCATTGAAGGAATGGTTGAGGGGGAATTGTGGTTACTTCTCTGGTGTTTAAAACCACCTCAGAAACCTGAAAATTTTGAGTTTTGGAGCTTAGCTCCTTAAGGTTGCAAAATCAGCCGCTTGCATGCATGAGTGTGGCTACTCGCGCACTGAAAGCCTCGAGCAATGCTGCTCTTTTTTTGAATGTGTTTCTTTGTAAAATGGTGGTTCCCACTGTGCAGCTACCTAAATGCGTATTTCCTGGGATCTTATGGGTAGATTTTCAAAAAGCTCTAAGCTCATCAAGCCTTTTACAAAATGCTCTGCAAATTTACATCAGCTGTTTTATCACATTTTGATAATTCTGATTTAATCTATACCAAATTTGATTCATAAGAACATAAGAAATGCCATACTGGGTCAGACCAAGGTCCATCAAGCCCAGTATCCTGTTTCAAACAGTGGCCAATCTCGGTCATAAGTACCTAGCAGTTTCCCCAAAAGATACAGGTTCCACAGTGCTTGTATTGGGGCAAGCAGTGGATTTCCTGGGTGCCCTTTAATAATGGTTTATGGACCTTTTCTCCAGGAACTTGTCAAAACCTTTTTTAAACCCAGCTACACTAACAGCTTTCATTACATCCTCTGGTAACAAATTCCAGAGTTTGATTACACGTTGAGTGAAAAAATATTTTCTCTTATTAGTCTTAAATAGGTTAACCTGAAGCTTCATTGCATGTCCCCTAGTCTTTCTATATTCTGATGATGTAAACAATCAATCTACATTTACCTGTTCCACTCCGTTCATTAATTTATAGACTTCTATCATATCTCCCCTCAGCCGTCTCTTTTCCAGGTTAAAGAACCCTAACCCTTTTAGCCTCTCTTCATAGGGATATCCTTCCATCCTCTTTACCATTTTGGTGGCTCTTCTATGTACCTTTTCTAATAAGATATGGCGACCAGAATTGCACACAATATTCAAGGTGCGGTCGCACCATGGAACGATACAGAGGAATTATAATATCCTTTGTTTTATTCCCCATTCCTTTCCTTATGATACCTAGCATTCTATTTGCTTTCTTGGCTGCCGCTGCACACTGGGCAGAGGGTTTTAACGTGTTATTCATGATGACGCCTATATCTTTTTCCTGGGTGATGGTTCCTAATGTGGAACCTTGCATCGTGTAACCATAGTTTTTTTCTTTCCTAGGTGCATAACTTTGCACTTGTTCACATTAAATTTCCTCTGCCATTTGGATGCCCAGTCTTCCAATTTATCAAGATCCTCTTGCAATTTTCCACAATCCTCATGGATTTTAACAACTTTGAATAGTTTTGTGTCATCTGCAAATTTGATAATCTCACTTGTTGTTCCCATTTCCAAGTCATTTATGAATATGTTAAAAAGCAGTGGACCCAGCACAGATCCCTGGGGTATCCACTATTCACCTTTCTCCATTGGGAAAATTGGCCATTTAGCTCTACCCTCTGCTTTCTATCTTTAACCAGCTCATGATCCACAATAGTACACTGCCTCCTATTCCATGACTTTTTAATTTCGCCAAAAGTCTCTCATGAGGAACCTAGTCAAAAGCTTTCTGAAAGTCCAGATACACTATATCAAATGACTCACCTTTGTCTACCTGTTTATTCACACCTTCAAAAAAACATAACAGATTAGTGAGAGAAGACCTTCCTTGGCTAAAGCCATGTTGGCTGTCTCCCATTAAGCCATGACTATCTACTGTACATGTTGAGTAATTTTGTTCATTATGATGGTTTCTGCAATTTTTCCCAGTACTGATGTCATGCTCACCAGTCTGTAGTTTTCCGGATCACCCCTGAAACCATTTTTAAAAATTGGTGTTACATTGGCCATCCTCCAATCTTCAGGTATTACAGATGATTTTAATGATAGTTCATAGATTAATAATAATAGGTCCGCAATCTCATATTTCAGTTCTTTCAACACCCTTTGATGTACACTATCCAGTCCAGGTGATTTGTTACTCTTCAGTTTATCAAATAGTTGTAATACATCTTCCCGGTTTATCAATATTTCTTTCAATTCTTCTGCAGCATCTCCTTTAAATACTATTTCAGTCATGGGTAACATTCCTACATCTTCCTCAGTAAAGATAGAAGCAAAGAATTCATTCAGTCTCTCTGCTATGACCTTGTCCCCTCTTATTGCCCCTTTTTCCCCTCTATCATTTAATGGTTCAACTGACTGTCTCACAGGTTTTTTTTTTTTTACTAAGAATGTACTTGAAAAAGTCTTTATTATGCATTTTTGCTTCCACAGCAAGCTTCTTCTCAAATTTTCTCTTTGCTGCCTTATCAATGCCTTGAATCTAACTTGCCAGTGCTTGTGTTTTTTCCAGTTTTCGTCATTTGGCTTTTTTTTCCTGAAAGATACTTTTTTGGCAACAACAGCCTCTCTGACCTTACCTTTAAACCATGTTGCCAGTTTTTTGGACTTACTTCCACTTTTCTTAAAGCGTGGAATACAGCTGGTCTGGGCTTCCAAGATAGTATTTTTAAACAACACCCAAGCTTGATGTAAATCTTTAATCTTTGCAACTGCTCCTTTTAGTTTTTTCTTACTATTGTCCTCATTTTATCATAGTCTCTCTGTTGAAAGTTAAGAGGTAGTACTGTGGATTTCCTTACCCTCCCTCCTCCATTTATTAAATCAAATGCGATCATGCTATGATCACTATTGCCAGGTGGCCCCAACACCCTTATCTCTTCCACCAGCTCTTGTGTTCCACTAAGGACTAGGGCCAAAATGGCTTTCCCTCTTGTCGGTTCATGAACCAGCTGCTCCAAGAAGCAGTCATTTATTTCATCTAGAAACCTTATATCTCTAGCATGTCCTGCTGTGACGCTGACCCATTCGATACTGGGGTAATTGAAATCACCCATTATTATTACTGTGTTGTAACTTTTGTTAGCTTCTCTGATTTCTTTGAGCATTTCATCATCCATTTGTTCATTCTGGCCAGGCAGTCAAAAGTACACCCCCCACTGCCATTGCCTTCCCCTTCTCCTTTTTACATTGAACTTAAATCCATAGAGATTCTACAGTGAATTTTGTTTCCTGCAAAACTTTAATCTTTTGTGACTCAATGCCCTGCTCTATCATTACGATATAGTTTGTACCCAGGTATCACAGTGTCCCACTGGTTGTCCTCTTTCCACTGTGTCTCTGAGATACCAATTATATCTAACCTCTCATTTAATGCTATATATTCTCCCATCTTATTTTTTAGACTTCTAGCATGTTCCATGTCTCATTTCATGTACAGCTACAGAAGTAATCTGACGTCCTGGGGCTTTATTCCAAACACATCATAAATGGTGTTGCATTTATAATTAAGAAAAAACTTGCAAGAATTGTAAAGAACTTTAGTGTAGTCAGTGAACATTCAATTTCTATTTGTCTATGAGGAATGGCCATCAACACAACTATAATTCAGGTATATGCGCCAACAGATGCAGAAGAGGACACAGCTGAGCAAGTGCAAGGTGAAATTAACATAACATGCAAACAAGATATACTGATAGTCGTGGGTGACTGGAACAGAAATGATGGAAGGAAAGAAGGTAAAATGGATGGAAAATATGGGCTTGGAAACAAAAACAAACTTGGAGAAGGACTGATAGAAATCTGCAAGGCCAAAATGGATGATCGAAGAAACTCTGAAATTTGCTCAGAAATGCAGAGAAGCTAAAGCTAGAGGAGAAAGAGACATAATTAGGGAACTTTTCAATGTGCAAAAAGAGGAGATAGAGACGTAACATTTATGCATGCAAAGAAATATAATAAGAAACTATGAGAGGAAGAACAAGATCGACTTTCCTAAAACTATGAGAGTTAAAGAGAAAATTCAAGCCTTGAATTGGAATGCTAAAAGACACTCAAGGATCCATGTTGAATGATGCTGAGAAGATCTTCCTGCTAATACCCAAATTCCCTCCCTCCAGGATTCCTACTTGCACTTTTCCTGCCTTTTTTCCAAAGAACATTCCCACCAAAAATTCAAATTTCCTGCTTCAAACCCACCAATCTGGTTTGAGAACCAATGTATATAAGAACAGACATTCACTGCATTACCACTTCATTCTGAAAAAAGCCACCGAATGATGGCTGAAATGTCGGTTCTATTTACGAAGACACGACATGACCCAGAAAACCGCATGGATGAAGATCAAGAAAAGGTAGAAACACTACACTAAGTCATTCTACCATAAATATTATGTGGATCAACAGCCATTTTAACCTGTACCTTACTATCAAAAACCATTGGTGATGAAAGAAGTCATTGAAGCAGCATTGAAAGCATTCAAAGAACAAAGCAGCGAACATTGATGGCATTCCCATTGAAATATTACAACAATCTGATGCAACTGTTAGAATACTTGTAGGGCTCTGCCAGGAAATTTGAAAGACAAAATCACGGCTGATTGACTGGAAAAGATCTGAATGCATACCAATATTGACTAAAGGTGATCTGACTGACTGTGGAAGTTATTACACTATCACTCTGATCCCACACACCAGCAAGATTATACTGAAAATCATTTAGTGGAGACTACAGCCATACCTGGAAGGAGAATTGCCTGAAATGGAAGCAGGATTCAGAAAAAAGAGAGGAACGAGAAACATAATTGCAGATATGTGATGGATCCTTGAAAAGACAAAAGAATACCAAAAGGATATTTGCATGTGTTTCATTGACTACAGCAAGGCCTTTTCTTGCATAAATTATGAAAACCTCTGAACCAGATAAAGAAGAATGGGTAGACCAGAACGTCAGTTTGAACAGAACAAGGAGAAATAGAATGGTTTAAATTTAGCAAAGGTGTACGACAAGGTTGCATATTTTCCCCATACCTGTTCAATTTACATGTAGAACAAATCATCAGAAAAGCAGGACTGCACAAAGACTACTGAGTTGTGATGCTGACATGATCACATTACTGGCTGAAAATGAAGACAATCTAGATCAAGAATAAAGGAACATAGTCTAAAAATGAGCCTGCACCTTAATGTGTCAAAGATCCTGACAACTGGTAAAATCAATAATTTCATCCTTGATGGAGACAAAATAGAAATAGTAGACAACTTTAACCTGCTGGGATTAATAATCAGCAATAAAATGACAAGCTGTCAAGAAATCTGATGACACATTGCTCTTTGCAGAACAGTTATGAAGGACCTGGATAAGATTTTCGAATGCAGAGATGTCTCTGTGTACAAAGAGTTGACTTGTCCAAGAGATGGTATTTTCAGTAAGGGAAGCGAAGGTTGGACATGAAATGTAAGTATCATGAAGAATTGGTTGCCGATAAAGTGGCTGCTTTGCAGATGAGTATTTAAAAATTTTTTCTGAAGAAATGGTTTTGAATGGTTTGTCCTGAAGCATAACTATGTTACTATAAGAATAGTTTGAAATACAACATTGTGTTAGTTGGGACTGCTGGTTTTGGTTTGCTTATTCAATGCAATGCAGGGTTTTATAAAAAAAAAAGTGAGTCTTTTTGAAAATAATTAAATATATTTATTTCATGAGTAAAAAGAGTAAAGTGGACCTTCATTGAACTAACTGTATCTGGGCTGCTTTCTGGTTCTTTGGGTCCAACAAAACATTTTTTGATATTTCTCAGGAGTGTGTGGACTGTGAAGACCCAGAGAGTACATGAGAGACGTGTTAGTTTTGGAGCACAGAGGAGGTAGAATGCTCCAAAGCCTTTGATCTAATTAACAAACCACTCAAAGGGAATAAGATAATCACACAACTAACCCCTTTGTCCCAAGAAAACCCTAATCAGAACTATTTATTTTTGTCGGAACTCTTGCTATGAGGATACCATCTCTCGAAGCAACTGTTCCTTTTTATTCGTTTTTACGAGCTGATAAAACAGCTCAAATTACATTCTATGTAAAACAAGGGAAGTGCAAAGCAAGCCCTTTGATAAATCCCAATGATAGAAAGTCACTCAAAACCGAGAAAGACGCCAAACTTATCTATTCTTCAAAATTGCGTTTGCCATCATCCCGCAACAGAAAGCGCTCATTCTCAATCTTTGGATAATCAGCTGGGCTGCTTGAAAACACTTCATTTCCTACCATTGAGCCCATTCAATCTCAGCATACCGCTACATAGCGCCATGTTTCAGGCCACAGTAATCTTCTGGCCCTTCATCAGGCAATTACCAACGCTGGCGCTGTGTAGCGGTATGCTGAGATTGAATGGGCTCGTCTGTAGGAATTGAAGTGTTTTCAAGCAGCCCAGCTGATTATCCAAAGATTGAGAATGAGCGCTTTCTGTTGCAGGATGATGGCGAACACAATTTTGAAGAACAGATACGTTTGGCGTCTTTCTCAGTTTTGAGTGACTTTCTATCATTGGGAGTTATCAAGGGGCTTGCTTTGCACGTGCCTTGTTTTATATAGAATGTAATTCAAGCTGTTTTATCGGCTCGTAAAAATGAATAAAAGAACAGTTGCTTCAAGAGGGTATCCTCATGGCAAGAGTTCCAACAAAAATAGTTAAGGATTCTGATTAGGGTTTTCTTGGAACAAAGGGGCCAAAGCCTTTGATGGCATGATAGTCACTGAAAAACTTGAAAATGAAACAAGTCTGCACCAAGGGCTATCTAATATGCAAAATAATGTCTAATTGATATATCTCCAAATAAAGTTTACACAATACAAAAAACAATGCTAAAGCAAAAGAGAAAAAACAATGAGCAAAATTTCAAAAAGAAAGTTCAAGGGGTCTGTTTACCCACAAGTCTCTAGCAGGCATCTCTAGGTAACTTTTCTTCTAGAGTCCTAACTGGATTCTACTTCCTTTAGGTTCTCCAGACTCCTTTAGGTGGTTCTGCAAAATATAGTCGCAGAAAACAGTCTTTCAAATATCCAAAAAGTCCGGCACCTCTAGGGAGCTTATTCCTTCAATGTCAGTGCCAATGCCCACTCAGTAGGAAAAATCCCCCAAATCATCTTACTAAAAATAGCTCCCTGTCATAGATACAAAAATAAGGAAAGCCAGTCTCCTCCCCAAGAGAAAAATAAATTAGGAATTCTTTAAAAGAAAAGCTTTTTATAAAATCTGTCCTATCTGTGTGCTCATGATACACCATGGCGACCAGTCCCTCACAAACATAAGCGGACTTCTCAGTTCCTGAGATGGGATCTCACTCTCATCCTAAGGGAATCACAAAAATGTCTTTGCATCTAGACTCTTTTAAGGCCCTTGGGCTGAACCCCGTTGGACTCTGCTGCTTCCAGGAATCTCTCCTCTATAATTGCTTATTCCAGACCTTCCCAGGGTCTTGATAGACGTCTTCTCCCCTAGCTCTGCCCTAACTGGCCATAAGCACTGTGCCATTTCTCACTCAACTTCTTTTGCAGGTGAGAGGATGCATAAATCCTTCTTGTCCTCTCTTTACTGTGTCCTGGGCCTAAGTCAGCTGGTACCCCACTGACTATGGATCTCAATATCCCACATACTGTACTTAGCTTGGGAGAAAGGAAGCTGAAAGAAATGTTTCCTTCTATAAACTCTCTTGTTAACAACTCTACTACATCATCTAACTCCTCTCGTTGCCTTCCATACTAGGAAGCCAACTAGAAACTTCTCCACACATTTATACTTCTAGCCAGATAGAAACATAGAAACATAGAAACATGATGACAGAAAAAGACCACAAGGCCCATCTAGTCTGTCCTTCCATAACAACTACAACAGTCCACCTTTTACCTTTAGAGATCCTCTGTGTTGGTCCCATGCTTTCTTGAATTCAGTTACTGTCCTCATCTCCACCACCTCCACTGGGAGACTATTCCACGGATCCACTACTCTTTCCGTAAATAAATATTTCCGCATATCACTCCTGAATCTATCTCCCTTCACCCTCATCCCATGTCCCCTCATCGCAGAACTTGCTTTCAATTGAAAGAGGCTCTCTCCCTGAACATTTATGCCACGGAGGTATTTAAACATCTCAATCATATCACCTCTATCCCGCCTTTCCTCTAAGGTATACATATTAAGATCCTTAAGTCTGTCCTCATATGCTTTATAATGAAGACCACTAATCATCTTAGTAGCAACCCTCTGCACCGACTCCATCCTGTTCACATCCTTTTGAAGGTGCGGTCTCCAGAATTGCACACCATACTCCAAATGAGGTCGCACCAAAGACTTATACAGAGGCATTATCACCTCCTTTTTTCTGCTAGCCATTCCTCTCCGTATGCACCCAAGCATCCTTCTAGCTTTTGCCGTCGCCTTTTCTACCTGTTTAGCTACTTTAAGATCATCGGACACAACTACGCCTAGGTCCCGCTCTTCTTTAGTGGACAAAAGTACTTCACCTCCTATACTGTATTGCTCCCTTGGATTGCTGCAGCCCAAATGCATGACCTTACATTTTTTAACATTAAATCCCAGTTGCCAAATTCTAGACCATTCTTCAAGCTTAGCCAGATCCCTCCTCATGTTATCTACACCTTCCTGGGTGTCTACTTTATTGCAGATTTTGGTATCATCCGCAAAGAGGCAAACCTTACCCGACAGCCCTTCCGCTATATCACTAACAAAGATGTTAAAAAGAATCGGACCAAGGACAGATCCCTGGGGCACACCACTGGTAACATCCTTCTCCTCAGAGTGAGCTCCATTTACTTGTACTCTTTGTCGCCTCCCACCCAACCAATTTCTAACCCAAGCAGTAACTTTAGGGTCCATCCCTAGGGTGCTCAGTTTGTTTATAAGTCGCCTGTGAGGAACAGTGTCAAAGGCTTTACTGAAATCTAAATACACCACATCTAGAGCTCTCCCTCGGTCCAACTCCCTGGTCACCCAGTCAAAGAAATCAATCAGATTTGTCTGACAAGACCTGCCTCTGGTGAATCCATGCTGCCTCGGATCCTGTAATCCGCTGGACTCCAGAAACCTCACTATTTTCTCTTTCAACAGCGTTTCCATTAATTTACTCACCACTGAAGTTAAACTAACCGGCCTGTAGTTTTCAGCCACATCTTTACTTCCGCTTTTGTGTAAAGGCACCACATGAGCCTCTCTCCAGTCCTTTGGCACCACTCCCGACTCCAACGAGGCATTGAAAAGGTCAATCAGTGGAGTTGCTAGAACGTCCCCAAGTTCCCTCAGTATTCTAGGGTGTATCCGATCCGGTCCCATCACTTTGTCTACTTTAAGTTGAGCTAGTTTCTCACGAACACAGTCTTCTGAAAATTGTTCAAGATGTCCCTCGCTTCTGTTCTTATTTGTGGGTGTTTTCTGAGGTCCTGCTCCTGGTTCTTCATCTGTGAACACAGAACAAAAATATTTGTTAAGCAATTCCGCTTTATCCTTATCAGCTTCTACATATTCCCCCCCTGTACCCTTGAGTCTGACAATACCACTTTTGCCCTTCCTCTTCTCACTAATATATCTGAAAAATGTCTTATCCCCCCATTTTATTGCATTGGCTATTGCTGAAGCAAGTGGTAGCCCTTCCAGCAAATCAGTACGCACATCCCATTGCATAGAGGTACATATTGAAAATACCCCGGAACACTAGGGGGTGTGTTTACTAAACACCAGTAGTGACCTCCTTGCGATATTGGAGCCGCTATCGTAAGGAAGCCGCTACTGGTGTTTAATAAACATACCCCTAGGGCACTTTGTGACCTCAGGGTCACAATCGATATAGGTAAGTTATTGTTATTATTACTTGTGTAAAAGGTGGATAAGCCTTTGAAAATTTACCTGTAGCCATCCATATAATTATATATAAAAAGGAACCATGATCTTACAAATTCAGATCAGAACAATATCTTCTCAGATATATATACTGTAAGATGAAGCAAAAAAAAAAAATCATACTGAACGTGGTAAATCCAACCTTAGTCTATCATGGTGAGCTTTATTTTTGGCCAGTTTGAAATGACCATGGAAGGAAACTGCTAACTAATAAAAGGCACAAACCCAGCAAATTCCTTGGTTCCTCTCTTGTATATTGTTAGGCACTTCTCGATGTGAGAGCAAACCATTGTAAAGTGACCTGGACTTTAGAGTATGACTAATGCGAAGAGACAGCACAGTCTGAGGCTGTCCGCTGGTCCTTAGCCCAGTATTTCAATGAAACATTCATTTAGCTTTGCACAGTTACATTTCATTCAAAGAGAGATGCTATTTCTAGTTGTGAATCGTGAACTAACAGTGATCTATATGATTGCTATCTTGGCATATTTTTATGAAAAGGAGAAAAGCTCTGCAGATTAACATTTTTCCCATCCTCATAAGAAAGCTTAATGCTTTCTTCAGAAGAAGCAGGGCTGCAGTAATTCCTAAGGGACAGCACCGGCAGTCAGAAAAAGCGGTGTGATAGCACGTCAGCTAAAGAGACCAGAGTATATTGAAAAATGGAGTATTCCCATTACTCTTAAAAAAAAATCTATGGTCCAATTTACCCAAAGATAGGACTTAGAAAAAGTTATTTAGAAAATATTTTGTTGGCTTTGGTAAATATGATAATGCAAAGTCAAGCCTTCTCTTCCCTCATTGGCTCCTGACACCCTTAGTATCTTGGGAAACAAAACAAAAATCCCATTGTGTGGATTTTCAGATTGGCTTCTGCTGATTCACATAATTGTTTTAGCAGTGCCATTAGGACATGTATACCTTTGTTTTCCCCTTTCAGATATGCAGAATTTCTTTCCTAATGTCACCAATATCTGGAGTTGGAGAAAGGAAGCACACTGACCATGCTCCATTTATGATGTCATTTGATGTCCCATTTGATGTCATTTGCTCTATTTATGATGTCATTTGATGTCCCATTTGATGTCATTTGCTCCATTTATGATGTCAACTCACAATAACGTCAAGAAGCATAAAGTACTTGCCAGCTCTTCCTCATGTAAATGTGCTGCAAACCATTCTATAATTGGTTAGTGATTAGTTTTAGGGGTGTGCAGGAAAAAAGTCATTTTATTTAGTTTCCTTTTTTGTTTGCATGTAACCCCTCATGTCACTTCACTGGCTCCCTATCAGTTTCCGCATCCAAGGGCGAACACAACAAGTCAAATGCGATCAAAAGAAATCCCTACAATTCCCTGTCACGCAGGGAATACCTCAAGGCTCAGCCTAATCCTCAATGCTCTTCAACATCTACATACAGCCCATATGCAACATCATCAAGCACCACAAATTACACTACCACATTTATGCTGACGACAACATGGTGTATGCTCCAATCAACATACTAGCACTAAACTCTACAACAATAACAAAATGCCTCAAAGACATGAATGAACGGTCAACTACGAAAAAACTGAGGCAATGTTCGTCACCAGGAACCCCACCTTCATGCCTCCACAAACTATCAGCATCCTGGACAAACACATAGGGGTATGTTTACTAAACTGCGGTAATCGTGAATAACGTGCGTTGTATGATGTTAACGCTTGTAACGCATTATAACGTGCGTTATCATGCACTAACAAGCGTCAACGTTATACAACGCGCGTTAAGCGTAGTTAACGATCGTAAACTCCCGCGGCGCGGTAAAACAACGCAGAAGGTGGAGAGAGGGCTGAGAGAAGGGGTCAATGGGCGGAGAGTGGGCTGGGAGAGGCTCCCTTCACACTAACGCGCTGATTTTCAGAGCTCAATTCCAACGCGAATGAAAACCTGCCGTTAAAGGCATATTAAAGGGGAGAGAAACCATTTAAGTGTCAGCAATGTACAGCCCAGGCAGGGAAACCAAAAAAAAGTTATAAGTGTGATACATGTGCACAGAACAAAAGGGCACAGAAACACTGAAAATGACCCCAACAAACTGGAAAAAAACAATAACCAAGCTGGTCAATAGTGGTATCAATGAGAAACATCAACACCTCCCCCCCCCCGAGTAAGCTCCATAGAACAGATATAAATCGTGGAAGGGTCTATACTCCGTCCCCATACAAGGTGAATGGGCCCACAGTGAAATAGCGCTGCTCAGGGTTTTCCCCACCATCAGTCAGGGTTCCTATGGTGTGCACATGTCCCGCAACAGCAGGGCGGGCATGTCGGAATGGCAACTGGACAGATGCCGGAGAAGGGGATACAGAGAGCCGCAGGCGGCACATGCTGTGGTGCAGCTGGGCCACAGTGTGGACTAGGGCGATGCCTAGGTGGCCCATACGAATGCTGAAACAGCAGAGCAGCCAGACAGCAACTGCTGAAGGCCCAACATGGGCACGAGTGTGTTTCCCAAAGTGTCACAGGGGATAGTACCCAACAGCAACCCCCAAGGGCACGGAACATTGGCAGGCGGGGCTGGGGGGGAGCGTGGACGTCTATGCAGGCACCCCTACCCCAGAACCCACACCATAGGCAGCCACCTACCTGCACACTGGATTGCCTGAGACTGCGCACCACCAGCACCACCAGCAGAAGGGCATGTCCGCATGGTGGCTGAGGGATACTGGTGGTGGAGGGGGCAGTGGCAGCTGCCCAGAGCAGACCATGGCCTAGCCCTTTGTAGGTGGGTGCCATGCAATGCAACAGACAGGCCCTGTCTGACCAACAGTCATGGTATCACCAGGGAATACACCATCTCCGTGATAACATGGTGGTGCAGTGCACAAAACCAGTGCATTCAGCAGCAGAAGATCACAGGTTCAAGTCCCAGCAGTGGCTTCTGTCAACCCAGTCCGCATATTTTACCCACTACTATAATGTGCTAATACACACAGAACCGTTCTTGCAGATGACGTAAACATGCCCAAAACACCTACATTGTACCCTACAGAGCACAGACACCATAAACATGCACATTACCTAGAGCAGAGTCTCCCAAATGCAGTCCTGGAGGGCCAAACACCATTCCAGTTCCATGCTGCCTCTGATAAAGATGCCTGTGCTGCATTTCTATGCGCCACCCCCATGGTATGCAGATGTATCTCATGCATATTCATGAGGGACAGCATGAAAACCTGAACAGTGTTTGGCACCGCAGGACTGGAGTTGGGAACCTCTGCAGTAAAGCAGCAGCCAACAGGGGCAGACACACCCACACCCACAGGCCCCATGATCCAAAGCCTCCTGGAAAGGCAGGACTTCGGGCTCTGCGTGCATCTCCCAATACTAGCACCTGCATACCTTAGTAATACCACCCTAAACCTGGGAATATGGTACACAGCAATCAAAAGGTTGCTATGATTACTGGCAGATAGCAATTCCTAGGTTAAGTAAAAATTTCTGAGTGAGCTGCATCATAGCAACCTTTCTGATGTCTCTGGAGTGTGCTACAGGTCTTGTGTCTGACAGTGTTTACCAACCTGGGGAGTGACTCCTACAGTATTGCGTACCATAGCCATGCCTGCACTGTGCCCAGGACTGGTGTGGTGGCCAGGGCTGCCCAACACCTCTATAGCTGCACAATGCTGGCATAGGTGTGGGGAGTGTGTGTCTGTCTATCAAGTGTGTGGTGGCTGCCAACACCCTCCACAGCCCTCAGTGCTAGCACTGTTGCCAGTATTGGCCTGCCAATGTGCATAATGAGGAGCAAGGTACTGTGGGAATAGCCTGGATAGGGTGGCCTGACCTGGCTGCATCTGCACAAGGCATAGGGCAATGGCTCAGACATTGTAGTGCCCGGCCACCACCTGCATGGACAGGGTGGCCATAGCATGTCCTGCTGTGAGGTCACTCTCACCCTGACTGAGCAGTGACCATTGCATGGCTAGGTTCCCCCATAGTGCTATATGGCATTTCTCTCATGTGATATCTATGGGTTCCCTTTGGGGCCCAATCACTGACTTATCTGCTTGGTGTGTATGCCGACATCCCTGTTCTGGGTGCCTGCATCTCCTCCAGGACCATGCACTATGGACTAGCTGGTGGACTGTCTGCAGCTAGTATGTGTCTTGCTGGAACACCTTGCAGGGTGCAGCGGCTGGAGGCGTGCTGCTGGAGAATGTCAGATAATGTTGGGGGGCAGTTGCGCATTTCCAAGCCTGCCATCTGTCTGCCATTGCCTTATGGATTTGTAGCGCTCTGTCTGTTCCCCAACAGAACTGGGGATGATGGTCCCTCTACTGCTACCATTGCAGGGAAGTAGACTGTGGATCTATTGGTGGGTGCTCCTGTTCTGCACCATGAGCCCCAGAAGGTGGGTTGTGTGGTGGTACATAATCTGCCTATGGGTCCATACCCCCACCCCCAGCCCCAGCCCCAGCCCCAGGTAACCATGGCACCAACACTGGATATGCACTATTCTGGGTGCATCATCACCCATAGGGACTAGACATGACCGAGACACAGATGTATCCGAGGTGTGTCTAACAGAACTACCTACAGCACACTGATGGGGACCTGCAGCATGGCATATGTCACCCATGAAAGGTGCTGTGGAGCTGGTGCTGGGCACTCCACCTCAACCTCAGGGTGGGCACAGTACCTGCACAATGTGACTGTCTGTGGCTACTCTGTGGCAGTTCCACACACGGTCTGTCCCCCCTACCATGCCGAGGTGCTGTGGGGCTGCACATGGTCAGGACCCCCACCAGTCCTAGGTGATGGGGGGGGCACACCTCAACATATGACCATCTGTACACAGCTGATTTGCATGTGCAGTGCATCATGGGAGTGACTGCTCCAATCCAACCCTGTGAACCACTGCAGATGGACTGTGTGGTGAACTGAAGTTCATCTGCAGCCAGCCAGGCATGTAGAAGGAGCTACAGAGATGTAGTCCACTGGCAAATGCACTGAGTGTGGAGCCAGAGGTTATGGGTTTGAACCTGCTGTGGTGATACATGGCAGGGCTGCCAGGTGCATTTCCATCTGGAGCAGTGGCGTTTGCAACCAAATAATACCAGAGGTAAAGTACAGAATCCAAGCCTATGTTTTCTGCCAAAACCCCAGAGATGAACGAGTCCAAAGGTGAATGAGCACGCTTGAAAAGGAGCAAATTCATGCTATACATTTCGAAACAGTCAAATACACACAAGCTCTCCATTGGTCCCAATGCCACCCCTACATTTATCTAATCAGGGACTCTCTCTGTGCCTTTGTCTCCACACACCCTCCTCAATTCATCTAAACAAAAGGGACAGTAGAAATGTGAGATACATCTCCACATCGAGGACATCTCTAGCCAAAGGAATGTGAATGTATCCTAATGTGAGATGTGTGAAGCAGAAGGTGTTATAAAACATGATGCAGACTAAAAAGTGGGGGTTTTAAAATCCAGCTTTTGCTCACAGGCTCTGATAAGCCATAGGCCATCACAATTATAGATGGTAGCATCAATGTGAGGTGCAATACACCCTCAAGGGTCTGTAATCTAAAGTGCCCACGCCGGAACCAACGCACGTATCCACACACGTAGTTACGCCTGCACCAACGCACGTATCCACGCAGGCTGTTACGCCGGCAGCAACGCACGTATCCACGCGCGGTGTTACGCCCGTACCAACATATGTATTTATGCACATGACTAAGCCCTCACCAACGCACCTGGCTACGCCCTCACTAACACACATGGCTACGCAACAGAGATACATTCTGAGCAGATGGCTGCCATGTCCAGAAAGCCTGCGTTCACACAGAGAGAGCTCTACATGCTCACAGAGCTGTTCTGCCTCCGCCAGCAGCGCCTCTTTCCTGGCTCATCCAGGAGGCAGAACCTATCAAGGGTCAGGAGGGCCTGGGAGCGCCTGACAAATAGATATAACAGGAGCTCTGATTACCCACTTGAGGTAAGTGCATGGGGACAGGCACCCCAACTGAGGATGTGGGGAAGAACACCCTGTAACCAAAGCACCAAGAAACTATGCACTGCCAGGGAATGTCAGGTGTTGCCGCGTCCAGCTGGTAGTTAAGTCTGCCACACACCCAAAATCAGAACCCCCCAGCCCCCAGGGGGTAGCTGCAACCATGGCAGAGGTGCACTACAGACCACATTGGTATGGTATGGGGCGCTGTTGCAGCCTCAGTGATGTGCCCTATCCACAGGAAACCACAAGCCCACCACTAAGGCCAAGAGACACACAGGGGTCTGTCACTTGCCCTTGTCAGCTATCACAAGGCCCGAATACATCCCAGGATGCTGCAGGCCCCAAAAGAGGGGTCCATCCCCATCCTGGTGCTATGGAATCAGGCCCTGTTTGTGATTACAAGACACAAACCATAGCCACAGGATGCTGCAGGCCCCAAAAGAGGGGTCCATCCCCCGTCCTGGCGCTATGGAATCAAGCCCTGTTTGTGATTACAAGACACAAACCATAGCCCCAGGATGCTGCAGGCCCCAAAAGAGGGGTCCATCCCCCGTCCTGGCGCTATGGAATCAGGCCCTGTTTGTGATTACAAGAGACAAACCATAGCCCCAGGATGCTGCAGGCCCCAAAAGAGGGGTCCATCCCCTGTCCTGGTGCTATGTTATCTGGCCCTGTTTGTGAGTACCAGAAACAAACCATAGCCCCAGGATGCTGCAGGCCCCAAAAGAGGGGTCCATCCCCCATCCTGGTGCTATGGAATCAGGCCCTGTTTGTGATTACAAGACACAAACCATGACCCCAGGATGCTGCAGTCCCCAAAAGAGGGGTCCATCCCCTGTCCTGGTGCTATGGAATCAGGCCCTGATTGTGATTAAAAGACACAAACCATAGCCCCAGGATGCTGCAGGCCCCAAAAGAGGGGTCCATCCCCTATCATGGCGCTATGGAAGCAGGCCCTGATTGTGATTACAAGACACAAACCATAGCCCCAGGATGCTGCAGGCCCCAAAAGAGGGGTCCATCCCCCGTCCTGGTGCTATGGAATCAGGCCCTGATTGTGATTAAAAGACACAAACCATAGCCCCAGGATTCTGCAGGCCCCAAAAGAGGGGTCTGTCCCCCGTCCTGGTGCTATGTTATCTGGCCCTGTTTTCTGAGTACCAGAAACAAGCCATAGCCCCAGGATGCTGCAGGCCCCAAAAGAGGGGTCCATCCCCCGTCCTGGTGCTATGGAATCAGGCCCTGTTTGTGATTACAAGACACAAACCATAGCCCCAGGATGCTGCAGGTCCTAAAAGAGGGGTCCATCCCCCATCATGGCGCTATGGAAGCAGGCCCTGATTGTGATTACAAGACACAAACCATAGCCCCAGGATGCTGCAGGCCCCAAAAGAGGGGTCCATCCCCCGTCCTGGTGCTATGTTATCTGGCCCTGTTTGTGAGTGCCAGAAACAAACCATAGCCCCAGGATGCTGCAGGCCCCAAAAGAGGGGTCCATCCCCCGTCCTGGTGCTATGGAATCAGGCCCTGTTTGTGATTACAAGACACAAACCATAGCCCCAGGATGCTGCAGGCCCCAAAAGAGGGGTCCATCCCCCGTCCTGGTGCTATGGAATCAGACCCTGATTGTGATTAAAAGACACAAACCATAGCCCCAGGATGCTGCAGGCCCCAAAAGAGGGGTCCATCCCCCATCATGGCGCTATGGAAGCAGGCCCTGATTGTGATTACAAGACACAAGCCATAGTCCCAGGATGCTGCAGGCCCCAAATGAGGGGTCCATCCCCCGTCCTGGTGCTATGGAATCAGGCCCTGATTGTGATTACAAGACACAAACCACAGCCCCAGGATGCTGCAGGCCCCAAAAGAGGGGTCCATCCCCCATCATGGTGCTATGGAAGCAGGCCCTGATTGTGATTACAAGACACAAACCATAGCCCCAGGATGCTGCAGGCCCCAAAAGAGGGGTCCATCCCCCGTCCTGGTGCTATGGAATCAGGCCCTGATTGTGATCACAAGAAAAAACTATAGCCCCAAGATACTGCCGGGAGCACTGCAGAGGCCCACCACCCACCCCAGCATTGGCTGATGGGCACTGGCAGATGTGTGGAGGTGGCCCACAGAGATGTGCTGTGTCTGGCTCGCTGGGGCGCACACACAGGGCACATGGGGCCCAGGCTGGACAGGCGTGTGCGTGGGGCACACATGGGGCTGTCCCTTGTGAAAGCATGGGGCATGAATGTATCACTCAATAGGGGCAGGCACCTGTTGCATAAAGAGATATATAAGTGTTGCGGCAGAGAACCCTAAAGTGTCTGTGGTAGCTAATGTCAATGTGCGTTGTCAACCCTACAGGTGGAGGACCTGCGGAAAAAGGCCCGGGAGTTAAGGGCAAGATACCCGCGCTTTGTTGCGCGCGTCCAGCGGGAACGGATGGCCCAAAGGAATGGTGAGTAATGTGACATGGCCCTGTGGGGCAATGGGTGGCAGATCCACAGGATGATTGTGACTGCGTTATCTGATGTGTGACCATGGAGATGATATGTGTTCCCCTCTCCCACAGTGGATGCACGTGCTGCCATGGAGTCAGTGGGACCTGAGGAGGCGGATGGTGCTGCGGGCCTGGAGGAGGCAGATGGCGATGTGGGCCAGGAGGGCGACAACGGCCAGGAGCCCATGGAGGAGGCCAATGGCAGTGGAGGCCACGAGGGGGGTTCCGCAGCCCTCACCGAGGGGGAGGAGGGGGACGGGGAGGATGAGGGGCAGTTGGAAGGGGATGGGGAGGAGATGGGGGACAGGGAAAGGGAGGGGGAGGAGGGTAAAGTGGATGTGAAGAGGGAGGTGGGGGACAGGGAAAGGGAGGGGGAGGGGAGGAGGGTGAAGTGGATGTGGAGAGGGAGGTGGGGGCCGGGGGGGGGAAGGGGATGGTTTGGGTGCGGGGATGGAGGGGGTGGGTATGGCAGGTCCCCACTGGCACGGTCTGCCACAGGGCAACAGGGGCACCAGCCACCTGCCCCTTGATGTCGGCGAGGCACACCTACTGGATGTGTGCCTGCCACACATAGCCGCAGACAGGTGCACCGTGCATGCAGCCACACAGACACGGGGAGATGTGTGTCTGTGCGGCTGCATGTGCGGGCTGCGCCTGGCTGCGGCTGTGCGTGCCCAGGCGCATGCTCAGAGGCAGTTTACCCTCATCCAGGGGCAGGTGCTGGCGACCCTGTCCATGGTGGCTGACCGGCTGCGTGAGCTGGATGAGCGCATTGCCGGTGGCGCACCCGGCCAGCCACCATGTGACAGGGGTCCCCGGGGTGTGTAGTGTGGGGATACACATGGCACACCCGCCCTGTGACGGCCCGTGCCATGGCCTGCCACATACAACAGTGACAGGGATGGGTGGGCCCCACAAAAGTTGCCATATGCGGCCACATTAAGACAGGGCAAGTTAAATAAATATGTTAATATTTTGAATATAACAATTGTGGTCAGATGTTCCTCATTGCTATGTGTCAGTGCTGTGCGAGTGATGGGTGTGTCAGTGTGCACTCCGAGAGGTGAGGGAGGACGTGGACCAGGTAAGGGCAGCGTCGACAGCAGTTCCCCTGACATATTGCAGCGACGTTGTTATGAATGGGGGAAACGAGCAGGGGGGAGAGTGGCCTGCAGGATGGACGTGCGACGGCAGATGTCCACGATGGTGGAGTGCGCAACAAAGGGTGACAATGGTGCATACGGCGGGGGACAGTAGGAAGGCCTGTGTAGCATATCAGACGTAACCCCATAGGGGTGAGTTGCGGGGGGAAAGGTAGGACGGCGGAGGGGTCTGTGCAGAGGTGTGGTCAGAGTAAGATCACAGAGGGTGCACCTCAGGAAGTGGTGAAGCTGGTGACTGAGTAGGGGGTGGAGGGAGCGGTGACGGCCTCTGAGGTTGGTTAGGCTCCGGCCATGGTTGGCTACATGGCACTCCCGTATACGATCATGCAGGGTAAGATAGGGGGATGACAATGGAGGTCCGCAATGGGTTGCTGCAGGGTGCGGAACCACCACGGTCTATGGAGGGGCGGGTATAATGGCTGCCCCCTAGGGGGGGATAGACCATACTGTCTGTGGACTGTATTGGCCCATCTGGGGTGGTACCCACATTGGGTGAGGTGGGGTGGGGGTCTGGGGATGAGGCCCAGCAGAGGGTGGGGAGGGGGGTATTGCTGGGATGATGGTATGTGGAGCGCCACAGGGCGCCGTGGGCGTGGATGGGGTGGAGCGCAGTGCGGATGGTGCGACTGGTGACAGGTGGGCTTGTGGATATACCCTACAGGGTCTACTATGGTATCGGGAGTTGCCTGATGGGGGGCATGGGGGGGTGGGAGTATGGCGGGGCCACGGGTGCACAGGGTGGTGGGGGGTCAGAATGGGGTGGCACCCTATGGTGGGGGGGAAGCTCCAAGGGGTTTTTTAGGGACACACAGTGGACATGTGTTACAGGAGATGCAATGGTGGGGGGATAGGGCTACCTTGCAAACCTGAGTTTGTGACATGTGCAGTGCACAGTCTGTTTGGGTCCAGCGTGGTGGAAGCGGCCCATGTGGCTCCCCATGCGGGACACACAGTGCACCTACCTTGGCTCAGGGACAAAAGGTGGGTCGGGGCGCCCCAGGGTATTGGCCCATGGGGGTCTGGGCACTCCCAAGGCACACAGCGCACCACCCAGGCATGGGCGCGGTGTTCCAGCGTGGCAAGGTAAACGATCTGAAGCCTACCCATGGTGGACATGGCTGGGGAAGGGGGGGGGCAAGGGCCGGTTGCGTCAGTGTCACAGTGTCGTCCCCTGGTCTCGACACGGGGGGCTGTTTGTGTATTGGACCCTCAAATGAGAGACAGGACACATGTCATCAGCAATGACCGCCTGTGTAGCACTTTATTTCCCCCTCCCCCTGCCACGCCTTGCGTGGCCCTGCCCAACCCGTGGTGCTGGTGGCACGCCTGCCACCGCTAGTGCTGCTGCCGCTGGTGGTGGTGGTGGCAGTGGTGCTGGACACTGCTGACCGGTGAGTGGACCTCCGACTGCCACCAGCCGCTCCAGGCTGTCAGCCATGCGCTCAGATGATGTGGCCATGCGCTCAGATGATGTGGCCATGCGCTGCACCCCTGCCAGGACCCCTGACATGGTGCGCTGCAGGCGACGTGACCAACGTCGTTGGCGCCGCTGTTCCCGGACCACTGCCTGCAGTACATGCCATATACCTGTGGGGAGAGCCCATTGTGCAATGTGAGACAGGAGGTCATCCAATACCTGTACAGAGGCATAGCCACCATAGCACAGTAGGACACTCACCCTCTGCATCTCTCTGTGCCGCCGCTGAGTGCGCCTGCATCTCCCCGATGACCTCGGCCACTGCAGCCAGTGCATCATGCCTGGGCCGCTCTGCCTCCTCTGCAGCCCCCTCCCCCGTGCCTGCAGTGGTGGGTGGTGTCATGTCGCATGCAGGCTGTGCGCCCTGCATGCTGTCCTCCCACAGGGGTGCGGCTAGACCCCCCGCTCCCACCTGGGCCACCTCTGCCACAGGGTCCATCTGGCAGCACGGGCCTGGGGCTGTCTCCTCTGGCGCCTCCTCTGGCGCCTCAATGGCGCAGATGTCACCTGTGTGTCACAATGTTACATAGGTCAGATGGGGCGTGACTGCCTGTCTACCCCGTCACACCCCCCTACAGGCGCATATGTGTTGGTGAGCCGCATGGGTCTGGTCCAGGGCCCCTGTGCCCACCCACAACATTAGTGCTCTCTCCATGCCAGTGGCCCCTGTGCCTTGCTCCCCCAGGGCCCCCCCATGCATGCTGCCACACACCCCTTGCATGCCCATCAATGCCTACATCCCTGCCACCACTGTGCATGGTCGGTGCAGGTGCAGTGTGCCTCCCGGTTGCCCACTTCCCTACCCGTGTGGCCCTGCTGCCCCCGCCAGTCCTGCACCATGCACCCTGCAACATATTGTCACCCTCTGCTGCCACTGTGGGCCTGCCCCCCCCTGTGCACGCACCCATTCACTGAACTGTGCTGGCCACTGCCCACCATTGACACATCCCCCCACCATGGGTCGTGAATGGAAGCTGTCTCTGTGCCTGAGTTGCCCCCCAATTCCCGACCAGCCACGTACTGCCCCCTCCTTTGGTCTGCCCCAACACATGTGCGTGTGCTGTCTCCCACTGGTGCACCTCACTCACACATACCGGCTTGTGGATGCGCTGTGTCCAAAGCAGGGGGAAGGCCATGGATGTACATTGGGCCCAATCTTTCCGCAAGGCAACACTCGAGGTCTGTTAGGTTGGCAACCTGTGCTGGGCCCCCTCCAGTGCCTTGGGCCCCACGCCTCTGCCTGGCGAGCTCGTTTCTTATGTTGCGCTTGATATCGCAATAGCGCTTTCTGAGGTTCTCTATGTCCCGATGGGGCCCCTCTGCTGCTGCCACCGCTGCCTGAACCTTGGCCCATGCCCTTGTGCATGTGGCAATGGTAATGGTTGCACTGTAGCATCCAAAAAGAAGGTCATATCGTTCCAGGATGCTGGCCAGGAGGAGATCGTTTTCTTCCTGGCTGAAGCGCACCGCCCTCCTCCGGAACTCTGCTGGAACTGGGGTCCTGTGCTGCTTCTGTCGTCGTGCACCCATTGCCTGTGCACTGGGGTTCTGCTTTGCCCCTGATGGGCCTGGCATCTCCTCATCACCATCAGGGTTTGGCAATGGTGGGTGTGGTGTTTGGTCCACTGCAGCCTCTTGTGGTCCTCCGTCGCTGCACTCTATACTTTAGCGGGTAGGTGTGCTGGGGGGTTTGCCATCCTGAGCTTAGCATACATATAGGTATACCTTGGGTGTGGCTCGACGGCCATTGTCTACGCGCATTGTGACACGCGTGACTCCTGCGCACGCAGCTATGTGCCGAGGATGATGTCATCTATGTGCGTTAATATCGGCAGCAGACAGCGTTTCAGTGTTCTACCTTACACGTGCTCTCCTAACACTATTTTGGTTTTTACTGCTGACCCACATGCTCCACAGGTTCGAGATGTTATTTTGTTTGTCAGCGCGTTACCAGTCGCATTGGTAGCTGTTGCGATGTTTGCTGCGCACGCTACGTCATTCAGACGTTGCACGCTGCGTTACGCGCGTGGCAACGCCTCTTGCATTTTACACTCGTGGAAATGTTTGTTGTATGTCTGTTCTACTTTGGCATCTGGGTGTGGTTTCGGGTGTACTACGCAGTTTCTTTACACCCTGCTTCATCACAATGACTCACGTAGATGACTCTCGTCGGGTGCTTTATGGGAACGCGTGCTCCCGCGCGCGCTGCAGTGATGCGTACAGGGTTTTGTCACGTTTGACTTATGATGGACTTTGCTGTCTCACCAGGTGTGTATCATTCATGCGATGTCCATCCCCACCCCAATCCCTATTTCCAACCCAGCTGTCCTCCATCCTGTGTCTGTCATGGCTCAAACTGCACATGCAGGTGGTGCACTGGTTGCATTGCTCGAGCTGGCTGGGCTGCGCTTTCCGGAGGAGGGAGATGCTGTTCCTGGGGCTGCAGCCCTGGACATGGGTGCAATGCCACTGCAACTCAGGCCTGCATCTGTGGGGGTCCACAGGCAGGTGTGGGCGACCAACGGCGCCGTAGGCGTGCTCAGGCATGGCCTCGCCTGCAACGCCTCTACAGGCCCAGGGCCATGCTCCATGACCTGAGAGAGGGCCAGGTAATCTCCCTCTACTGGCTGGACACAGGGGCCATTAGGGAGCTCTACGAGGAACTCAGACCTGACCTAAAGCCCCTGACTGCCCGGTCACATGCTATACCGGGTCTGGCCAAGCTCCTGGCTGCCCTACATTTCTTTGCCTCTGGCTGTTTCCAATCCTCTGTGGCCGCAGTAGGTGGGATGAGTAGGCCAACTTTCTCTCTCTGTCTCCACCAGGTACTGTGGGCCATGGTCAGCCGGGTTTGGAATTACATTGCAATTCCCAACGGTAGGCAACATTGGGGGACCCTGGCACAGGCATTCCAAAGGATTGCAGGGATACCACACGTGATGGGCGCAATAGATTGCACACATATTGCCCTTGTCCCGCCATGCGACAGGGAGGTTGTGTACCGCAACCACAAACACTTCCATTCCCTCAATGTGCAGGTTGTTTGTGATGCAAGTATGCGTATCCTGAATGTGGTCCCGCGGTTCCCAGGGTCAGCCCATGACTCCTATATCCTGCAGAACTTGGCACTGTTTGGCCAGTTTGAGGCCAGCCAATATGAGGACTACGTCCTGCTGGGTGGGTATTCACCATATCTAACATGCACCTACTGTAGGTGGTTGACGGGACCCCATTGTCACCAGTGTCCACTGCATGCCTTACATTGCGGTGTTATTTCCGGGTGCAGCCTATTGTGGCCATCACACTACATCACGCCCTGTCACTGGGGATTGGATCACATACGTCTGTGCGCTGCCACACATCTCTCTGTCTACCATGTGTGTGTGGTTTTTCTCGCCTGTGTGTCCCAGTGGGCACGTGGTGTGGCCTGTTCCCTGCCTCCGCTGTTCAGTTTCAGGGTTACGGTGTCCAGGGTCACTCGTGACGCATATGATGTGTCCCCTCCATGGCTGTGGGCAACACCTGAGGCTTGCCCATGGCTCCCACACCTGGCCACAGGCATACCCACACCTGGCCACTCGGCCACCCCATATGCCACATGTATGTATGGCCTCCTCTCTCTGGCCATGCTGGGGGCTACATGTGACATGTGTTGTGGGTGCTTCTGCTATGACACATGTCTGCTGCATGTCTGGGCACTTTCTCCGGTCTCCACTGCCACCCCCACCTGGCCCCCCCCCCGGGATGTGTTCCATTGGCCTCTACTCTGTGTGCGCTGTATCATGCCGGTCACCTACTTGCACACCTGTGCATCCATGCACCTCCGAGTGTGCTTTGTCACTGTTGGACATATGACTTCACAGCTGCCACCACTGCTTTCTGGGCACAGGTTTGGGACATGTCCTGGGGCACGGTAACATGGATGTGCACTGCCCCTATTGGCATTCCATGGTGCTTTGCTTGTGGCATCATCAGCCTCTGGTGCACTGGCACTGTGTGCACTGATGTGGCGTCATATCTGTATGCACAGCCTCTCTGCTGTCCAGTTGTTGTTTGCTACGTCAGTAATTCCATTGGTGCATCATCACACGTGTAACTTTGCACCGTTTTTTTCTGCAGGTGATGCAGGATATGGGTGTCATGCCTGGTTGCTTACCCCTGTGCGTCTCCCTCGGCCAGGTGCAGAGATGCGGTACAATGAGGCCCATGCCTCCAGCCGCTCAGTCATTAAGCGAACCTTTGGCGTTCTCAAGAGTCGCTTCAGGTGTCTGGATAGGACTGGCGGGGCCTTACAGTACGGACCCATGACTGTGGCAAAGATCATTCTGGCCTGTTGCATCCTCCATAACATTGCTCTCAGGCACAATGTTCCAGTGGATCCTGTATGCCCTCCTGCACCTGGCCATGGTGACACACGTGCGGGGATGGCGGCCAGGCAACGTCTGATCGAGGAGCTCTTCTCCTGTAAGTTCTTTTTTTTAAAAATGTTTTTATTTAAACTTTTCCTGCATACAAGAATACATAATCCACAATTCCGCAAAATACACCACATTGAATATTATTCAAGAATAAAAAGATCACAACATGATATACACATCAAGAGAGAAGGCCTGATTCATTCCATTATAGAAAAGAAAAAATTAAACAAAGAAATAAGGAGTATTAACTCCACATAAGGGAGCGAAACAAAATGCAATCACCTACCCATCCCCTAAGACTTCCTTTGCAGACAAAAATTGACGCAACGCAGAGGCGTCTGTATAAACATAATCTTTCCCCTCAAATGATATTAAACAGCGGCATGGAAACTTCAGAAAGAAAGAAGCCCCCAAAGCCACAGCCCTAGATTTTAATTCAAGAAACTGCTTCCGCCGAAGCTGAGTGACCCGGCTGACATCTGGAAACACTTGGATTTTAAAACCACAGAAAACAACTTGCCTATATTTAAAATAAGCACGTAGAACAGATAATTTGATGGATTCAGACTTGAATGTTACCCCCAAAGTGCAATGTTTGGTTGTAACATCAAGTGAATCTTCCAAAAACGCCGTGAGGTTATTGGCGACTGAATTATCAGACAGGGAAGACAACCCGTCTGCAGCCAGATCACTCTGAACACCCACAGAAAAGGAATAAAGTTGTACTATCTCTAGGGTCTCTTTCAAGTGTAGTACCTCAGAAAAATATTTATGCAACAATAATTTAAAAGAAAGCAAATAGGTAGATGGAAAATTTAGGAAATGTAAGTGTCTTGCCCGTTGCTGATTGTCAAGTGACTCAACCCGATAAGATATAGAAGAAACCTCTTTAATAGAAGTAGCAAACAAATCACTATGGGTTTTCAGCTGAGAATCCAAATGGGCAATAGACTTCATAGAAGAAACCATTTGAACATCTACATCTTTAACTTTGGCCACCACATCATGCGTAAACCCACACAGCGAAGAAACAGTTGAAGACAAACGTAAAACAATTTGTTGTAGTGTCAACCAAATGTCCGACAGTGTCACCTCCCGATTAGAATGGAGAGATACAACTTCAGATACAGCTGGATCAACTGGACAAAGAGACAAAGCAGAAGGGCTAGGGGATAACCCCAAAGGTGTAGAAGAACCTGAAGGCTGAGGGAAAGGAGGTGGTGTCCGGTTCTCCGGGCTCAAAGAAGTCCCGTCCGTAGAATGACTGACAGGCAGCAGGGAAGTCAAATGTTTGTCCATGGGGCCGGTCACTTTACCTCCTCGCGAATCATTGCCAGCTGGAATTTTAGCCACAACCTTGGCCTTCCGTTTCCCCATGGAGACAGCACTTGACTCAACGGCACCTCCCGATAACCTCAGGGAGCACCGAAGGAGCGCAAAAGGAGCGTGTCTAGCCCCTTGTGTCAGCCGCGAGCGTACCTGCTGGGCTTTGTAGGGAGCGGGGGGTCCTCAGCGCCTAGGACGGCCACCAGATGCCTGCAGCTGCCCCAACAAGCAGTCAGCTCCCACCTGCCACACTGCTCCGCGGCGATGTAAAACTCCGCGGCAGCTCCCAGAGAAATCAGGCTGTTCTCCACTGAAGCTCAGCCCCTGCCAGGCTTTGTAGGGTGCGGGGGTTCCTCAGCGCCTAGGACGGCCACCAGATGCCTGCAGCTGCCCCAACAAGCAGTCAGCTCCCACCTGCCACACTGCTCCGCGGCGATGTAAAACTCCGCGGCAGCTCCCAGGGAAATCAGGCTGTTCTCCCTTCTCCTGTAAGTTCTGCTTGTGCTGGGGACGTACCTCTGGGTCGCCATGTGTGAGCTGGCATATGGATTTTGCGGCACTATCGTGACATGTCTCGATATGTCTGTTGTGTTTTTGCCTCCCCAGGATAAGCTTCTGTGTTCCGGGCCCCCAGGGATTGGCTGACAATACTGCCCGATGCTGTGCTGCGTGTGGGGAGTGTGTGTACATCACTGCAACATGCAAGTGACTGGGGTGAGTTGGCATACAGTGAGGTTTGCATTGCTGGCAGCACCGTTTGACACATATATGTTGTTCCCTCTCCACTGCTCCTATGGTGCTGCACATGTCTTTGGCCCACTACTCCATCACCCTTAGCTTCCGTTTGTCACACATGTGGCCATTGCCTGTGCACATCTTGGGGGTCTAAATGGTGTATCTGCTGCACATAATAACAGGCTGTGTGTGTCCGCAGGCACAGGGCATTGTATTGTTTGGGCGCATGCGGAAACCTCACTGCCATTGTGCCATTCGCAAAACTCAGTGCACTCATGCATGTACTGTGATGGGTGTCTCCACTTGTCGCTGATTGTCGGGGGTCCTGCCATCTGCAGCTGCTGGCATGCATACCTTGTCTCACAGTGTATGTCTCTGTGTCTGTGTGTACAGTACAGTCGGATGGAATCCGGCATCAGCCACCTCCCCTGCCACTGTCCGAAAAAAATGCAGGATCGTCCACATTCGGTGCATAAACATTAATCAGTGATAATATCTGATTGCCGATCTTCACTACCACTCTGGTCCAGTGCCCTTCTATATCTGATCTAGTTTGTATCACTACTGGAGGCACTCGGTTGGTTTATAAGTCATCTGTGCGGAATGGTGTCAAAAGCTGTACTGAAATCTAAGTTCACCATACTTAGAGTTCTCCCTTGGTCCAACTCCCTGGTCACCTAGTCAAAGAAATAAATCAGATTTTTCTGACAAGACCTGCCTCTGGTAAACCCACGCTGCCTTGGATCCTGCAATCCATTGGACTTCAGAAACCTCACTATTCTCTGTTTTAGCAGTGTTTCCAATAATTTACTCAACACAGAGGTTATATTAACCAGCCTGTGGTTTTCAACCTCATCTTTACTTACGCTTTTATGTAAAGGGATCACATGCGCCTTTCTCCAGGCCTCTGGGACCACTACCAACTCTAAAGAAGCATTGAAAAGTTCAGTCAGTGGGGCTGCTAGAATGTCCCCAAGTTCCTACAATATTTTCAGATGTATCCCATCAAGTCCCATTGCTTTGTCTACTTTTAGTTTAGCTAGTTCCTCACAAACACAGTCTTCTAAAAATCATTCAAGATCCCCTTCACTTCTATTCCTATTCATGGGTGTTTTTTGAGGTCCTGCTCCTGGCCCTTAATCTGTGAACGCAGAACAGACATATTTATTTATTTAATTTTCTTATATACCGCGCTGTCATCAGTGCGGTTTACATTGAAACAATACAACAATTGGTCAGATATAACAGACCTATTACAAGTAACAGGAAAATTAACATGGAAGTAAACAGGTAAACAAGTAAACAGTAAAAGTAAATATTTGTTAAGCAATTCCACTTTATCCTCATCAGCTTCTACAAATTCCTCCCCTTCACTCTTGAGTCGGACAATACCACTTTTGCACTTCCTTCTCTCACTAACATATCTGAAGAATGTCTTATCTCCCCATTTTATTGCATTAGCTATTTCTTCTTCTTTTTGTGTCTTTGCTTTCCTGACTACTTTGATAGCTTCTCCAAGTTTTTTCCAAATATAGATGCTTGTCTTCCTCTCTCTGTGATCTTTTGTATTTTATGAAGGCCTTCCTCTTTATCTTCACCTTTTCAGCTACTTCGTTTGAGAACCACGGCATTCTCCTTTTCCTTTTACATTTATTTACCTTCCTAACAAAAAGGTTTGTTTCCCTTAAAATATCTCCTTTCAAGTTTTCCCATTGCTCTTCTATAATCCCCCAACAATAAGGTTCCAATTCATATACAACAGGTGGAAACATAACTTATATATGTGTTGGAGACACCATCAAAAGGGGAGAGAGAATCTGCTCACTCCTTGCAGTAGAGCCCCTCTTTACTTATTTTGATTCAGAAATGTATCTTTAAGTCAACTTATCTTCACGAAGCGCTGGAAGATTAGGGCATTTCGGACGTGCCTCCGTTTAACCTCCCAGCACTCAACGAGCCTGTGGGTTCCTTTTGTCACAGCCGTGGGAGAGAAGGCAAATGCTGCTCTTTACTCCTGCGGCTGTTCAGAAGTCAGATGAGGCTTCGGGCCTCCCCGGCTCCCTCTGCAGCCAGTTAGGCATGGGACCCACCGAAGTGCGGGGCCATGTGCGGACAACATTCCTGCACAATGGACGGGCTGGCCCTGCACATAATCAAAATCTGGAATTTGTTGCCAGAGGATGTAGTAAAAGCTGTTAGTGTAACTGGGTTTAAAAGTTCCTGGAGGAAAAGTCCATAAACCATTATTAAAGCTGACTGGGGAAATCCCCTGCTTACCCCTAGGACAAACAGCATGGAATCTGTATACCTTTTGGGAACCTGACAGGTACTTGTGACCTGGATTGGCCACTATTGGAAGCAGGATACTGGGCTTGATGGACTTTAGGTCTGACCCAGTATGGCATATTTATTTTCTTATGTAAAGCCCAGATAGCCACAATACCACAATAAAGCTCTAAATATTTTTTGCAGATCATTAAATAATAATGAAAAACAATGCGTTATAGGTAGAATTAATCGAGGGGGGGGGGGGCAACCTTAAATGAATAAAGTTGCATGGAACAAGGCCTCTTAAAAGTCAATATAAGAAAAGCAGCTAATAGGGTGGGTCTTGTTATACCCTTAGGAACTCATTTACTAATGTGTGTTAATTAAATTGCATTGTTAGTAAATAGCCCCCTTTGGGTATAGCTTGTGCTATTTAACATGTGTTAAATTGCATTAATGCAGATTAACTGGTTAAACACACATTAGTAAATGAGGCCCTTTTATATGTGTCTGTACAGCGCTGCATATGCCTTGTACCGCTATATAAATGATTAATAGTGGTCGTAGTAGTAGTAGGTGCATGTGAACCTGGAACAAGTGCACTGACCGTGACTGTATTTGCTGACTCAGCTAGCCATGGTCTTAGTTCTAAAGGGCATAACTTTACAAACCTTTTCCACAGGTAAAACGCTAATGCACACATGGAAAAGGCCTCTTACAAAATTAGGATGTACCTAAAAGAAGGCATGATGTAAGACAGCTCATACTAGTAAAGTAGGCACGCTCCGGGGAGGAGTTAGACAGAGTTGTTCTTTAGTTTATAAAATATGCAGGTATGTGCATAAAGTAAGAGGTCATACTTATGCTTGCTTCCGAGTAGGCATAATGTCCGTGCCTTCAATCTTAGTGCGATCTCTGCAGGGTTTGTGCTGGTATTTTACAAAGACACAGAGCCCGATTTTCGAAAGGCATTTACATGGTTTATAACCCAGTAAACCCTGTAAATGCCTTAAATGGGGTATTCAATGGCACTTACATGGTTAGTGCCGTTGAATATCTCCTTCTAACTCCCCTACGCACCACGATGCTATACGGTTAGCATCGTGGGTGTGTTGGGGGTGTTCCGGGGTGGAGACTGCTGCTAACCTGGTAGCGGAAATATTGCACTGCTACCTGGTTAGCGATCTGAGGCTAAAACTAGGCCAGCTTTTGGCTTGCCTAGTTTTAGCTGTAGATGCTAACTGGATAGTGGTACAATATCGCTGCTGTCCAGTTAAACTCTGTGGTGGTTTCCTCTGTGCACCAAACCCAGATATTCAATGCCATTGCTGCAGCATTGAACATCCGGGTTAGAGGTCGGCAGGAAGAGCTATGTGCCGACGGGGCACATAGCTCTTAGAAAATGCACATAGCTCAATATTGGGCCCATAACATCTGAAAAATAAAACAGGCATATCCAAGTCCTGGCATGATTTCACAAATGTGGATACCTGCGGGGGCATCTAAATAGACATCCCCAGAACCATATTACAGAACCTGGACATCTAGGAATAGCCTAACGGTTAGAGTAATGGGTTAGGACCAGGAAACCAGGGGTCAAATCCCACTGTTGCTATCACTGAAATTGAGCTGGGTACGGGCCATGATGAAGTGTTTCCTCCTTTGGATGTTTTTCAGCCTAAAAGAGCACTTTTCAGGTGCCTGAAACAAGTCTAAACTTAAACACGATGCTGGACATCTGGGACATGCCCGGAAATGCCCCTGCAACACCTCCACCATGCTCCTGTTTACTCTTGGACATCCACAGACCCGGCTTTTAAAATGGCTCTGGAGATGTCTCTGTGATCATTTTTGGATGCCCAAAGCATGACTAGGGTTTCCAAAATTACACCATATTGTCTGGAAAAAAAGCAGAGACGTCCAAGTTCAGGCACGATTTTACAAATGTGGACATGCCCGATATGGACGTCTACATAAACATCCCTAGAATAGTATTTTATAACAGGTATGTCTAATAATCTATTGGTTATAGTAGTAGGCTAGGGCCAGGGTTCAAATCCCACTACTTCCCCTTGTGATCTTAAGCAAGTCACTTAACTCTCCATCTTCTGTACACCCTTTGGAGATTTTACAGTCAAAGTGAGCACTTTCCTGATGCCTATTCATACAAGTCTAAACTTGGATAGGGTCGCAGATTTCCCCTTGAAATCGAGCAGGGACTTCTAAATCCACTGTACCTCCTCAGTAACACTTCCGCCATGCCCCCTTCCTACTTGGACATCCCGGTACGAGAGATACTTTAAAAGCCATTTGTAAAATGGTTCCAGAGACATCTCCATGATTTGGATGTCCATATGCATGTTTTCCAATGTCCAAATCATGTCTAAGGCTTTAAAATCACCTCCGTAGGCACCTACGGGTCTTTATAACATAGGCAAAAAACAGGTGCCTTTCTGTCCTATTCAATTACACACCCTGTTATAAAATGACCCTTCACAAGTTAAAACCCTATGACTGTGGCCTTAGAATAGTGTAGGTGTGTCTTTTTAGTCTTGCAGTAGGAAAGAGATTGGCATAACCGCTTTGTCATCTCTTCCTAAGCCGCTAAGTGTGCCTTAATATCTTTTTCATTCACAGAGAAGCAACAGATTCTCAAAATGTTTCACTGCATGACCCCAGACCATGCTGTCTTTCCACATTAGGAGCTTGGTTGGGGTTTCTAATTTCAAATCATAGATTCTTCAAGTGTTTGTATATTAAAAAAACAACAAACCTTATTAAATGTACATACAAATCAACTTATTAAAGCAATTGACTCTATATTTATTTATGCTATTTAATTTTGATTGCCCTATTTACAATTTGCAAGCACAAAAGCATAGAACTGTACAATATTGCACAGATTAAAGCACAGATTGCATTAAAAAGTGACATTTTTTGGCTTATACATTAAGATTAAGCTATGCAAGGATATTGCATCTAAACCTTTTCATTTACAGCAAGATATCATGCTTGGTGATAAACACCTTGGGATATCTGATCTGTCAATATTACTGTAAAACTGTATGTAAACATTGACAAGAGAACGTATAAACTAAAATTCAGGCGCCAATATTTAGCCAGTGTAGTGATCGGATTAAGTTAATTTATCTAACTTATTCTACATATTCAGCACCACTCTCCATTTAGTAGCACCACTGAGTATATGGATATTTAACAGGCCTAAACTAAATGAATAAGTTATCTAGAAAGTGGTGGAATATCACTGTTTGGCCTGCCCTTGTTCCCACCCACACTTGCCTTATATGCATCGTATTGGACTGTTCAGTCAGATATTTAGCCGAATACAACCAGGACTGGTGCAAGGGTATTAGACGCCCTAAGCAAAACTTTAACCTTGCACCCCCTTGGTTATCTTCTAAATCCCTAGTGCTCCCCCTCTTGAATTTAATTATTAAACTCAATTGTAATCATCTCTACGCCATCCCTCCCAGAACAGTACTATAAAAATGCAAGTCTGGACAGCACACTTTTAGATATTAAACTTTGTTTTGTAAATATATATATATAATGAGAGAGATTTCAAAAAGCCACTAACAAGGATAAATGGAGTGTTTGCATATTGTTTATTCTTCCTGCAGGTAAATGTATGCACTGATGAGACTGAGTTTGTGGGGCTGCCAGGATCCATGACTATAGATGCTCTTTGCCCCCCCCCCCCCCGCCACTCTCCTCCACAGGAGCAGTTGCCCTAGGTGATTGCCCAGTGGTTGGGCCTATTCAAAAGGCAGAATGCTAATCCTACATATTGCTATCCATTTGTTGCTGAGACTTACTCATCAGTAAATGACTTTCCTATTTTAATTACTCTCATATTTCACTACATGGGAATCTATTTCAAACCTGTTTTATAAAGGCAACATAGCAGCCTGTGCAGCTTTTTAAAATAAGCTTCCGGAATTAGCCTCTGAAGAATGTGTAAATGCGTGTTTGTACTATGTGGGGGTAACTTTATAGTGGGATGCCTATGCGGGAAATCCAAAAAGTACCTGTCAGATAATGGCAACTAGGAACCCATTTGCCTTTATAAAATAGGATCTCAGAATCAGCAGCTCCAGTGTCTGAGATCTCTGACATCTCCTCCTCCTTTCCCCACTATCTTGCCTATAAGTACCAAAATCTTAAATCTGGCCCTGCCTACTATCACCCCCTCCCCCCCCCCCAAACTTAGATATAGACTCTCTTTTGGGGGGTTAGAAGTATTTAAATAATTATTCTTTGATATTGACAATAATGGAATAAAATAGTTTTCTTCTGTTTTCCAGGGGGTTAAATTATTGTAGAATTTCCTATATTTAATGGTGTAAACATATGAAGGCACATTTTATAAAGGATGTCCAAGTGCATCTGGGACATCCAAGCCAGAATTCCTGAAAAAAAAGCAGGCATGATTTCACAAACATTGATGTGCCTAATCTGGACATCTACAGGGATGTCTACATAGACATCACCAGAATAGTATTTGAGAATTGGGACCTAATGGTTAGAGTAGTAGACCATGACCAGGGCAGCCATACTTCAAAGCCCACTGCTGTGCATTGTGATCTTGGACAAGTCGCTAACCCCCCATCTTCTCTGCACTCTCTGGATGTTTTAAAGCCAAAACAATTGAGAGTTCTCTGGAGATTGTAATGGAGAGAACCACCCTGCTTGTTACATTTGCTTTAGAAACGGATAAAGTGTTTATTCTTAGAATGTTTTTTCGAAATGCTAATGAAGCTTTTTTGGGGTCTAGGGTGAGGGTATTTCCTGATCTTTCACGAATTACACAGCTGCGGAGGAGGGAGGTTTTGGCTCTTCGCTCCAGGGTTTTGGCCTTGGGTGCCTCCTTCCAACTTAAATTTCCTGTTAAATGTTTTGAGCAAAAGATGTATTTGTTTTTTGACCCCAAGCAGCTGCTGGCTTTTCTGGAGACTAGGGAGGGGAGTAATATTGCGGTTGTTATTTCTCCTCATACAGCTGACGTGTAAGTCTCTCTTCCGCCTTTATTGTTTATTTGTGTTAATGCTAGGATTTCTTGGCAGTATATAATTACCTAGTACTCCCCTATTTCCTATGTTTTGTTGGGGTTTAAATAAGATGGAGATATGACTTGTTTGTGGGGTTTTTTCCCTGGATAATTGTATTGGGAGAGTTCCATTGTTTTTCCTATGTCGTTCATGGTATGATATCTGAATGTTAATTTGATAATAACACAGCCCCCCTCAAACAGTTCTCCCAAAGACACACAAAAAACCCCACGAAAAATGGAAATAAATTCCATCACACACACACGCACACACACACACACACACACACACACACACACACACACACACACTTGAATAGTGAATTCACTACACTGTATCCTAACCCTTTTGTAAATAACACCTGTAAATAGAAATGTCAGCTCGCTGCCTATTCCCTGTAAAAAGTTAGAAACTTCTGATCAAGATATACACCTTGTAAATAGTTTTAATAATTTACTGTTCTGTTATATGTAAAAGGTTAAAAAGGTCTTGTTCAATGTAATGTTATACGAACGTATACAAAACTGTTAAATTGTTCCATGTAAACCGCCCCTGATCTCTGGAAGGGGCGGTATAGAAGAAATAGATAAATAAAATAAATAAATAAATAAATAAAATAAAGCCAAAACAAGCTCTTTTCTGATGCCTATTCGTGCCTGAAGCAAGTTTAAACATGAACGTTCCTGCTGACGTCCCCTGTCATTTCTGAGATCGAGCGGGAATGTTTAAGTCCATTGCACCACTCCAGCCACACCCCCTGCCTACTTGGAGAGACGTCTTTAAAAGCCATTTGTAAAATGACTCTGAATACGTCTCCGTCATTTGGATGTCCACAAGCATGTTTTCAGACATCCAGATCAGGGCTAAGGCTTTTAAAATGACCCTCAGCCAGTATTAATCTTACTTAATTCATCAAAATAAAGGTTTAAAAATAAAACATTCATCCATAAACAAAAATTTAGTGCCAACACTTACCACAAAAGGAGGGCGGGAGGGATCCCTTTTTGGCATTGGTTGTGCACCTATGGGTGAATGACCTGGTGAAGATTCTTAGTGTAGTGCTCACTAGGAAGATGCAGAAGGACCTTCTAGCACTGATGGATAACTTCCACGGCTGTCAGCTAGTATGGTCACAGATTATACCACAGACAGTTGATGCAAGGTAAATAGATGGATGACCTAGATTATGGAGGCCATTGGGGGGAGCTGCATACAGCATGACCTCATTGAAGAAACATGCCTGGGCATGCATCGTGCAGATGGAATGCACCTATTGGATAATGGCATGGACGTGTTCCTGTGCGCAATGCAGGACACAGTTTAGGTATTCTTGGACAAGGTAAGGGTTGGCCGCAGCTGAGTCTTGGGTGGGGGCCCCCTACGGCAAGTGAGGAGTCACTGTCGGAGGGGCATGGCCAGAATTTGAAGGGGTACCGGACTGAGTGCACAGCTGTACAGGACAGCCTAAGGGGGGTGGCCATATGGGAAGTTGTCCTCCCCGATTTAGAGTCAATGGGTTTGAAGCAGGACCAGAGAGCAATGCACCTCCCCCTGCTTGGATGGCAGGGGGAGGAAGGGTGACAGTGAGGCATCAGTAACCAAAGTGAGTGTCAGTACTGACCTTTGATGGGCTGGACTGAACAATGAAGGTGAAACCCTGCTGAAAACAGGGGGTCAGGGACACGCTTTAACGGCTTGACCCCTAGTGGAACACCATGTAAGCTGTGTATTTGTTGGCGGAATATAATGAGAATGGAAAGAGTTGAGGCAGAGGGGTGGGGCTTTGACGGCCTCACCTACAGGCAAGTGCAGGCGTGTGTCTTAAATGTGGGGTTCTTCCAGATTTGTATATGTTGTTGTTGTTAAGTGCTGTCGAGTCGGTGTCGACTCATGGCGACTCTCTGGATAGTTGTCCTAAATTTGTGTTCGGTCTTCAGTCAGGTGGCTCATTGTTGACAGAATGGAACCCGTAGCTGCTGTTATTGTTTCAATCCATCTCAATACTGGCCTTCCTCTTTTGCGTTGACTTTCTATCTTGCCAAGCATGATGTCTTTCTCTAATGATCTCTCTCTCTTCGCATGATGTGTCCAAAGTATGAAAGTCGAAGTCTTGTCATCTGAGCTTCTAAAGAAAGCTTAGTTTTGATCTCCTCTAGTACTGACTCATTTGTTTTTCTGGCAGTCCATGGTATACGCAGTATTCGCCACCAGCACCATAATTCAAAGCCATCAATTTTCTTCCTGTCTATCTTTTTCACTGTCCAGCTTTCGCATCCATATGATGTTACTGAAAATACCATGGCTTGAACAAGTTGAATCTTTGTATGGAGAGAGACATCTCTGCTCTTGAGAATCTTGTTTAGGTCTTTCATAGCCATTCTGCCAAGAGCAATGCATCGTCAGATTTCTTGACTGCTTGTTGCTTCTTTATTGATCAAGTACGTTAAAATTGTCCACGATTTCAATTTCTTCTCCTTCAACGATGAACTTTTTGATTTTGCCAGTCGTCGTGATCTTTGTCTTCTTTATATAAAAGTGCAGGCCCATTTTAAGACTATGTTCCTTGATCGTGAGAAGCAAATGTTTCAGATCATCTTCACATTCAGCCAGTAATGTGGTATCATCAGCATAGCGAAGGTTGTTGATGAGTCTTCCACCAATCTTCACACCTCTGTTGTCTTCATACAATCCTGCTTCTCTGATGATTTGTTCTGCATATAAATTAAACAGGTAGGGGGAACGTATGCAGCCTTGTCATACACCTTTGCTTATTTTAAACTATTCTGATTCTCCTTGTTGCGTTCGAACTGTTGCTTCTTGATCAATGTAAAGGTTGTGCAAGAGAACGATCAGATGTTCTGGTATACCCATGCTTCTTAATGTGGCCCAGAGTTTCTCATGATTTACACAGTCAAAAGCCTTGCTATAGTGATAAAGCATAAATAGCTATCCTTTTGGTATTCTTTAGTCTTTTCAAAGATCCATCTCACATCTGTGATGATGTCTCTTGTTCCTCGCCCTTTCCAGAACCCTGCTTGCACTTCAGGTAGTTCTTGTTCCAGGTATGGTTGTAGTCTCTTTTGAATAATCTTCAGTAGAATCTTGCTGGCATGTGGGATCAGAGTGATGGTGTGATATAGTTTCCACAGTCAGTTGGACCATCTTTCTTTAGTATTGGTATAAATACAGATCTTATCCAGTCAGTTAGCCATGATGTTGTCTTCCAAATTTCTTGGCAGAGCCAAGAATGTATTGTATGTACCCGTATTCTTTGATAGTTAGGTGTTGTATAGGTTATGCTGCAGCCATATGGGAAGTTGTATCTCAATAAACGTTTTCTCTCGTAAGTGTAGTCTGTGCTTTTTATCAGTGGGAATGGGGACGGGAGGGGAGAGAAGGGGAGTGGATCAGCTGCATGGAGCCTGGATACCACTTGCCCAGTTGAGGCTTTTAAAATGACCTTCTTAGCCAGTATTACTCTTACTTAATTCATAAAAATAAAGGTTTAAATATAAAACTTTAATCCATAAACAAAAAGAAACAAAATATATAAAGTAAAAAAATGTCAGGTGATACCTTTTTATTGGATTAACTTAGAGACCTGTTCACTAGTATGTGGGAACATGCAATAACATCAACATGTTAAATAATGTGCATAGCATCCAGTGCAAAGGCTTCCATGGGTTACTGCATGTTAGTGAATGGACCTTTTAATTCACTAATGGAGAATAGAACTCTCAGTGGTCTAATGGAGGAGGAGTAGTCTAGTGGTTAGAGCAGCACCCTATGAACCAAAAGGTCCAGGGTTTAAATCTTACTGAAATGGGATAGGTAAGTGCATTAAAACACTCATTAACCGCATAATGCAATTTAGCAAAAGAGACCCTTAGGTTGTAAGGCCTTTGGGGACAGGGAAATACACACCAACCCTGAATGTAACTCACCTTGAACCACTACTGGAAAGGTGTGAGCTAAATACAAATTCTTGATGAGCTTTTGGGAGCTCACACAGCTCTCCTTGGGTCTCAACAGAATGAGTAAAGGATGACATTGCCAGAAAATATAAATGAATGGTAAAGTGCATTCCAATTGTAGGGTTAAAGGGAAGGGGAGGGGGTAGTTTATCAGTTAAAATAGCCACTGATCAGAACATTTTTGTAGAGTATTATGAGTTAACATGTTATAGCTAGCAGAAGATTAATGCTAAAGAAATATTTTATTACATTCAAGATATTTTAACATGTGAAGGTTGACAATGTTTTAAAGTTTGCATTGTATCTGCCTTGACATTGTCAAGGTGTCTAATTCAACCCCATGGAAGAGCAGAGTACTCCAAGGAATTTTATAAAAACCATTCAGCATATGACACAGCCAATATCTTCAGAAAAATCACTTTTTATAATTTTAATATAAAAGTAGTGGCAGGCAGCCCTAAAGGATCTTTTTCACCTTGAAAGAATAGAGAAATTGTTTTCCTGGGGAATAGAATGTGGGTAAGTCACAACTAGTTCCCTAATAAACAAAACTGATTCATGTTACTTTATAAAATTTAGAGTGAAACATTAAGTACGTGAAGAGAAATGGGGAAAAATAGTCAACATCTGGAAAGCTGTGTATACTAATATCCTTAGTATGGAAAATAAGATTCTGGATCTCGAGGATATAATGGAAGAGGTTGACTTGGATGTAGTGGCAGTCATGGAGATATGGTTAATGGAGAACCATAACTGGAATATAATAATGCCGGGCTGTAATTTATTCAGGAAGGACAGAGTAGGAAGAAAAAGAGGAGGAGTGGCACAATATGTAAAAAAATAATATTAAAGCAACATAATTGGAGGGCTTATGACAGAAGGAGAAGGCACTGTGGGTTAAAGTGGAAAGAGAGACTGAAACATCTATTTACATTGGTGTGATATACAAACTTCCTTCACAGGCAGAAGTGGGCAGGAATTTAATTCACTATTTTGCTTTGAAAGGAGGAGAACTACTGATAGATGATTTTAATATGCCAAATTTTAATTGGGAAATCCGTGCTGTGATGTCATCTAGAAATAAGCAAATCCTGGATTCTCTACTGTGCAAACTGTTCTGTCATCCAGAAATGGCACCCATATGTGAAGGGACCATACTGTATTTGGTGTTTACAAATGGGGAGAGTGTTTCTGATGTTATCATGGGTGATCTCACATGTAGCGATCAGCGGATGGTGCGTTTCAGTACTAGAACATGGATGGAGATTGTTCTTTTAAAACTGAGGGTGCTAGACTTCAGGAAAACTAACTTTGTCAAGATGTGGGAATACCGCAAAGCATTGTTAGCTGGATGGGAACATCTGGGTGAAATAGAAAAGCAGTGGGCAAATATTAATGGAGATATTTTAAGAGCAATGAACCTTTTTGTTATGAAAGTAAATAAAAGTAAGAGAAAAAGGAGGCCACGATGGTTGTTGAAAGCAGTAGCTGAAAGATGAGGAAAAAAGATTAGCCTTCATAAAAGTACAAGAGATGGCAGAAAGAGGCAGACAAGCAACAATATCTGGAAATGCTAAGAGAAGCTGGGAAAGTATTCAGGGAAGTAATGATGCAAATGGAATAAAAAAAGAGCCAATACAGTAAAATATGGGGATAAGACTTTTTTTTTTAAATATGTTAGTGAGGAAGTGCAAAAGTGGTATTGTTAGACAGGAGGGTGAAGGAAAGAAACATGTAGAAGCTGATGAAGATAAAGCTGAATGGCTTAACAAATATTTTTACTACTGCTACTATTAATAACTACAAGGTACATGCAGCACTGCACATATAGATGTAAGACACAGTCCCTGCTCATCAGAGCTTACAATCTAATCAAGACAAAAAGCATCACAAAGCTGGGGACTGGAGTATGGCAAGATATACATAAGTAGTGGACAAGAGAATGAGGAGCACCAGGATCCAAAAGCAGCCTCAGAGAGATGGGTCTTCAGCCCTGACTTGAATAGGGCCAGAGAAGCAGCCCAATGCACAGACTCAAGTAGTTTGTTCCAGGCATATGGATTAGCAAAGTGGAATGAATAAAGTCTGGAGTTGGCAGTGGCAGAGAATGGCATAGATAAAAGGGATCTGCCAGAGCGGTGGAGTTTCCGAGGAGGAGTGTAGAGTGAGATAAGAGAGGAAAGTTAGTGAGGAGAATGAATGCACTCGTAGGTTAGTAGAAGTTTAAACTGGATGTGGAAATGGATAGGGAACCAGTGAAGTGAATTGAGAAGAAGGGCTACATGGGCATAGAAACACTGGCAGAAGATAAGCCGTGCTGCTGAGTTTTGAACAAGCTGAAGGGGAGAAAGATGATTCAGAAGGAGCCCAGCAAGGAGCATGTTACAATATTCAAGACAAGAGATGACTAGTGAGTGGATGAGGGTCTTAGCAATATGTTCAGAAAGGAAGGGACAAATTTTGCCAGTGTTATACAGAAAGAAGTGACAGGTTTTAGATATCTGTTGGATGTGTGCAGAGAAAGACAGAGTTGAGTCAAAGATGACCCCGAGGTTGCGAGCTGAAGGAACAGGGAGGAGTATAGTGTTATCCACAAAAATAGAGAAGGGATGAAGGGGGGGGGGTGGAGATGGGTTTAAGGGGAAAGATAAAGTGCTCAGTATTGGCCATCTTCCACTTCAGATGGTGGTGAGACATCGAGGCAGCAATGTTGGATAAGCAGGCAGTGGTCCAGGCCTGGATTCCTAGAGAGATTTCAATTGCAAAAAGGTAGATCTGAGAGTTGTCAGCATAAAATTGGTACTGAAAACCAAGAGAGGAAATAAGGGCATCAAGTGACTGAGTATAGAGAGAAAAAAGGAGAGGTCCAAGACAGAGCTCTGAGGTACAGCAACTGAAAGTGGAATGGCAGTAGAGGAGGATCCACCAGAACATATGCCAAAAGTATGATGGGAGAGATAAGAAGAATCAATTAAACGCCTTTGGAAGAGAGAGAGAAGCCGATAACTGAAAGGACAAGTAGAATCTAGTGAAGGCTTTTTGAGGAGGTGTAACCACAGCATGATTGAAGGCCACAGAAATAGTTGCAGTGGAAAGCAATAAGTTAAGGATATGACAGATGGAAGGGATGACAGCAGAAGAAATAGAGCTTAGTAGATGGGTCGTAATGGGATCAGAGAAGCAGGTAGTCAGTTTGGAGGGGGAGATAAGATTTGCAGTTTCCTCCTCAGTGATTTCAGAAAAGTAATTAGGGATGACCGAAGGTGAGGGAAGGATTTGGGACTGAATAGAGAGAAGATGAGGTGGAGGTGACTATATGGAGAATTCAAGGCTAATCTTCTGGAATTTGTCATGAAAATAGCCAAGGTCTGGGCAGACAGTGAAGGAGGGACTGGGGGGAGGAGGGACCTTGAGGAGAGAGCTGAACATAAAAAAGAGATGGTGAGGGTCAGAGGCAAGAAAGTTAGTTAGATGGACATAGTACTCTTGCTTGGAAAGCGCTATAGCTGACTGGAAAGAGGTTAGCATGAATCTGAAATGTAGGTAGGCGTCATTGTGGATAACATGTTAAAACCCTCCGCCCAGTGTGCAGCAGCGGACAAGAAAGCAAATAGAAAGCTAGGTATCATAATGAAAGAATGGAAAAAACCCAAAGGATATTATAATGCCTCTGTATCATTCCATGGTGCGACCGCACCTTGAATATTGTGTGCAATTCTGGTCGCCGTATCTTAAAAAGGATATAGCATTATTAGAAAAGGTTCAGAGAAGAGCCACCAAAATGGTAAAGGGAATGGAAGGATACCCCTATGAAGACAGGCTAAAAAGGTTAGGGCTCTTTAACCTGGAAAAGAGATGGTTGAGGGGAAATATGATAGAAGTCTATAAATTAATGAACGGAGTGGAACTGGTAAACATAGATCGATTGTTTACGTCATCAGAATATAGAATGACTAGGGGACATGCAATGAAGCTACACGTTAAACTATTCAAGGCAAATAAGAGAAAATATTTTTTCACTCAACGTGTAATCAAACTCTGGAATTTGTTACCGGAGGATGTAGTAAAAGCTGTTAGTGTAGCTGGATTTAAAAAAGGTTTGGACAAGTTCCTGGAGGAACGGTTTATAAACCATTATTAAAAAGGGACCCAGGATATCACTGCTTGACTCAAAACAAGCATTGTGGAACCTGTGTCTTTTGGGGAAACTGCTAGGTACGTATGACCTAGATTGGCCACTGTTGGAAACAGGATACTGGGCTTGATGGACCTTGGTCTGACCCAGTATGGCATATCTTATGTTCTTACATGAAAAAGGTTGAGGTAAACTTGTTGGAGGGTTGATAAATGACAGCTAGCAGAAGAGGTAGTGGAGAAAATAGGCGGATGGCATGGACTTCAAAGGAAGCAAAGGAATTAGATGGAAGCAGAAGAGGGGATTGAAATTGGCAGGAATAAGAGAGTAGGAACCAACACTGCTACCACAGCCAATGGGCTGAGATATATGGGAAAATAGGTAGCCTCCATGACAGAGGGCAGCAACTGAAGCAGAATCTTCAGGGAGAAGCCAAGTTTCAGTAAGACCAAACAACATAAAGTGATCCACCGCATTTAAATATACAGGTAAAGAAATTATTTTAACTAAAAATGTCAGAGCTGTCATCAAAGGGAGAGAAGTAACCTTTGCTCCCATATAAATGGTACCTCCTTTTAATCATTTTTATTCATTTTATTGTGTCTTATCTTTTGAAGAGGCGCTCGAGGAGAAAGGTGAAACTGGAATCTGCCCACAATGTGAGCCAAGTTTTCGAGCCTCAAACAAAGGCTCTGCCTCATGTGTTGTCCTCTAAAAAAAATCTTCAGCGCTTGTGAATTAAAAAAACAAAACCTGTTCATTTTAAAGACAGTCACAGAGGACATATGAATAGACCAATGAAAGCACAGTGAGTGTCCACCAAAAGGAGGCTTCCTGTGGGATTGGTATATCTCAATAAAGACTTGGCCAATCCAATTCTAAATTGAGTCCAGAGGTAACTACTGTTTTTATTTAAAAATCCAGTATTTCCCCCTCCAATGTGATGGTACAGTATTGGCAGCTGAATTCCATCAAAGCTAACATCCAATTCACAGCCCATATCGGAACCCATTCTATTGAATTTCTTGATGTACGGGTGTATTCTAATTCAGATGGATTACAGACCACTTCGTTTTGAAAACCAGTGCAATGGAATACATTGTTACGTTATCACAGCTGTCATCCTGGATCTTTGAAGCGTGGCCTGCCGTTCGGCAATTTTTGCGTCTTCGATGTATTTCTTCCACGTTAGCTGAATTTCAAATTCATGCGGCTGAATTATGACTTTGTCTCCTGGCCCGGGGCTATCCCCATAGAATTATTTCCTGAGTCTATAAACATGCATGATATTCTCACAGGGAATGGCTTCTTCTGGACTGCAGCCATGAGGTTTCATCTAATGATCCCTCAGATGAGAAAGTGATTGGTGTTTTACCTTTCATGTACAATATTGCATCAGTTACACAGCTTTTACACAAATACTGGCTCGTTTTACATCTGCATCCATGTTTCAGTAAGCCTTTAATGCTGATTTACTCTAGGGACTCAAACCTTCGTGACAGGATACTATATTCTACATCTGCCATCGTCCCCTCTTCTCATGACAATCCTGCCCACTTGGCTTGCGGCAACTGCCAATACTGTGCCATAACATTGGAAGGGGAGATGTGGGCTGATCAATGGCAGGCACTGACACTACGTTCTCATTGGCATACCAATTGGCAGTCAAATTTTGTGGTATTTATTATAATATGCCCTTGCGACCTTCTTTACATCAGGTGCACAACCAGACAAATGAAGATACGTTTGGGAGAACAAGCATCCCGATTACCTACAGCCACTACATCAGCCCCCAAGACTGAACACTGTTTGCAATACCATCATCAATTTCAGCAGATGTGGTGGCATATCACTGATCATGTTCTGGCAGATCCGCATGGAGGGGGGGGGGAGGGATTGTCTCTTTAAACTACAGTGGACTGAACAATATCTGATTTTTAAATTAAAAACTGTAGTTCTCTCTGGACTCATTTTAGAATTAGATTGGCCCAGCCTTTATTAAGATATACCAATTACACAGGGAGCCTCCTTTTGGTGGATGCCCCTTGCACTTTCGTTGGTCTATTTATACGTCCTCCATGACTGCTCACATCAGATGCTTGGAATCTTACAACACCTGAGGCAGAGCCTTTGTTTCGGGCTTGAAACGTGGTTCATGTTGTAGGAAGATTCCAGTTTCACATTTCTCCTCAAGCGCCTCTTCAAAAGATCAGTCACAATAAAATGAATAAAAACGATTAAAAGGAAGTACCGCTTACGTGCGAGTGGAGGTTTCCCTTTGATGGTAGCTCTGACATTTTTAGCTAAAACAATTTCTTTACTTGCATATTTCAGGGCAGTGGATCACTTTATTTTGTTTGGCTGTGCTATTTTGATCACCGTATTTGGGTTTTGATTTTAAATTTCAGTAAGAGCCAGGCAATACAAAGTATTAGAGATGAAGAGGTCATGAATGAAGGCAAGTTTATTGGAGATAGAAGGTGCATTCTACAAGGTGCATGAAAAAGGAAGAGAAGAGGGAGAGAGGAGAGAGAAGAAGACTAGAAAGGTTATTCATTGATCTGCCTTGGGAGTGTGAAAAAGTCTAGGGGAGCCAGGGTTGGGGTTGACATCTCCAGATGAAAGAGGGAGAAGGAAAAGGAGAGAATAGGGGAGAGAGGAAGAGGCACAACAGAAGCGAGGGTGAGGTTCCCTCAGTGAGTGTGGAGATGATTGAATGAGAGGAAGAAAATTATGAAGCTCAAAGGCTGATGATAAGATCGAAGACAAAATGGGGAAAGTAAGAAATGGGTAATGAGAAGTAGGGTTATGGAATAATCAGAATGAGGCGAAAAGGTTAGGGAGAGTTAGCATCAAGAACACAGTGATGTAGAGGGAGAAGAGGAAAGAATGCAAATCAAAGGAGATACAGTTGGAGAGGGAGAAGAAAGTTTTAGTGGGTTTGGGAGCAGAAGAATGCTATGAAAAATGTTAACCGTGGGTGGACTGAGGGGTGGGCAGGTGGGTAATAAAGTGTTGATAAGGGAGACACAGTACTCAGAGAGCAGGAGCTGGGTAAAGAACAGACAGAAGAAAGGACACACACACACTGACAAAGCAGAAATATAGACGGAACAATAAACAAGCTAGATTAAGAACATAAGATATGCCATACTTGGTCAGACCGAGGTCCATCAAGTCCAGTATCCTGTTTCCAACAGTGGCCAATCTAGTTCATACGTACCTAGCAGTATCCACAAAAGACACAGGTTCCACAATGCTTGTACTGGGTCAAGCATTGATATCCTGGGTCCCTTTTTAATAGTGGTTTATGGACCTTTCCTCCAGGAACTTGTCCAAACCTTTTTTAAACCCAGCTACACTAACAGCGCTTACCACATCCTCCGGTAACAAATTCCAGAGTTTGATTACACGTTGAGTGAAAAAATATTTTCTCTTATTTGTCTTAAATAGTTTACCATGTAGCTTCATTGCATGTCCCCTAGTCTTTCTATATTCTGATAAGGTAAACAATCGATCTACGTTTACCCGTTCCACTCCGTTCATTAATTTATAGACCTCTCATATCTCCCCTCAGCCGTCTCTTTTCCAGGTTGAAGAGCCCCAACCTTTGTAGCCTCTCTTCATAGGAGTAGCCTTCCATCCCCTTCACCATTTTGGTGGCTCTTCTCTGTACTTTTTCTAATAATGCTATGTCCTTTTTAAGATACGGTGACCAGAACTGCACACAATATTCAAGGTGCGGTCGTACCATGGAATGATACAGAGGCATTATAATATCCTTTGTTTTATTTTCCATCCCTTTCTTTATGATACCTAGCATTCTATTTGCTTTCTTGGCTGCCGCTGCACACTGGGCAGAGGGTTTTAACATGTTATCCACAATGACTCCTAAATCTTTTTCCTGGGTGGTGGTTCCCAATGTAGAACCTTGCATTGTGTAACTATAGTGTGGGTTGTTCTTTCCTAGGTGCATAACTTTGCACTTGTCCGCATTAAATTTCATCTGCCATTTGGATGCCCAGTCTTCCAATTTATCCAGATCCTCCTGCAGTTTTCCACAATCCTCTTGGGTTTTAACAACTTTAAACAGTTTTGTATCATTTGCAAATTTGATAACCTCACTCGTTATTCCCTTTTCCAGGTCATTTATGAATATGTCAAAAAGTAGCGGACCCAGTACAGATCCCTGGGGTACTCCACTATTCATCTTTTTCCATTGGGAATATTGGCCATTTAGCCCTACCCTCTGCTTTCTATCTTTTAACCAGTTCCCAATCCACAATAGTACACTGCCTCCTATCCCATGACTTTTTAGCTTCGCCAAAAGTCTCTGATGAGGGACCTTATCAAAAGCTTTCTGAAAGTCCAGATACACTATATCAACCAACTCACCTTTGTCTACCTGTTTATGCACACCTTCAAAAAAACATATCAGATTAGTAAGACAAGATCTTCCTTGTCTAAAGCCATGTTGGCTGTCTCCCATTAGGCCATGCCTATCTACATGCTGTGTAATTTTGTTCTTTATGATGGTTTCTACCATTTTCCCCGGTACAGACATCAGACTCACCGGTCTGTAATTTCCCAGGTCACCCCTGGAACCCTTTTTAAAGATTTTAAAGATTCTAAACAGGCACAGGAAAATGCCTGAACACAGGGGCGGCCCAAGGGGGGTGCGGGGCCATGTGCAGAGACTCGGTGTGGGGCCTCATTTGCATAAGGGGACTCATTTGCATAAATATTTGCATAATGTTACCATACACTAACTTTTAGTAAACATGCCTCTTAATGAGTGTATGGATAAAGAAAGACTAAAAGATTTCTACATTACTATAATCCAGTGCCAACCGTCAGGCACATTAGGAACTACTACAAACACTGCCCATTTAGAACCCATTCTAAATCCTGAATCTCATATGTCTCCCACATACATAACCAAGAGACTTAGAGAAACATTCACACATACATATTTTTGTTGGAACTCACACTTTGAAGGACAATCCTTCTCGTGGCGTGCTGTTCCCTTTTATTCTTTTTATAGGGACGCAACCCTAACATGCGTTCAAATGGGATATCTATCCCTCAACATCAACCAGTTAACATTCTTTCATTCAGGAAAAACCCTCTTAGAAGCCACTTATCTGAACGGAGACTTTCCACAGTTCATAGGCAACTCGGCGTCTTCCCCAGCTCATAGATAGACTCTATTCAAGTAGCAACCATACGAGAGTCTAAAAATGACAGAAAATGAGGGGAGACTCCCGTATGGTTGCTACTTGAATAAGTCTCAGAAGTCATAACGGATGATCTTCCCTGTTGGTTACATTGATTTGGAGGTGTTGGGTTTTACCCGGTATCGGCGGCTGATAAAGGGACTTCTCCATTTACCATCAGGAGTGGACGTTGAGTCTATCTATGAGCTGGGGAAGACGCCGAGTTGCCTATGAACTGTGGAAAGTCTCCGTTCAGATAAGTGGCTTTTAAAAGGGTTTTTCCTGAATGAAAGAATGTTAACTGGTTGATGTTGAGGGGTAGATATCCCCTTTGAACGCATGCTAGGGTTGCGTCCCTATATAAAGAATAAAAGGGAACAGCACGCCACGAGAAGGATTGTCCTTCAAGGTGTGAGTTCCAATAAAAATATGTATGTGTGAATGTTTCTCTAAGTCTGTTGGTCATTTAGAACCCATAGCAAACCCGCAGTATCATAACAGCACTACCAGGACTCACAAAGCACCAGACCCTACCTATCAAAAGGCAACACTGCAAATATTAAACCAATACATTTCAGAGAATAACAATACATGACCTACTGGGGAAAGAGAACAAGTGGCAATGTCAAATAGGAATTACATAAACAGAATACCTCAGCTCAGTTACACATGCAGAATATAGACCATCACCAAACAAGAAATCACAATTTAGAAACAGGAAGATAATAATTAAAATGGGAACCCCAAAAGCCAACTTAGAATGTACAGCAACACTGTAGAAATACAACTATAAATTAATTTCCTCTTGTACTAAACAAAGCATAGACATTAATGATGCATATTTCCCAGAGTTGACATATTCCAATTAATAAATTCAAAATTAAGAGATATTTTTCTACCTTTTGTGCATTTTTTTTTCAGTTGCAATTGCTCCAGCCACTTTCTTCTGGTTTCTTTGTGTCTTCTGTTAACTCTCCATCATCTGCTGTCCATCTGTCCTTTCTTCTAGTTTTTTTTCCATTCTCTCTCTACATCTGCTTTAACATACTAATCTTTCTGCTTTTGCTCTTTCCTCATTCCTATTTCATCCACTCAAATTTTACCCCTCCATTCTCAATCCCCACATACTCTCCTAATACCCGGCCAATTGTAGATTTTTCTTCCCTCCCACACAAAGTATTTTTCCCCGTTGCATTTCACTCTCCCAGCCATTCTAATCCTCCCCCAAAATCAGCTCCCTTCTAGTTCCAGCCCCACCCAGCATCCGCTCCCTTCTAGTCCCCGCATCAGCCCATTTCCAGTCCTAGCCCCCCATCAGCCCATTTCCAGTCCTAGCTCCCCTATCCATTTCCAGTCCTATCTGAGTCCCTCCATCAGCTCATTTCCAATCCCAGCCCCCCATCAGCCCATTTCTAGTCCTTTTCTAGCCCCATCATCAGCCCATGTCAAATCCTAGCTCCCCTCCACTCAGCCCATTTCAATCCAAGCCACCTATGAGCCTACTTCCAGTTCTAGCCCCTCCATGAGTCCATTTCCAATGCAAGCCCCCCACCACAGCCCATTTCCAAACTTAGCTCCCACCAACAGCCCATTTTCAGTCCTATCCTAGCCCCTCCATCAGCCCATTTCCTGTCCTAGCTCCCCCCCCACTCAGCCCATTTCCAGTCCTAGCTCCCTCTGCTCACAGCCCATTTCCATTCCAAGCCCCCTCCCCATCAGCTATTTGCAGATCAAGTCCCCCTTCCACTCAGCCCATTTCCATTCCAAGGCCCCCTCCCCATCAGCTATCTGCAGTTCAAACCTCCCTTTCCACTCAGCCCATTTCCAGTCCTAGCAACCCCCCAACCCATTACCAGCCCTAACCCCCCATCAGCCCATAGCACATTACCAATCCTAACCCCATCAGCCCACCTCAATTCCTAACCCCCCCATCAGCCCATTTCCAGTGCTAGCCCCCCATAGCCCATTACCAGTCCTAACCCCCACATCTGCCCTCAGCAATTTAAGAGTCCTCACCCAAATAGCACACCTCAAGTCCTAACCCCCCATCAGCCCAGTTACAGTCCTAACCCCCCCCATCAGTCCACAGCACATTACCAGTCCTAACCCCCCCATCAGCCCATAGCACATTATCAGTCCTAACCACATCAGCACACCTCAAGTCCTAACCCCCCATCAGCCCATTTCCAGTAGTAACACCCCCCCCATCAGTCCACAGCACATTACAAGTCCTAACCCCATCAGCCCACCTCAATTCCTAACCCCCCATCAGCCCATTTCCAGTCCTAGCCCCCCCCATAGCCCATTACCAGCCCTAACCCCCCCATCAGCCCACAGCACATTACCAGTCCTAACCCCATCAGCACACCTCAAGTCCTAACCCCCCATCAGCCCAGTTCCAGTCCTAACCCCCCCCATCAGCCCCGAGCACCTTACCAGTCCTAACCCCCCCATCAGCCCATAGCACATTACCAGTCCTAACCCATCAGCCCACCTCAAGTCCTAACCCCCCATCAGCCCATTTCCAGTCCTAGCCCCCCCCCATAGCCCATTACCAGCCCTAACCCCCCCATCCGCCCCCAGCACATTACCAGGCCTAACCCCATCGGCCCGCCGCAAGTCCTAACCCCCCCCATCAGCCCATTTCCAGTCCTAACCCCCCCCATCACCCCACAGCACATCACAGTCCTAACCACATCAGCCCACATCAAGTCCTACTCCCCCCCAGCCCACATCAAGTCCTACTCCTCCCCCCCCCCAGCCCACATCAAGTCCTACTGCCCCCCCTCCCGGGAAAATTAAAACTTTTAAAAAAAGCTGGCTGCTGCCACTGCCGCGGCGGTAGCAGCAATATCGCATGTCCCGCGGGGCCCCCCCCTGCCCGGCAGATCCCTTCCTGCTTGCCTGCCTGCTTCAGTCAGTTCTTTTGCGCTTCGGCTTAGAACCGCGAAGGGAGAGCTTCTCCCTCGTGACTCTGTTAAGCCCGCTGGGGCTTATGGGAAATTTCCCATCTGCCCCGGCGAGCTTAACAGAGTCGTGAGGGAGAAGCTCTCCCTTCGCGGCTCTGAAAGCCGAAGCAGAGAAGAACTGACTGAAGCAGGCAGGCAAGCAGGAAGGGATCTGCCGGGCAGGGGGGGGCCCCGCGGGACATGCGATATTGCTGCTACCACCGCGGCAGCGGCAGGAGCCAGCTTTTTATTTTTTTTTTAATTCTACTTTTAAAGCGGAATGTTCTTTGTGCGGGGCCCCCTGAAACGCGGGGCCCTGTGCAAAAAACATTCTCGCTCAATGGACGGGCCGGCCCTGCCTGAACAGAGCATAGAAAGTTAGCCGAGGCTTGCAGTAAGGGTGCTCTCACCAAGCAGGAACCTCCAAATGAAAGGTCAGCAGCTCATGTTCTCAGAAAGGAAAGCTTCTAAACAAAGCCCCAGTAGGGGGGCAGGGGAAGTGCTGAAGACAGTTAAGAGGAAACAGGCAGATTCCATAGAAAGTGCCCTAGTAAAACTTAGGCAAGCTAAACAACTTAAAACTTTTAATACCTTCAAGAATGGCCCTGTAGAGGAATAGGGAAAAGGAGAAGAAAGAAAAAGCACTCCTAAACGTGAAGTCAGATAGTAGTAGTTAGAGAACAGAGGCAATAAAGTGTTGAGAAAGAAGACACAGCTTTGCAGAGAGCAGGAGCTGGATAAAGGACAAACAGAAGATACAGTAGAACACACCCATTGACAAAACAGAAATATAGACAGAACAATAAATAACAAGCTACATTAAATCCAGCTACACTAACAGTTTTTACTACATTCACTGGCAATGAATTCCAGAGTTTGATTAGGCGATGAGTGAAAAAATATTTTCTCTAGAGCTGCATTGTAGCTTCATTGCATGTCCCCTAGTCTTTCTACCTTTAAAAGGAGTAAACAGCTAATCTATGTATCTCCAGGAACAAGCAGGAATGAGTCCTCACATATGGGTACGTCGGTACCGACGGAGCCTGCGCGGGAACGCTCCCCAGCTTCCCAAGAAGGAAAGCTTTTGGGAGCATCCCACAGCGCCTGCACGCTGCCTTCCAGCCTTTCCTAACCAACTCTCCTCAGTTCTTCTTTTCCGCGGAGCCAGCAGGTCGTGTTCCTGTCACCGCTGAAGAAGTTCTTTATTTTAATTTATTTCTTTGGTCGCGTGTCTGCCTTCCCCGACGCCGGACCGGTACCGCCGGTCTTTTCTTTTCTTTTCTTTCTAAAAAAAAAAAAAATATATATATTTTTTCCTCACTTGGTGTATTTTTCTTCTTAGGCCTCCAGGCCCACAAGAAAATTTTCCTTCATGGAAAAACCAGCCTCCGGGTTCAAAAAATGCACTAAGTGTAGCGGTACAATTTCTGTTACAGATACCCATGAATGGTGTCTTAAATGTTTGGGTCCTGAACACTCCATTCCGGATTGCCAGTCCTGCTCTCTAATGTCTAAACGAGGGTTACAGAACCGAGCAGCCAAGCTCCATGTGCTGTTTCCCACGGATGCACCGGCGGTGGCATCGACATCTTCCAGGTCTTCCTCTCCTGATGGGTCTCAGGTAACCAAACATAAACCTAGCAGGTCCTCGAAGGGTAGATCTCCCTCTAAGCATCGAGATGCCTCCGGGCTTGCCCTCGAGGATCCTGCCCCAGCCAAACAACCCCGGCTTCCAAAGCTCCTCCTATGGGGTTACAGGTTGACATCGATGGCACGGCCTCGACCGATCACCTGTTAGACTGCTCTGGGGTACCGGCACTTTCTCCCGGTACCGACATCCAGGCAGTCGTGGCGTCCATGGATCATACTGTTCAATCCATGCAGCAGGCTATAATGGCTTTTATTAAAGCTGCGACGCCGACGGTACCACAACGAGTTCCGTTGTCGGTACCGGCGCCGATACCGGTACCGACTGCATCGACATTGGCCAGGATACCGACTCCGGTTCCTTGTCCAGGGCTATTTCTCGGTACCGATCCGGTACCGGGGACGCCCGATGTCGGTACCGATCGATACGCGTATCGATCGTTGGAAGCGGACAGACGATACTTCGATTCCTCTGATGATTCTGATTCATCAGATGAGTCTCCTGAAGTATCCATTACCCTTCCTGAGGAACCTACTTCTCCAAAAAGGAGAATGTCTCCTCCAGAGGATTTGTCCTTTCAAGACTTCATAATAGAAGTGGCTAAAGGACTCTCTATTTCAGTAACCTCTGAAACAGAGCCTAGAGCAAAAAAATTTGATATTTTAGGATACTCTAAGGCTCCCAGAGAGACAGTCACCTTGCCAATTCATGAAATTCTTCATGAACATATGATTGACTTATGGGAGACTCCTCTCACCCTTTCTCCTCATTCTCGCAGATTGGACACTATGTACCGTGTCCCTCCTTGTCCTGGATTTCAGAAAACTCAGCTTCCTCACCACTCCATTGTGGTGCAGTCAGCTATGAAAAGGATAAAGAGTACCAAAAGACACTCTTCTGCTCCTCCAGGAAGAGAATGCAGGACCTTGGATGCTTTTGGTAGGAAAATCTTCCAAGCCAGCATGCTTATTGCCAGAATCAACTCATATAGCCTTTATATGGGTATGTTTCTAAAGGAAGTTGCACAAAAGCTGCACAACTTTCTCCCTTTTCTTCCAGAGGATAAAAGGGATGAGTTCCTCCTTTGGCTTAAGCATACTCAAGACATTTCAAAGTTTTCCAACAGGGCAGCCTTTGACTCCTTTGAAGGTGCCAGCAGAGCCTCGGCATTGCCATAGCTGCTCGCAGAATTGCTTGGCTCCAGGCTTCTGATCTAGAGCCCTGGGTTCAGGATGGCTTAGGAAATCTGCCCTGTACGGGTGAAAATCTCTTTGGCAAAGAGTGGCAAATAAAAGCCACTCAAATGGATGCAGAGAATTCTGCTCTGGATAGACTTTCCAAGTCAACCTCCATTCCAGCCAAGAAAAAACCTTTCAAAAAGCCTTTTTACAAAAGGAGCAGATTTCCTTCCACTTCTGGCCAACAATCTTCTACAGGTCGCTTTGCTACTAAGCGTCAGCAACCTAAACAGGCCAGGCCTAAACCTGCAGGGACTGCTACAACCCAGCAGTCCCAAACCCCTCAGGGTTTTTGACTTGATACTAGAGAACTTAACCTTTCTGGCTCTACAACAGCCAGAACCTCTCACCATTCCAGGAAGGTTAGCTCATTTTGCTCCCAGATGGGAGCAAATCACATCAGAGCAGTGGACCCTCTCCATCATAAGAGAGGGCTACAAACTTCATTTCTCAGACCTTCCTCCCTACACCCTGGTGAGACACTTCAATTCTCCCACATCTCTCCTCGACCTTCTGGATCAGGAGGTGACTACCCTTCTGGCCCAGGGGGCCATAGAAGAAGTTCCTCTTCTTCAACAGGGGTCAGGGTTTTACTCCCCCTATTTTCTCATTCCAAAGAAAACAAGGGGATACAGACCCATTCTAGATCTCAGAGAATTGAACAAATTCCTATGCAAGGAGAAGTTCAAGATGCTTTCTCTAGGCACTCTCCTTCCATACCTGCAGAGTCAGGATTGGCTTTGTTCTCTAGATCTCAAGGATGCGTACACTCATGTCCTCATCCATCCATCTCACAGAAAATTCCTATGTTTTCTGTTCCAGGGAAAACATTACCAATACAGAGTGCTTCCTTTCGGTCTAGCCTCTGCTCCAAGAGTGTTCACCAAATGCATGGCAATAGTTGCTGCATTTCTACGCACTCTGGGAATATTTGTCTTCCCATACCTGGATGACTGGCTCATCCGAGCTCCAACCCAGTCAGAGGCTCAGATCTCCCTGAACCGCACCAGGCGCATTCTGCAATACCTGGGACTTGTGGTAAACCTCCCAAAGTCCCAGCTCACCCCTACTCAGTCCCTGGAATTCATAGGGGCCTGGTTGGACACCACCTCTGCAAGGGCCTACCTTCCTCAGGCCCGTTGTCAACGTCTAGTGCAGTTAGCCTCCCAGATTCAGTCAAAGAGCCACTTAACTGCCAGGGAGATGCTACAGCTGCTAGGTCATATGGCTTCCACAGTACATGTGGTACCCTATGCTCGCCTACACATGAGAGCAGCTCAATGGACTTTGTCCACCCAGTGGACTCAAGCTTCAGGGGCTCTCTCAGACCAAATAGCAACCTCAAAACGTCTCTTTTGGTCTCTCCAATGGTGGATGTCCACTCAAAATCTGTTGCTGGGGTCCCCCTTCCAACCTTTGTTACCCCAAGCATCCCTCACAACAGATGCCTCCCAAACAGGTTGGGGAGCTCATCTACAAGACCTCTCCACCCAAGGCACTTGGTCCCCACAGGAGACCTCTCTTCATATCAACCACTTGGAACTTCGAGCAGTGCTCCTAGCTCTCAAGGTCTTTCATACCCTCCTCAGCTACAAGACAGTCCTCATTCATACGGATAATCAAGTAGCCATGTTTTACATAAACAAGCAAGGAGGAACTGGCTCTCTGTCACTTTGCAACGAAGCTCTAAGATTATGGGCCTTCGCCAGAGAGCATCAAATCCATCTCCTGGCAGTATACCTCCCAGTAATCCAAAACTCTTGGGCAGACAGACTCAGTCGAGTTCTGCTTCCAGACGAATGGTCCCTGCACATGGATCAGGTACTCAGAATCTTCCAAGAATGGGGAACCCCGGACATAGACCTCTTTGCAAGTCCGTGGAATGCCAAATTTCCCCGGTTCTGTTCCAGAATTCCGTGTCAGGGAGTTCAGGCCAAGGATGCCTTCCTCCTTCATTGGGGTCAGGGCTTCCTGTATGCCTTTCCACCCATTCCTTTGATTCCCAAGACTCTGTTCAAACTCCAGAGGGATCAAGGATCTATGATCCTCATAGCTCCACGCTGGCCACGCCAAGTGTGGTACCCTCTACTTCTGCATCTCTCCCAAGCCCCCTCCCTGGACTTGGGAGCTGTGCCAGACCTTCTGTCCCAGGAGGAAGGGACTTTGTGGCATCCAAACCCCAAGTCCCTTCACCTCAGAGCTTGGTTACTGAAGGCCTAGACCTTCAAGACTTCAATCTTTCTCAGCAAGTAAAGGATATCCTCCATGCTTCCAGAAAACCTTCCACTAGGCGTTCCTATGCTTTTAAGTGGAAAAGATTTTCCATTTGGTGTGCTCAAAAGGGTCTTGACCCTCTGGCACTTCCTGTGAATTCTCTATTGGAATATCTCCTGCATCTCACCAATGCAGGCCTTAAAACAAATTCAGTAAGGGTCCATTTGAGTGCTATTGCAGCATCCCTTAAGCCTCTCAATGGACAACCTATTTCCTCTCATCCTCTTATTGCAAGATTCATGAGAGGCCTAACTTTAACTAAACCTCCCATTCGACCTCCTCCGGTTGCATGGGACTTAAACTTGGTTCTTGGTCAGCTTATGAAGCCACCTTTTGAACCCTTAGCCACTACCTCCTTGAAATGTCTTTCCTGGAAGGTTATTTTCCTTATTGCAATCACTTCTGCTCGCCGCATCAGTGAACTGCAGGCCTTAGTGGCTAATCCACCTTATACAAGGTTCCATCATGATAAGGTAGTCCTTAGGACAAATCCTCACTTTATGCTTAAAGTGGTCTCACCTTTTCATCTTAATCAAGAGGTATATTTACCTGTCTTTTTTCCAGCTCCTCATGCATCCAGTACAGAGAGGAACCTTCATACTCTAGATTGTAAAAGAGCTCTTGCTTTTTACTTACACAGGACACAGCAACATAGAAAGTCTTCCCAGCTTTTTGTTGCTTTTGATCGTTCTCATTTAGGACTTCCAGTCTCTAAAAGAACACTGTCCAATTGGATTGCTCAGTGTATTTCTTTTGCTTACCAGAGTAAGAACCTTTCTTTGGAGGGCCATGTCACAGCTCACAATGTGAGGGCCATGGCCACCTCTATGGCTCATCTTCATTCTGTGTCCATCGACCAGATCTGTCGAGCAGCCACCTGGGCCTCGGTTCATACCTTCACAGCCCATTACTGTTTGGACAAGGACTCCCGCCGGTATATTTTATTTATTTATTTATTTAGTACACACTTATATACCGCCACTTCCAGCGATCAGGTTGTTTGGTCAGGCTGTCCTCAGACACCTGTTCCATTCTTGAACAACTCCTGCCCTCCTTCCCTGAATGGATGCCTGAGATCCATAGGAAGACGAGGAACCCTTCAGGGTCTCATACCCTTGGGGATCTCCCAGGCATCTTAGCTAGGGAGTCCCCATATGTGAGGACTCATTCCTGCTTGTTCCTGAAGATAGCACAGTTACTTACCTGTAACAGGTGATCTCTGGGAACAGCAGGAATTAGTCCTCACAACCTTCCCACCTCCCCTAGGAGTTGTATCTCTCTCTATCTTTCCTTTCCTCTCTCTCTCTCTCTCTATTGTCTCAGCTTTAAACTTGAACTGAGGAGAGTTGGTTAGGAAAGGCGGGAAGGCAGCGCGCAGGCGCTGTGGGATGCTCCCAAAAGCTTTCCTTCTTGGGAAGCTGGGGAGCGTTCCCACGCAGGCTCCGTCGGTACCGACGTACCCATATGTGAGGACTAATTCCTGCTGTTCCCAGAGATCACCTGTTAGAGGTAAGCAACCGTGCTTTACCCATTCCACTCCACTCATTATTTTATAAACCTCTATCATATCTTCCCTCGGCCATCTCTTTTCTAAGCTGAAGAGCCCTAACTTTTTAAGTCTTTTCTCGTAGAAGTATCCTTCCATCCTCTTTATCATTTTTGGCACTCTTCTCTGTACCTTTTGTAATTTCACTATATCCTTTTTTAGATATGGTAACCAGAACAGTACACAATATTCAAGGTGCGGTTGTACCATGGAGTGGTATAGAGGTATTATAATATTGTTGAGGAGAGATATGATAAAGAAGAGAAGGGGGATAGACTCCGGAGTAAATTTATGGAGAGGGTGGTGGATGTATGTGGAACAGCCTCCCAGTGGAGGTGGCAGAGGCAAGGACTGTATCTGGACTGAAGAAAGCAGGGACAAGCACAGAGGATCTCTAAGGGAGAGAAAAAGATGAGAGCTTAGTATTTGTTATGGATGGGTGGACTGGAGAGGCTGTATAGTGGGGAGAGCAGTTGTAGCATCTGCATGGTTATCAAGAGGATGATGGATCAAATCCCACTAGCACATTGTATAGACCTGCACAAGTGAGGTAAGCAGATATAGCTGCTGGTGCATCTGTACTAAGCACCCCTACCACTTAATAGAGGAGGAGCTTCATGGTTCAAGCAACAGCCTAGTCCCCAAGAGATCAGGGTTCAATTTCCACTGGCACTTCTTGTGATCTTGGGCAAGTCACTTTGTCCCCCATTACCTTGGAAGAAAAGGCCTGCTAATCTACTTCTGGTCATATGTTTCCAGGAAAACCCAGGGGCTGCTGAGTTGATGGTACTTAAAAGAATGCATTTGTTAACTTATGTGGAGTTAAATATTAGAGAAAACATTTGAATTACAACTCCGGCATCTTACTCGGTAGATTAGATGGACCATGCTGCTGTTATTTATGTTACTATATCTTCAGTCATTTTCTCTGTTTCTGTCAAATATCTATTTTGAAGACCAACAGTAGTTTAAGGGAGGTAATTTTATGTAACCCCTTGCCCATGTGTAAATCTCCATGCTGCTTGGCAGGCAGTGGTCACAGCTATCCAAGAGCCATGCAGTCTTTCAGCCTCTACTCTTGGGAATTATGAAGTAGGTTCTTTTATTGGGACCAATATACACAGGAAGATCTTGGCACTTAAAATCCACTCACTCCTCTTTCCCTTCTCAAAAATGAGTCCAGACAAGATTTAAACTTCTGATCCAAGGGTTTACTTAAGAATTTTAGGGTCACTGATAGAGTAACAATAACAATAAAGGCAGAGATTTCAACTATATTGTCAGTAAAGCAAGATAAAATTGGTAACTATATTATAACAGTTTAACTCCTTCCCTTTCTTCACTTAGCCAGTAAAACAATTAGCTTTATTCAATTCTCATCTTTGTAGTGCTGGAAGTTGTCCCAAGTCACTTCACTTCTTCTTTACTCCTCTCTCTCATTCTCTCTCTGGTTACGCAAGGGGAAGCTTCCCTCTTGAATGCTCTACGTTCATAGTGTTTCTCGGAGCTGGTGGCTTCTATGACTGCAGGTCCCTGAAACGTCTCTGCAGGTGCTCGTGGCTCTTGGGTCACTGGGCTGATGGATGTTCCTCTGGTTGCCCTCCTGCGTTCTTTCATCAGTAGCTGGCTCTTGCTGAAGGCTATGTAACCCTTTCTCTCCTGTATAGAGAGGGCTGCTCTCGTTCTGTAGTTAGTAGGGGTGCTGGCTGATTAGACAGTCATAAAGGAATTCAGGTGTAAGCTTGGATCTAAGACACCTTCCAACCCCTCTGCTCTCTCCTACTTGCAGCTTCTGACCATATGGGTCCCTACGGTAGGTCTAAGGATTAGGGTATAGCCACAGTCCACTGACCTCCTGGAGGCAGACTCCCTCACATCTTCATGGTGCAGTGACTGGCTACCAAACAAAGTTCTGCTTTTGGGAGTGGTTTATATACTGTATGAGTTAGATTTTCCTTCCCAGAGGAGCATCCTTCCAGAATGATATAACTGAGCAGGTTATACCGTAGTAATTTAGTCGGGCCACTGGAGTTATCTGCTATGCAAAAGAGTGACATGCAAGGGGTCTCTACATTTATAAAGTCATTCCTACATGTATGTGGCCACATATATGCATAGATGACCTCATAAAATATCAACAGGCATACAAGTGCACGTTTTGGCATGAGGGTGCACTTGTGGGCAAGCACGTGGGAGGAATTTAGGCAGAGCGTGGGCAGAGTGTGCAAGTACACCCATAAATAACATGTGCATTATGCCACCTACACTGGTGTTTTATTTAAAACAAATAAGCGCCTATTGTCTTCATCAAATAGCCTTAACAGTACCTTGAAGCACACGTTAACTAGGTGCACCTTATAAAATTACCATCCACATATGTAGGCACATGCTACTGATTTAGGTAGACGTTTAATTCATTTGTGATACAACAGACAGAAATTTAAATGAGAAGGTTGTGTGTGCAGTTGTATTCTCAGCAACACGCTATCAGAATATAGAAGGACTAGGGGGCATGTAATGAAGCTACAGGGTAAACTATTTAAGACAAATAGGAGAAAATATTTCTTCTCTCAACGTGTAATCAAACTCTGGAATCTGTTACCGGAGGATGTAGTAAGGGCTGTTAGTATAGCTGGGTTTAAAAAAGGTTTGGACAAGGTCCTGGAGGAAAGGTCCATAAACCACTATTAAACAGGGACCCAGGATATCAATGCTTGGCCTAGTACAAGCACTGCAGAACCTGTGTCTTTTGGGGAAACTGCTAGGTACGTATGACCTAGATTGGCCACTGTTGGAAACAGGATACTGGGCTTGATGGACCTCGGTCTGACCCAGTATGGCATTTCTTATGTTCTTATGTTCTTAAAATCCATTTATGTGTGGATACTGATTACATAATGGAGGTCACCATAGAAGGATCTACATGTGCAGTGTCATTTACATATACAGATTTGCTATGGCCCTGATTCTGTAAGGCGAATAGTGGGGCTGGATGTCCCAATGGAAAGTCCATCTCCTCTATCCACCCTTAGCTGATTCTGCCTCCTGGCCCTGCTGCATGTACAGAGCCGCTGTGCGTGCTGTGGAGAACTTGGTCAGCACAGGGGCGGAGAGTCAGCAGAGCATGGGCAGGGCTGACCCCCAGACACACAGGTCCGATTCCAGTAATGGCCCTGTACATCTTGGTATCGCAAGGGGATGCCCTTCTTTTTCCACCTTGGAGGTGGAAAAAGCACTGGATGTTCCTCGGATCGGCTGGCCAGCCCCCTCAGTGGTGATGGCAGAGAGCAGGGGAAGTCCCTGACATTTGATCTGGATTCCAGCTGCCCCCGTCGGGGTCGGGCAGTGAGGAAATGGGGGTCAGAGGCAGCAGGCAGATTGAGCCGTGGGGAGGACATCCCCATGGCAATGCAGGGGCACACTGGGCTATCTCCATGGTCCCGATCCTGCACCCACAGGACCGTCTTGCTCCTATGGTGCAGAAATGGGTCCAAATGGGTCCATCCTGCTCGTGGCCATCCAGACGGCCTGGACGTGCCCCTTAGGGAACTGGGCTCCAAATGTATAAATAGTGATTTTGGGAAGTTGCTCTTTACATTTGTAGATCATTGGGATGCAGAGATTTCAAAGGGGAGTTGTTAGGGTTGGCGGAAAAAGTATATGTGCATTTCCCATTTTACAGCAGGGGTAGAAATGGTTATAATAGTAGCCTGGGAGCCAGAGAAACCAGTGTTTAAATCCTACTCATGCTCTTTGTGGCCTTGGGCAAGCCACTTAACCCTCCATTGCATCAGGTACATGCTTATAATCTAAGCCCTCCGGAGACAGGGAAATACGTATCGCAACTGGTCTTGAATTGCTATTGGAAAGGCAGGAGCTAAATATAAATAAAATATACTGAAGGACCTTTCCTGCCTACCTTTGCACCTACTTCATAGATTTGAAAAAAAGGCTCATTTGGATGAGGGATTTATGGGGAGTTGCCCTTAATCCCCCATTTTTTAACTTTGTTTGTTAATTTCCAGCAGTTTGAAGTATAGGATTCTAAAATCAGGCAGCTATACATGTAAGTGCCGGCACTTATATGTGTTAATTGTAAAAGGGCCATTCCACATATAATCCCTGGCCCTTATGCACGCATGATGCCAGGCGATGCCATTCTGTTTTTCCTATGTGCAGCTTTGTAAAATCGCTGGCCTCACTGGATATGCCAGCAAATATATGTGTATTTGCTGGTATCCTCCATATTTTACAAAAGAATATGCCTTCAGCAGAGCCCTTTGCAAAAAGCCCAGGGAAATGTGAACCCAAAAACGTCTTATTTCCTACACTGAATGCCAATGCAAAAGGGGCCTCAAGTGATGTAACTTACAACAATCTTATTATCATCCCAAGTTAGCAACATCATTGTGTAATTGCATTTGGAAATATTTCAGTTGCTAATTAAAACCCCCAAGATTTGTCAAAGGACATGCAGAACAGGAGAAAACCTTGTGGGTTTACTGCGTGCCTTGCTAATCTTGTTATCTGTTTTCTTGGATCTCTATCTGATATTTTCTTAAAGGGCAGGTACAATGTGCACTGGAAGATTTGGGTTTTAATACGCCTCTTTCCAAAGCCAAGCTGAACGTGAGCTACCTTCAGGCGCAGTATGTACCTCCCTGCCTCAGCGGGATCACAATCTAAGTGATACCAGAGGCAATGGAAAGGAAAGCGTCTTGCTCAAGGTCAAAAGGACAGTGAGTGGGGGAAGGGGATTTAAACTCCAGCTTCTGTGTTTCTTAGCCTGTGGATCTAATCACTAGGCTACTCTTCCACTTCACTGGGTTCTTTCAAGAGCTCGTCTTCCTTGCTGTTCCTGCTTATCCAGCATGCACATAACTGTGCACCTGCACATAAGAGGACGTTCCTGCTTCAAAGAGCTTACCGTCTATGGGCATGCCTTCTCTGCTGGAGAAGTATTTGTAAAAGATACAATCAACTTTGTTTTTCTAGTTCTGGGAATGGGGGAATATATAGTGATGGTGTCTGAGTTATTAATGAGAGGGATGGAAACGAGAGGACGTGCAGAAAGTGGGTGGTGATGAGTTGGCTAGCGAAATAGCCCCTTGGGATTGGGGGATGGAACTGAAGGGGGGCATGGTGGGTGGGGTGAAGCTAAAGAATGAGTAAATGGTGCTAGAGAGGAGACAATTTTGTTGAGATTAGAAATGATGGAGGCATTAATGGATGAACAAGAAATTTATGAGCAGGATTCCTGTCTGGTCCAGAGACTGGAGTTGTTACGTATAGTGCAGGAAGTAAAGTCCTTGACTGGGTGGTATGATGAAATTCCATGTTAGGTGTTGAAGCAGTTAATTAACCAGATTACCCTATTTCTGGTCCATCTGATAAACCTTATATCCTAGTGTGCTTGTTCTAGTCAGATGAAAAGACCAGTTGTGACACTCCTTCAGAAGAAAGGTCAAAAGGGGGATTTAAAGTTATGTGATTTTCAACCAGTGTCAAATTTATCTTATTTGTTAGGTATTTCAAGCCAGTTAATTGTATTCTCGGAACAGGTTCAGCCATGCAATTCATCACAGTTGGGTTTTCAGACAAACCACAGCACAGAAAGTTCTTATTTGTCCTTATGGAGAGTACCAGGGTGAGACCCTCCCCTACACCCCCCCAACAGATGATGGCTTTGATGTGATCTGGGTGCAACTAGACCTTTCTACAACATTTGTCACTGTCCACCATGGGCTTTTGTTATCCCGAATAAATAATTTGGGAATCCAGAGAGGAAGGCGATGGCAGAGGGGGTGTACTATCGACCCCTGGGCCAGAATGAACAAATGGATGATGAAATGCTCAAAGAAATCAAGGAAGCTAACAAACGTTACAGCACAGTAATAATAATAGGTGATTTCAATTACCCCAGTATTGACTGGGTCAGTGTCACAGCAGGACATGCTAGGGAGATAAAGTTCCTAGATGAAATAAATGACTGCTTCTTGGAGCAGCTGGTTCATGAACCGACCAGAGGGGAAGCCATATTGGACCTAGTCCTTAATGGAACACAAAATCTGGTGCAAGAGAAAAAGGTATTGGGGCCACTTGGTAATAGTAATTGTAGCATGATTGTGTTTGATTTAATAAATGGAGGAAGGATGAGAAGGAAATCCACAGTACTAACTTTTAACTTTCAAAAGGGAGACTATAATAAAATGACGAAGACAGTTAAGAAAAAGCTGAAAGGAGCAGCTGCAAAGGTTAAAGATTTACATCAAGCATGGGTATTGTTTAAAAATACTATCTTGGAAGCTCAGACCAGATATATTCCAAGCTCTAAGAAAAGTAGAAGGAAGTCCAAAAAAACTGCCAGCATAGTTTAAAGGTGAGGTCAGAGAGGCTGTTGTTGCCAAAAAAAGCATCTTTCAGGAAATGGAAAAAGGAGCCAAATGATGAAAACTCGAAACAGCACAAGCACTGGCAAGTTAAATTCAAGGCATTGATAAGGCAGGCAAAGAGAGAATTTGAGAAGAAGTTTGCTGTGGAACCAAAAACGCGTAATAAAGACATTTTCAAGTATATTCGTAGCAAAAAACCTGTGAGAGAGTCAGTTGGTCCATTAGATGATAGAGGGGTAAAAGAGGCACTAAGAGGGGACAAGGCCATAGCGGAGAGTCTGAATGAATTATTTGCTTTGGTCTTTACTGTGGAAGATGTAGGGATGTTACCAATGACTGAAATGGTATTTAAAGGTGATGCCACAGAAGAATTGAAAGAAATAGCAATATACTGGGAAGATGTGTTACAACTATTTGATAAACTGAAGAATAGCAAATCACCTGGACTGGATGGTATACATCCAAGGGTGATAAAAGAACTGAAATATAAGATTGCAGACCTGCTATTAGTAATCTGTGAACTATCATTAAAATCATCTGTAATACCTGAAGATTGGAGGATGGCCAACGTAACACCAATTTTTAAAAAGGGTTCCAGGGGTGATCCAGGAAACTAAAGACCGGTGAGCTTGATGTCAGTACTGGGAAAAATGGTAGAGACCATCATAAAGAACAAAATTGTTGAACATGTAGATAGTCATGACTTAATGGGAGACAGCCAACATGGCTTTAGACAAGGAAGATCTTGTCTTAATAATCTGTTAAGTTTTTTGAAGGTGTGAATAAACAGGTAGACAAAGGTGAGTCATTTGATATAGTGTATTTGGACTTTCAGAAAGCCTTTGACAAGGTCCCTCATCAGAGACTTTTAGCAAAACTAAAGAGTCATGGGATAGGAGGCAGTGTACTATTTTGGATCAGGAACTGGTTAAAAGATAGAAAGCAGAGGGTAGGGCTAAATGGCCAATTTTCCCAATGGAGAAAGGTGAATAGTTGTGTACCTCAGGGTTCTGTGCTGGGTCTGCTACTTTTTGACATATTCATAAATGACCTGGAAAGGGGAATAATGAGTGAGGTTATCAGATTTGCAGATGACACAAAACTATCCATGAGGAATGTGGAAAATTGCAAGAGGATCTTGATAAATTGGAAGACTGTGCATCAAAATGCAGATGAAATTTACATAAGAACATAAGATATGCCATACTGGGTCAGACCAAGGTCCATCAAGCCCAGTATCCTGTTTCCAACAGTGGCCAATCTAGTTCATACGTACCTAGCAGTTTCCCCAAAAGACACAGGTCCCACAATGATTGTACTGGGTCAAGCATTGATATCCTGGGTCCCTTCTTAATGATGGTTTATGGACCATTCCTCCAGGAACTTGTCCAAACCTTTTTTAAACCCAGCTACACTAGCAGCCTTTACTACATCCTCCGGTAACAAATTCCAGAGTTTGATTACACGTTGAGTGAAAAAATATTTTCTTTTATTAGTCTTAAATAGTTTACCCTGTAGCTTCATTGCATGTCCCCTAGTCTTTCTATATTCTGATAATGTAAACAATCGATCTAGGTTTACCCGTTCCACTCCGTTCATTAATTTATAGACTTCTATCATATCTCCCCTCAGCAGTCTATTTTCCAGGTTAAAGAGCCCTAACCTTTTTAGCCTTTCTTCATAGGAGTATCCTTCCATTCCCTTTACCATTTTGGTGGCTCTTCTCTGAACCTTTTCTAATATCGCTATATCCTTTTTAAGATACAGCGACCAGAATTGCACACAATATTCAAGGTGAGGATTTAATGTGGACAAGTGCAAAATTATGCACCTAGGGAAGATCAACCCAAACTATGGTTACACGATGCAAGGTTCCACATTAGGACCAACCACCCAGGAAAAAGATTTAGGCGTCATTGTGGATAACATGTTAAAACCCTCCTCCCAGTGTGCGCGGTGGCCAAAAGTGCAAATAGAATGCTAGGTATCATAAGGAAAGGAATGGAAAATAAAACACAGGATATTATAATGCCTCTGTATCATTCCATGGTGCGACCGCACCTTGAATATTGTGTGCAATTCTGGTCGCTGTATCTTAAAAAAGATATAGCATTATTAGAAAAAGTTCAGAGAAGAGCCACCAAAATGGTAAAGGGGATGGAAGGATACCCCTATGAAGAAAGGCTAAAAAGGTTAGGGCTCTTTAACCTGGAAGAGAGACGGCTGAGTGGAGATATGATAGAAGTCTATAAATTAATGAGTGAAGTGGAACGGTAAACGTAGATCGATTGTTTACGTCATCAGAATATATGCAATGAAGCTACAGGGTAGACTATTCAAGACAAATAAGAGAAAATATTTTTTCACTGAACGTGTGTAATCAAACTCTGGAATTTGTTACTGGAGGATTTAGTAAAAGCTGTTAATGTAGCTGGGTTTAAAAAAGGTTTGGACAAGATCCTGGAAGAAAGGTCCATAAACCATTATTAAAAAGGGAACCAGAAGGGACTTCTGGTTAGTAAGGAAACGATTGCCCCTGTGGCTGAGGAAGGATGAGGGGTTTTAGAGACCATGTTCATACATGTTCTCTTCTGAGGGGTACAGTTTTGCAACTTTGTGAGGCCATTGTCTCTTGTTTTCTTCTATTGAATGTTTCTCTTATTTAGTTATTGCTCCCGTGATGTGGGCTAATATCCATTTTCTTTTTGTTATTATTCTAGGAATAATTTATTTTGTATTTATGAAGATTTTTCCTTTTCCTATGTGTTTTGTTGTTGTATGATCTCAAAACTTCAATAAATATATAAATTAAAAAAAAAAGGGACACAGGATATCACTGCCTGACCCAATACAAGCATTGTGGAACCTGTGTCTTTTGGGGAAACTGCTAGGTACGTATGACCTAGATTGGCCACTGTTGGAAACAGGATACTGGGCTTGTTGGATCTCGCTCCGACCCAATATGGCATATCTTATATTCTTATGTTCTTATGTTTCTTTTTTATTCAGTTGGTCCCAGTGCCTAGCTTGGGACGGCAAACTTTCTGAAAGGTGTTTATTCAATTGAGGAGTTCTTCAGGGATCAGCGCTCTCACCAGGTTTGTTCAATTTATATCTGGCTCCCTTAACATAGAGATTAGAAAACTGTGATGTTGAATTCCACATCTATGCTGATGATAGTTATCAGTGTATATGAAAATGGACCAAACGGGGCAATTAAATGATTAGTTTGTTATTTAGCTAGGAGAGCATGAATTGATATCGAAGAGGGTAGCTACTAAGTTGCAGTAAAATATCACATTTTTACAGCAGTTTAATTTACTGTGGGAGTCATTATCTTGCAGTAACACAGTACTGCAGGTTAGGAATTCCTGCTGTATGCACATAATACAACTTGCAGAGTTCCCAAGTTACCTAGTTCCATGAGTGAGATTTTAGGCCAGTCCTGGATTTTTGACAATCTTATTCTGATGCATTATGGGAACTGCAATGCTGATTACAATGGATAAAATCAGGGACTACAAATACCATACTGCATTGTAATGCAACTTTAAAATCAGAGGTGGCAAAGCATCTCATTTCTGGAACTGGGTAACTTGGCAACTCTAATCTTGCAATCAACCTTGCAAGCTGTGTTATTCTACTCCCCAGGAACACTGAGCCACTAAAGTGTGGCTTGATGCTCCCAGTAAACCCTTTTAAAAGGCCAGTACTTAAAATGAAGCATAGACTCCCCCCCCCCAGGCATCCTTTGAACAGACCTCTGAAGCCCTGAGAAGACACCCCCACTCCCCTAGAACAGATCCCTGGACCTCCCAAAGATCCGCCGGGATCTACCAAGGAATTCATTGGTAACTAGTGGCAGGGGCAGAAGTGATCCCCCATCTGGCTGTGGGTTTAAAATGGTGCCAGTCAACTGCTAGTGGTAGTCTTATGGTACTACCACTAGGGGTTAAGTTGCTCTATAAGAACGTTTTGCTCTTATTTGACAGCTTAACCCCTATCAGTAGTAGCGTGAACCAGGGATCAGGTACAGGGAACGTCCCGATAGGTCTCAAGGGAACACTGGAGGTATCTTCTGGGGCTCTGGGGTCTGTTCTGGGGGGGCTGTGAGTGAGGGGACCTTATTTGCACCACTGGCACCTATAGGATGGCTTGCAAGTATATTTGGACATGGGTTAGCAGGCCATTGCTTCTGGGGAAGAAAAATAATGGCAGATCAAAACTGGCATTATTTTCCCATGAATAATGCAGCTTGCAAAGTTCCAGGCAAGCTGTATTATTTGATTTGCATAACAATGAGGCGCTTTGCGTGCATTTGCATATTTTGCATCTCATTATTGTATAACATGTTTTGCGGTACAACAATGCATAATTTTGCCATTTAATGCACATTAAGTAGAAAATATCATGCGTCATTCCTTTACCATACCTTAATAACTACCCCCCGAATGTTGAGTGGTGTCACTGTACTAGAAAATACACCACTTACTGTTTCACTGTGTTGAGGTGGGCACAGGGTGGGGATGGTAGATCAGGTCATAAGTGTGCGGATCAGGTTTGACACAGTTGGGGTTTAAGTCTCATGTGAGAAATGTAGTTCAATGCTGCTTCTACCAGTTTAGATTAATTTGCCATCAGCAAATTTAGAGATGACTGTTCATGCTACTGTAGCAAGTAATTTTAACTATTCCCATTGAGTGTGATGGGCTTGCAGTTAGTCCAAAATACAGCACCAAAGTTGATAACCAAGGTTAGCAAGTGGGACCATGTCAATTTGCGGATTCTTCCTTGGCTCTCCGTTGCCTCAAGAATTTAATTTAAGGTTCTAGATGTCATGTACAAAATTACACAGAGTACTATATCCTAGCAGGGCTTAGCGCATTTGCCAGTGTCCCTGACTGTTCGTCTTGCTTCGCCATGGAGTGAGGCACTCTGATGTGCAGGCTGTAAGTCTTTGGAATTCATCGCTGCAATCAGTGAGAGGAAAAATGAGTTATTTGCTCTTTTGAAAAAGCTTTTATGCAATATTTTGGGGAAGATAAATGGGAATAGGAAGTGTTACTTTCTTTTCTGTTGTTTTATATTAAGTCCGCCGTTTCTTCTTTGTTGTGTTTTCCTGAATTTTATTTCAAACCACATAAATGTTTGCATGATAGATGGTATATCAAATGAGTAAAATGAAGTAAAATAAAATACGTAATTTCTCAAATCCTTTTTCAGAGGCAGACATATGGGAAGGTTTATTAAAGTCAGTTGAAGAAAATACATCATTAGTTTGACAATCAGCATTTGGAAAAATATATATATATTTAAGATACCTTTAATATCACAATAACAGTGTTTCTCCCACTGCTGAATTTAAGAGCATGTTTACTAAAGTGTGCTAATAGTGTGGGCTTCAACCTGTGCTAAGGACACTGCGCTAACAGCGAACACTAAAATTCCCATGCTAACTGGTTAGCGCGTGACCGGGCCTTGACTGGATGGGTTAGGAGCATAATCTGGGCAGTGACAGCATGTCAGAGTTTGTGCAGGCATTTTGGGTACATGCTAACTGGGTCTGTTGCCATTGGCACCAGTGTACTTAACACCACCTCAATAGATAGCGTTAAGAGCACCTAATAGATAGCGTTAAGAGCACTCACATACCCGTTAGCATGGTGCCATGGCAGGGGGACAGATGCACATGCCCCCAAATATTAGCGAGGCCTCCATGCCAATTTGGTAGTGCGCACCTTAGTAAACATGCCCCTTTAATTCTAGCCGCACATAAGCACTATACAAATGAGATGTGGCCCTTTGCAGGCCAGGAAAAGAGTGAATTGCAATTCCTAATTATACTATATTATAAGAAGAGGAAAGAATATCTTTCATGAATTTCCATCCTGAACTGGAATCAGGGATGAATGGAAGAGTAATAGATCTTCCCTTTAATGATCAGCAAGTTGAAAAACGTTTGGTATACTGAAGTTCATTTCAGCAAGTGGGTGAGTAGCAAATTCATCCGGATAAAATTACCGGATAACTTTCTCCATATACTCACTGGAACTTATTCAGATGAATTTTATTCTGAATGGATCTGGCTAATTTTAGGCCCTGCTATTTTTATAGCCTTACACAGTTCAACTTTATGCAGTCAGTGCCCCATATCCCGGAAAGCTCCCAACGCTTCCTTGTTTTACTTGGCTACATTTTGTGCAGACAACAAATAAACTGGAAAAACCTTTGAAGATCAATTCATTTGGAGCCACTCTTCAAACTTTTTGTCTGATCATGGGGGTTCACTGGACAAATCCTCAGTTTTCAGAATTTTGAGTCACAAATAGGTTATCATTTATTTGTTCATTTCACAAAATTTATAACCTGCCAATCCAGACAAATACATCCTTCTCTCAGCAGGTTGCCATAGTAATATCTACAGAATACTTTCATACGTAATTAACATACAAACACATATCATTAGAGCAACTCAATGTGCAAAATCGGAGTTCTGAATGAACACCACTAGCTTTGAACTAGTTAATGATATTTTCATAATGGCAGCTTGAAACGTTGACATTCTCTCTTCTTGGTAATGATGGAAAAGAAAGTTGTATCTTTGCCACCTATTTAGTCTTGGGGCAACAATATAGGAAGAAACATGTGAGGAAACAGGCATTGAAAAAGAGGACAAAGTGCGTAAGAGCCATCTTTCATTCTCACTGCACATAAAGCTTTAGCAAGTTATTATGAAATCAAGTCTTTCTATGCTGTGAACCGTAATAAAAAAACCACCATTTCAAAGACATTTCTTTGCAAGAGAAACAAAATATTATGGCATAAAGCCAAGATAAAAATTAAATGGCAATGTAATCCTCCAGGGAAGGCACACTCCATTTTTTTTTAATGGAAACTTTGCTTTGTAGACAGTATATACTGTAGCCAAAGAGCAGCACCATCTGCTGCTCTTAGTAACAACTGACCTCTTAATCTTCAATACTCATTTTAGAATGAGTACCTGCTGTTAAAGCGACATGAGGCTTTGGAGGAAGTGCCTTCAGAACTATGCAGTATTCACTAACTGCTGCAATAATTATCCACCATTTATTTTGCAATACATGAATGCAGGGCTTAATTCATAGACAAAAAAAGAAGTGGAACTGTAAAGCCAAGGGCAGCAGTGAGAGGAGAGGAAGGGCTGGGATTAGGGAGCTCAGTGACCATCCTCTGCTCTCCAGCCTCACCCTCTTTCCTGCAGGCTACCTAGAATCTAAAAAGACACGGCAGAACTGCGTCCCAGGCCCTTCCCCCAGAATTTAAGCCCTGCAGGAACATGTGAGCGCACACACATCGATATAACCATTGGATTTCCTTTCATGCTGAAGCTATGTCTCGATGCTTAACCACAAGGCTGCTGTATTCATTCTGAGCGATGCCGAGAAGTTCAGTGATGGTAAGAGAGAGGAAATATCCGACCCTGCTAGTAACTCTGGTAACCCGGAAGCCCTCCTCGCCTCCATCCCCATCATTAACGCATCCCCCCCAGTACTTCGCCCCCCCCCCCAACAAAGTTCACAAACAACATTATTTGGTACAAACATTTTGGTCGCAGCTTTATTTACAACCTGTAAACCGACCCAAAGGGCCTGAATAACAATTGAACATAACCCAGCCCCGCACCCCTTTACCGGAGGATGCCCCCCCACCCGCCATCTTAGTAGCAAGGCGGAGCATCCTCCTCCCCCCCAAACCCCGCCGCCTGCCTCGCCATCCTAGTAGCAAAGGCCGGCTCCCACCCCCCCCGCTACCGGGTCGAGACCCCCAACCGGGCTGTCTCGCCCCACCCCAAGGAGCACTTCGCCCCCACTGCTCATAACCAGGTCAAGCCCGCGCCGCTCCTGCGAGCGCTGGCTCAGTACCCCGCCACCGGTGCGAGGTATGAACTATCCTCGCACCGCCCCCCCCATAAAGCTGCGACCAATCAGTTCCAAAACTTCCTGCCAATCATTAAGCAATAAGTCCTGGCCGACTGGGGACAAATGTACCCCGTCTGTACGGTACAGGCCAGCGCACCGGGGGTCCGCCCAGGGGTGCTGGACCTGCCACCCGCCAGCCTGCTGCAACCAACGGCCGATCTGCCTGTTGACCTTGGCTAGCCCTCTCGACCACCGCCGCTGTGACAAGCAGGCCGGCCGCGGGATGATGTCCGACCACACAATCGCCAAGCCCGGCCACTGCTCCAGCAGCGACCGCAGATCCCGTTGTACAGCACGAATGAGTTGCCGGCACGTCCAACCGGAAAGATCATTGCCTCCCAGGTGTATCAGAAGTCCCAACGGCCGCTGCCGCCGCTCCGCGTGCTCACGAACTACCGGAAGTAGCTGCCACCAACGCATGCCCCGCTGGCCGAGCCACACCAGCCGAAAATTACAAGAAACCAAGCCTAAGTGCAGACCCAGCGGATGAGTTGAGGCTCTGCGTTCCGCCCAGTAGACGAAGGAATGTCCCAGAAGCCACCATATGCCCGGTGGGCCCCGTGCAGCACTCCATGTCGGCACGCTCAGCAGAACACCTGGAAAAGAAACACAGCATTAATACCCCCCCCGCACCCACCCCCCGACACCCCTGCAGATCACAACTGTTCCGGGCGCACATAACCCGTGTAGGCTCGAGAGCTCCAACGCCCGATGCGTTGAATTACCTCACCCCCAAGGCCCGCGGCCGCAGCACTGGTCGCCGCGCCTATCCGGAAGGAATGAGAAGCATACCCGCGCTCATCCACTCCCAACCGCCGCAAGGCCAGGCGGAAAACCGCCGTGAATTGAAACTGGGTGACTGCCGACCCGTCCGCATGGCAAAAGAAACAGTCAGCCCCATCCCGACGCTGACGCCGATACGTCAGCAAGTTCTGCACCGGACAAGATCCCAGACCAGGGATGGCCCGCAGCAGCACCCACCGACCCCGCCCCTGCGGGTCGGTTTTCGAGCGGTCCAGAAATATCCGAACCAGCTGCTCCTGCAGGTCCACCTGATGCTCCCGCAACCCTCCTCGACCACCCCGCCCGCCCGCCGGGGGGACCAGCTCACTAACTCGGAAGGCCCCAAAAAAGGCAGTGACAAACAACGCCCGGAACAGGACGGCCTCAAACGAAGAAGCCGCGACCTCGGGCAGGACACCCCAAATACGCAACAGCCAGTCATGCGACACGGGACGGCGCCAATCTGAGACAGGGGGGCACACACGTGCCCAACCGGCTAAGAGCCGCTTCACTACAAACGAAGTGCCCGGACTGCCCCAGCCCGCCGCCCTGCAAAAGAAGGAGAAACCAGCTAAAGCCGCCCGTGCCGCCGACCGGGACCAACCAGACTCCTTCGCCCATACAATGAAAGAGCCAGCCAGGAGGTCCCCAACACTGCCGCCCCTCCATCCCCTACCCCACAGAAATTCGTGAACCCGTGTATACCCCCGCAGATAAGCTTTCCACGTACCTGGAGCCAGGGAAGAACGCAGCAACGCGATCATTCCAGCGTCCCAAGCTGCCAAAGGTGCTCCGGCACTACCGCCGCGGTCTCGTCCGCCCCCGGTGCCAATTCCCGAAACCGCTCCCACTGGAAACGAGACAAAGCGTCAGCAATACCATTCTGAACGCCCGGCACATGACGTGCCCGAGCCGTGACATTAAGACGAAGACAAGCCAGCACGAAAACCCTCATCAACGCTGCCACCCGCGGACACTTGGGAGAGTGGCGATTAATGACTTGCACCACCGCAGCGTTATCACACCAGAAAACAACCCGCTTGTCCCGTAACCTCTCCGGCCACACCCATAAGGCCACCACAATCGGAAACAGTTCCAGGAAGGTCACGTTACGCGTCAAACCACAGGAACCCCAAGAAGCAGGCCACGGCACCGCACACCACGCGCCCTGGAAGTACAAACCCATACCCAAACCACCGGCTGCATCAGAAAACAAGTCCAAATCCCGGTTGGATAGTTCACTGGACTGTAACACCGAGCAACCATTGTAGTCTGCCAGGAACGCATCCCACACCCGCAGATCGGCTCGCATCCCCGCATTCACGCGGATGCGATGGTGCCCACATCTGACCCCTGCCATCGTCAGAGATAATCTCCGCGCAAACGGCCGTCCCATAGCAATGACTCGACATGCGAAATTCAGGTGACCCACTAATCGTTGCAGCTCAGTCAAAGTCACCTTTGCCGAGGAGCCCACCTCCGCTACCAAGAGCCGCAGCCGATCTACTTTATCCGCAGGCAACCGGACCACAAACTCACGCGAGTCAATCTCAATCCCCAAAAAGGAGATACGAGTCACCGGTCCAACCGTCTTACCCGCTGCCAACGGAATGCCAAAATCCACCGCCAGGCCCAGAAAAAGCTCCAGCAAGGATCCGCACACGGCGGACTGGGCCGGCCCAACGAACAAGAAGTCATCGAGATAATGCACGATAGTCCGCCGCCCAGACCTCCGAACCAGCACCCAGTGCAAGAACGAGCTAAAGGCTTCGAAGTAAGCACACGAAATCGCGCAACCCATGGGCATGCATTTGTCATAGTAATACTGATTGTCGAAACGAAAGCCCAGCAAGGGGAAGGCGGACGGGTGCACAGGCAAGAGACGAAAGGCGGACTCAATGTCCACCTTCGCCAACAGAGCCCCTTTTCCACACTGGCGCACCAGCTCCAATGCCTCGTCAAAAGACGCATAGCGGACAGAGCACAGCTCCCGCGGGATATGGTCGTTTACCGAAGCCCCGAGGGGGCAAGAAAGATTATGGTTCAGCCGATAGCGCCCAGGCTCCTTCTTAGGGATAACCCCCAGCGGAGATACGATAAAAGGCGAGAAGGGGGGCCGTTCAAAAGGCCCAGCCACTCTGCCCAAAGCACACTCTGCCGCAATCTTTTCTCGGGCCACCTCCGCCAATCGCAGTACCGACACCGCATTCCCCCTCTCCGACCCCTTAAGCTCCCCCCGCACCGGAATACGAAAGCCCTTGGAAAACCCCGCCCATAACAACGTCCCCGCCTTGCCATGTCTGGTAGCCGCATAGAGCTCCAGCCACGGCTGAAGCGCCAGCCTCTTAATGGGGGTAGGCGCCAGACCCCCCGCATTCCCGTCACTTACTGGCGGCCGCCGCCCCAGGCACTGCTCTACGGCTGCACTTGACGGCCGAGTGACCGGCGCCGCAAAGCGAACATGCATGCCGGAACTTACAGTCCGGGAAGGGGCAGGACGTTTTATTGAAGCGCCAGCACAGGTCCCCACCGGGACCACTTGCCCCCGTATTGCTCGTCTCGGGCCCCGGGCCCGCTGACCGAAAGGGCCGAAGGCCGGCCGGAGCTGCCGTGCCCGCCGCCTTACCCGACCCTGTACCCCCCCCCATGCCGCCCCTTTTAGCCGACATTTGCGTGAGCCAAAGGTTGATATCCTTCATTCCCCACGACAACTGCCTGTTCTCCTCCATCCTATCGCGAACTCCTCATCGTAATTAAGCCAGGCCCAACCTTCGTGCGCCTGGGAAGCCGACAAGATAGCATCAGCATATGCCAGAAGCTCACCGTAACAACTCGGGTCCTCATGGCCCCATACGCTCGCCAGCCGCAAGAAGGCCCGCGTCCAATTCAACGTGTTCCGTGACACCTTCCATACCCTCCCCGCCTTCTCGTCCTCTTTACGCTTCTTGCGACTCTCTCCTGAACGTTTTCTCCCCTCCAACAACCGGAAAATATCCAGGTAACGCCGCTTCACGATCCGCCTCCGCAACTTGCGCGGAACACTCTCCCACAATTCCGCGCAACGGACCACCGCAGACCCCGCCCCCTCGGACCCCGCCCCCGCTCCCGACGGCGGGACGACCGTGGAGTCCGCCGATGAAGTGGCGGAGGACCCCGAAGACGAGGAGGAAGACGACGCGCTCCTCCGCCGACGCCGTCGGTGCTTCTGCTTAGCCTTGGCTTTTTGTGCCGGCGGAGCAGATGCACTCGGTAACACCCCCGCCCCAACTCCCCCCACAGAGACTCCAGAGAACTCACCTGCTGCCACCTGCGCCGCCGTCGCCGGCACCTCCGACGTGGACCCCGGCTGCTCCACCGAAGTCTGGCCAGGCTGGCCGACCATTGACGACATCACTGTTGATCCCACAGCCGCCGCTGAGGACCCACTCGGAGGGACCTGAGCAGACCCCGACACCTGCAAAGGGAGAGGAGAGCCAACACACGGGGAAGGAGGAAAGCTCGCTCCCGGAGGGACCCAACCGTAAGGCCCCATCCCCCACCCCACACCCCGCCCCTGCGCCCCTCCAGAGGATCCTAACCCTCCAGCCGCCCAGGCCGCAGCCCCCCAGGGGGGCTGCCCCACCGCTGGAAGACCGGCGCCCCAAGGATCCCCACCCCAGCCCGCCCCCCAGGCCATAGCTTGCCCAGGTGATGGGGACCAAGTCGGCCACCCGCCCCCATGCATCCCAGCTCCACTCAAACCCAGCGGGAGGGGCCCATAAGCACCAGCAGGGGCCGGAACCCACCCAGGCCCCCCCCCCCTCCTAGACCATCAAACCCATCGACCACCCCCCCTCCAGTCGCTCCCCCCCCCAACAACCCATCGGCCTCCAAAGCTCCTGGCCCAGCGACCCCCCCAAGGGGACTCCCCCCCTCCCCAGGACCACTAAGACAGACTGTAGGGGTAGGGAGAGCTCCGCGCTTCCCGGCCCCTACCCGACGCTTTCCCGCCTTCCGACCACCCCCCCGCGCCCCCCCCCGACCCGCTCCGGCGCCCGGTGCCGCCCCCGCCCCGCGGGATCCCCGCGGAGTGCCCCCACCCCGTGCCCCCGACGTCCTCCTGGCTCTGCTACCGCCAGCCATGGTGGGCCGCCCGCAGTGCCTCCCCAAATGACAAAGGGGGCCAAAGTAAAGCGGCAGCCCTAAAATTTCGTTCTTTTTTTTTTTTTTTTTTTTTTTATATGTTATTAGACGGCCCGTTAGCACCAGAATCACCCCCCCCCCACCGAAGGCGGCCACCCCGCGGTACAAACTACCCCCCCCCAACAAAACCCAACTCACGGGATCCCCAGCAAGAGGAACGCGACCGTTCCTGAGGAGCCGCGGCCAGAAAGAGACGGCCACGCGGCTCCTCGCTGCCACAGCACCGCCCCCCCAGCCGGCCGCCGGCCAATGAAATCGCTCCGACGGTGTGCCGGAGCGATTTCAAGAGCCGCGCACGGCCGCATTACTCCACACCCTCCCCCCCCCCCACCCCCGCCGACAGCGAGGTGGAGGCCGAGGCCGGGCCCGGGCCCAGGTTACTGACAGCCGCGGGACCCGGCCCGCAGCCTCGAGCACTTCTTGTGTAATATATGGGTGACGGCCATCAACTCTCACCTGCTTAAAACATGAAAACGGAAGGATAAATTAGTTAGCACGGTTAATGTAGCTGTTTTACAAAGAAAGGGACTTCTCTTCTGATTTACAAAATGTGGCTGAAATCTGAACTTCTTAGTGGCAAGGATGGCTGCCCAGTCTGAAGCAGAAAGCAAACAGGTGAGAGCATTGCAGCAAAAAGTCTAACCAAAGAAGAACGGAGATAGGCCATGGATTAAGAAGAGCAAGCGTAAATGTGTGCAATAAGAACGTTCATTCTGCCCAACTTGGTCTATCTCTGTTCTTTCCTGGTTTGACTTTTAGTTCAAGTCTAAAGTGGAATGAAACAAAGGGTAGTATTTCAGATTATCTAATGAGACATATCAAGAGCCTAACTCAATGATTCAAATTGGTTGGTTTAGGAGACTCGAATGTTAGCGATTCCTGTTCAGAGAAGGCGAAGCAGAGTTCTTTCACTCCTTCGTGAACCTGAGCAATTCATATTGTAATTGACAGCATTTATATTGTCTGACTTTCATTTATCATATGCAGGTAAAACTCTGCTGCCGGCTGCACACGACAGATTGATAATTTTTAAATCCACAAGGCTTCTTTAAATGTGTGCTGTATGCTACTGGACTTCTCAGGCTCAGGCTCTTCAGTTTCCAAACTCACGTGAAGGAAAATGTGCTAGGGATCCTGATATCTGATTATAGTATACGATGTTTTGGAAAACTGCATTAAACTATCTTAATTCATCATCTATAAAGCTGCTTTAAAAAAGTAACTATATCTACAGAGAGATACGAGGCATTTAATGTGTAAATCTCCCCCCCCCCCCATATACACCTAAACTAGACAAAGGGCATATGTGGGTGCTGCATGGGGTTCCCGAGGTTTCCTCTTGGAGTAGGGAAAATTTGCTTCAGCACCCATTGAGACAGGGGCACCCACATCCATATTACTTTGTGTTGTTTCAAAATAAACAGGTCGATATTCAGTATCACTTATGCAGACCTCATAAGTGCTTTAAAAATCTCTTGCCACTTATATGGATAACTTTGGCAAGCAATTTAAATGGCTGAAGGCCAAAGCTATCCTTTTTACAGTGGGCTGTGGTTTGGGGTGGGCTGAGGGTGGTATTGAAAGTTATCTATTGTTGAGCTCTATGTCTTCTCTTGCCTTGGCCTCTGTTTGCGTTCCCCTTCTGGTTTCTCTCTACAGTACCCTCTGTTGCAGTCTGTGCCTTTTCTTGCTATATGGAGTCCAGATGTCTCAAGCTGAAAGGTCTCATGCACAAGCTTTGAAACTTATTCCTTTAATGTATAGTTTTATATCAGACCTTATACCACAGTTTATCCCATCTGGCCTTTTTCCATGTGGCCGCATTCTGGCCCAAATGTCCAGTCTCTTGATTAGGTATCTGCATGAGCTACACTCCAGCCCTCAATGGCCAGTGTTTCAGATATGCAGCTTATGGGCTATGGCTCCATTTCAAACTGCCATGCAGCAGCCCTGTCTGATCTGCTAGCACCCTCCTGTGTTTGTTTCTGCTTTCTCCCTTGTCCTTGTCATCTGCGTTCTCTGCCCTCTAGCAAAAACCCTTACCACATCCACCCGCTGCAGCACCTCCCAACTCTCAAAGTTCCCTAGCATTGACCTGTCTAGCCTTTTGCTGCTGTAATGATTCACTCTTCTCTGCTATTGGCTGTCTGTTGCTTTTTTTGGGACTTTTTCCCATGTGCCCTGTGATCTCTACCCCCCCCCCCCCGCTCTCAGAGACTCCGCCTCCAGAATTATAGTTCTTCCCTTTTCTTATTCTGCTTCTCTTTTCTCCTCCAGAGGTCCATCCTCTCCCTCTCTTGATTGGAATATAAATTCCATCTCAATGTTCTGCAGTGAAATTGACCATTTAAGTGCAAACGTCTAAGCAGCAGGTATAACATTAAGTGGTTAAGTTATCCATTGAAAGCTATTTATGGATTTTGTATGGATAGTACCACTGAAAGTCCATATGCAATGTGTGCCTAACAGAGATCTTATCGGCTTCAAATTAAATTCACCTCAAAGAGTTTACGACAGTGTAGTAAGATGTTGCTGTTACTGAACAAACTTAGCACATGTTAACTTCAAAGCCTTTGCTTTATTTGCCAGGGATGTTCCCAATATTTTACCATTCAGTTAATGCAAAGAAATGTTCTTTATTGTATGTTAAGAGAATGACAGAAAACAGGATGCAGTTAGCTAGAGCTATTTAGGTGGCATTAACTGTGCCATGTCATTTGCCAGGTGAAACAGTTAATGTGGTAACTACAATACCTCTGCATTAAATGTAAGACACATTCCTCACTCCCTGCTATGTTTTGTAGTTAACACGGAAATTAGCACATGCTAACTGCAAAGGAATCACGCTGTTAATGCAGGACCTGCTTTAATTGTTTGTATGTTCAAACAGCCGTGTTAATAGCTAATATGGCTTAGAAAACAGGCTCCTGACTGTGATCAGTTAAAAAACACATTTTTTAGTAATATCCATGAAACAAATATAGACAGACACATAAGTAGCTTACAAGCAAGCAGGGTTGTCACTAAACTCCCAATAAACATCAGACTTTGCCAAGTAATCTCCTAAATTTTGGCACTCCTTTTTATTCTTTCCAAACCAACAGACGTTGGAAAGAATTATACACAATTATGCCTATCAGTCTGTTTGTCTGGGTGCAAAATAACTCTCCAAAAATTAAACAGAATGGGATGAAACTTGTTATGGGGGAAAAATTGGTGAAAAGATAGATCAACCTCGAAAATGAACCAGATCAGACCAAGGAGAGAGAGTTCCAGCTGCTGCAGCATAGACATTTACACACTCATACATGTTACATCTTATAACCCATACATGTTACATCTTATGAAGCTCTCTTTGGCACGATGCAAGTATTACGCCAAGCCTTAGCAGTAAATTTTAGAGAATGAGATAATACTCCCCATGCCCTGGCTTAGAAGTGAGGTTCACGCTGTCATGGTATGCGCAAAACGAACCCATTTGGAGAAACTGCCCTAAATCACGCCAAAGGGAAGTGCAGCATGAAATTCACTAGCTGTAGTTGGTGAATTGCTGTGCATCTCTTAGAGGGAGAGAATATAGTTCCCTCCTCAAGTCTTGCTGAGTACCTTCACGTGGTGACCCCGTTGTACAAAATCTATACAAATCCCAGCCAGGTGACACTACAATTGAAGTATGTTAGGAAAGAAAACAAAACTTCATACTGGCCGCACATCACCCAGGATAAAAAGGTGCCTGCCCATAGCTTACACACTACGACTAACGATGATGGTTGCGATAGTGCAAGTGCTGCAGATGTATACCTCGTATAATGTCCCTGCCACAGATAAAGGCCATGGTGAGTGTGTTCATGGACCCACTGTGGCAGGAAATAAACCAGAGAAATTAATGAAAATGTTAAGAGGATTAACTATGGTTAAGTTGACTTCTGCAGATGAAGAGGAGGTAATGTACTGGTATCTTTATGCTACAAACCTTATATTTAAATCAAGAGGGTATAGATAGAGAATCTGCCAAAAAAACCAGAAGAAAATATTGCCACAAGAAAAACTGCAAAAAGCAATGGATGCAAATTTAAAACCTTTAATTTCACAGATCAAAGTAAAAAAGTATGTGAATGACAACATCTTGAATCAACTAAGGGCTTCTGTGGAAAAAGAAATACAAGGAGGAGGAGGAGACCTAGGTGAGAGTACAAAAAGAAAAGATTACACAGAAAAAGAAAGAGCAGTTCAGGGGGAGATGGAGCTTAGAGATCTGTAACTGCAGGAGAGTGAAATAAATAAAGGACAGGTCAACAAACCAACTGAAGAGGAGGAAAAAAAGGGAGGAGAAAGACTCGGAGGTGGAGGAATTCAAGATTGAACTCCTAGTCCACACAGAAAAAGATGAATATGCTGGGTTCCAGGCAAGAGAAAGATTACCCTAGTTACATTTAACACCTAAGGTTAAAAGGATGATAATTAAGATGAACAAGGATCATGTATTGACATCACCGAAATAAATGAAATACAATATTGTGTAGCTAAAATTATTACTGCAAGAATACTGTTGACTAAAGTACAGGGCTAGAAGAAAAAGAGAACAATAACTGTTCCTTCTTGGAAAAAGTGCATCGAGGGAAAAATACGATCATTGCATGTGGAAGTATCCCTGATAGACGGGTATCTAAAAGAATTAAGATCATCAAAGATATTGAGGAAGATCCAAGACATCAAGCTGAGGCATGCTACATTAACAGAAGATGACCTGAAATTGATATGCTTCAACAATGAAATTGAAAGTAGCAGCAGAAGCGTGTCAACTGCAAAGATATGAAGAAAACAAAAAAGAAAGATATCAAAATAAACTATTTAGAGAGAACCCAAAACAGTTCTACAGGGAATTAGGAGAGAGCAAAAATACCACCAAATAAAGCTGAAACAGAAACCTTCTGGAGAAGACTATACCTCAGATAGCACAATCAGGAAGCAGAATAGTTATCCTGCATACAGAAACATTTAGAAAAATCAAACCTCAAACCTATGGAATGGCCTGTAGCAACAACAAAAGAGCTAGAAAACAGGTTAAAACGAGCTCCAAACTGGAACAGCCCTAGCCAGTGATCAACTTTTGGCTCAAACAGTTAACATCATTCTACCAAGACCTGGCAAACTGCAAAGAACAATTGATCAAGCAGTCAAACTTAACACCACAATGGCTTATAACAGGAAGAACATTTCTCCTTCTAAAGGGGAACCATTCCCCAAAATTATAGACCAATAACTTGTCTACCTACAATGCAATAGATGCAGACAGAATATATGATCATATTGAATCCAATAACATCATGACAATAGGGCAAAAGGGCAATAACAGGAGGGGCATATGGAACCAATGATTAGTTAATGCTAAATAAGGCCATCATAGCCAGTGATAAGAAAAGCAGAAATCTCAGTATAGCATGGATTGATTATAAGAAAGCCTTTGACAGCATCCAACACTCTTGGATAATAAATTGGGGACGTATAGGAGTGGAGGAGAAAGGCCTGGCAATCTTCTTCTGGTCACACTGCCAACAAAACCCAGGAGATGCAGGATAGCCAGGACTCAGCATTAACTCAAGGGCGTACATTGCATTTGAGATGTATAAGATAAATCCTGGTTTGAAAGAGTACATTAAGTTCACCATAACAATGTGGCAAACCACCCTATTTTTGAAGTATGAAGATGGTCACTACATCATTCCTAACATCAAGATCTAGCAAGGAATATTTCAGAGAGATTCCCTATCACCACTTCTGTTTTGTATGGCACTTAATCCAATAAGTACTCTCATCAACTCTTTGGGATACGGATTTAGCTCAAATCTTAAAGAAGGTAACAACCCAGATATAATCCCTCTGCCACTGGATCACGTTTGGGGCACCTCCTACTCCTTTGACCCCTTCTTGCACCTCCACCCTTATTCCCGTGGTGTCCTACAAATACCTCAATGTTACACTTGACTCTGACCTCTCATTCTCCGACCACATCTCCTCAGTTTCCCGTTAGGCATTTTACCATCTTTGGCAGGTTTGCGCAGTCCGCCCCTTTCTGTCCCCTACCTCACTGACTACCCTCCTTCTCTCTTTTGTTATTTCCAGACTGTACTATTGCAATATTTTCTTCACTGGGCTCCCGCAATACCAGCTTCACAGGCTTCAGCTCCTTCAGAATACCGCTGCTCGTCTCCTCACCTTTTCATCCTGTTATAACCACATTTCTCCTCTCCTGGCTGGCCTCCATTGGTTACCTGTACACTTTCAGATTCAGTTCAAAATACTCATGTTTGTTCATCGTGTAATTCATCCAGTCACACCTCAATATCTTGCCGAGCTCCTCCATTATCACAACCCCCCCATGCCTCAGCTATATTCACAATTTCTGCCTGGTCCTTCCCTCCCCCACCCAAGCCCATCTAGAACGTACTCGTTCCTCTGCTTTTTTCTTCCTTGGTCCCTCCCTGTGGAATGCCTTGCCTCTTTCCCTCCGTGCCGAGCCTTCCTATGCTAGGTTCAAAACTACTTTAAAGCCTCACCTTTTTCCACCTGGCCTTTGACCCTCCTGCTATTGCCCGCTGACTCTTCCCTCATTCTACCTTCCTCTTCTTCCTATCCTGCTGTCTTCCTCTTTCCTATCATTTATTGGTGTTCCTTTCTGTTTCTAAGTAGCCTTGTTTTTTATTGTACACCGCTTGTTGCCTCAGCTAAGCGGTATATCAAATTTCCAAATAAACATAAAGATAAAGATAACATCCCATTTACTATTTATAGATGACTGGAAGCTCTGCAGAACAACTCTGTGTACTGAAAAGCTTTTCTAATGACATCAGGATGACTTTTGGCCTAGACAAATGTGCCAAGGCAACTTTTTTTAGATGAAAAGAGAAAAATGGAAAACTTCCACCTGGCTGCTCCTACTACTACTAGTACTACTACTGATCATTTGTATAATGCTACAAGAGGTACGCAGTGCTGTACAGACACATGTAAGAGATGGTTCCTATTTATCAGAGCTTACAATCTAGCCAAGGTAGACAGCTCAACTACTACAAGGATGCATCTAGGGGAATGTTAAAACATAGAAGAAAAAGTATATCAGGATCCAAAAGCAGCCTCAATGAGGTGAGTTTTCAGCCTGGATTTGAAGAAGGCCAGAGATGAAGCCTGCCATAATGGCTCAGGTAGTTTGCTCCAAGCATAAGGAGCAGCAAGATGAAAGGATCAAAGTCTGGAGTTGGCAGTAGAAGAGAAGGGCACAGATAGAAGCGATCTGCCAGAAGAGCGGAGTTCCTGAGAAGGGGTGTAGGGAGAGAGTAGAAAGGAAAGGTAGTGAGGAGCAGCAGAATATATGCACTTATGGGTCAGTAGGAGAAGTTTGAACTGGATAGAGAAATGGATAGGGAGCCAGTGAAGCGACTTGAGAAAATGGGTTTTATGAGCATAGCAAGGCTGGAGGAAGATTAGCAGTGCAGCTGAGTTTTGAACAGATTGAAGGGGAGAGAGATGATTCAGAGAGAGACTAGCAAGGAGGAGGTTGCAATAGTCTAGATGGGAGGTGACCAAAGAGTGGATAAGCATCTTAGTAGTGTATTCTGGGGCAAGGTTTTCTGATGTTATAGAGAAAGAAATGACAGGTTTTAGCTCGTAGTTGGATGTGTGTGGAGAAGGAGAGGGAGGAGTCAAAGGTGGCCCAAAGGTTGCAGGCCGAGGAAACAGGGAGTAATACAACATTATCCACATAGATTGAGAAATAAAGGGTTTAGAGGGATAAATAAAAAGCTTGGTTTTGGCCATGTTCAATTTCAAACGGTGATGAGACATCAAGGCAGCAATGTCAGGTAGGCAGAGATCCAGGCCTGGATTGCCAGAGAGATTTCAGGTGTAGACAGGTAGATCTCAGAGTCATCGGCATAAAGATGGTACTGAATACCATAGGAGGAAATGAGTGCACCAAGAGACTGGGTATAGATAGAGAAAAGGAGTGGGCCCAGGACAGACCCTTGGGGTACACCAACTGAGAGTGGGATAGCAGTGGAGGAGGATCCGTGAGCACAAACAAAGTGCAATGGGAGAGATAAGAAGATAATCGGGATAGCACAGATCCCTTAAAACCAAGCAAGGACAAGGTATCGAGGAGAAAGTGGTGGTGAACAGTGTCAAAATCTGCAAAAAGGTCTTGAAGGATGAAGACTGAGTAAAAATCCTTGGATTTGCCAGGAACAGTTCACTGGAGACTTTGGTAAGAGCTATTTCAGTAGAATGTAAAGGGCGAAAGCCAGATTGCAGTGGATCTAGAAAGGCTTGAGAGGAGAGAATGTCAAGGCAATGGTGGTGAAGGAGCTGGGTTGATAATTAGAAGGACAGATAGGGTTTAGTGCGGGTTTCTTGAGGAGAAGTTGACCACAGCATGCAGTGGAGAGTGAGAGATTGAGAAAATGAGAGATGGAAGGGATGATAATGGAGGAGATGGAGCTTAGGAGATGGGTGGGAATAGTATCATAGGAGCAGGTAGTGAGTTCGGAGGAGGAAAAAGGATGAGTGATTTCCTTCTCAGAGATTTTAGAAAAAGGAAGAAAGGGTGGCAGAGGTTGAGGAGAAGAGTTGGAGTGAAGAGGGGGAAGAGGAGATGGAGTTGACCTTGTGGGGAATTGGAGTGTAATCTTGTGGCTTTGTCATGAAAATAGTCATCTAAAGTTTGGGCAGAAAGGGAAGGAGGGGTTGGAGGTGGAGGCACCTTGAGGAGAGAGTTGTAAAAAGACGATGAGAGTCAGAGGCAAGAGAGTTAGTCAGGTGGACATAATAGTCTTGTTTGGCAAGAGCTATGACTGGAAAGAGGCAAGTATGAATTTGAAGTGTAGGTTGAGGGCTGTGACATCAAGGAATTTGAACAGAAAGGCATATATAAATATCTTGCAGTAAAGGAAAGAACAACACTCAAGCAGAAATTACTGAGAGAAAAGATCAGTAAAGAATACTATAAAAGGTTACAGCGAGCACTGAAAAAACTGGCAACATAGACATATGTTGATTCTGTAAGAAAAACCTGGAAACAGTGACTCACCTCATAGCTGGGTGTGAAGTTCTGATGTCAGAAAATTTCTGTATAGAAAGGCACAACAATGTAGTATGCCTTATACATTGGAAACTCTGTAAACGCTAAAACACTGTGCCTGAAAAACACTGGGATCATGACCCTAAGAGAATTACAGAGAATGAAAAGGTTATGATCACCCGGGACTGTCACATTATGACGGATAAGAGACTGGCTGTGTGGAAACCCGAGATAGTGATAAAGGAGAAAAACACCAGAATGGCATTGATAAATAGAGGTGGTGGTTCTGAATCACATGAAAAGGAAGAAGATCCTGAAGTACCAAGAAATGCAGTCAGAGACCAAGAAATTTGGCAGAAAGATAGAGAAATATTTCCCATTGTATTAGGAGCCAAAGGCTTGATAAAGAAGAATTTCCAAGCATATTTTGACAAACTACCCATACATGTTACATCTTATGAACTCCAGAAAGAAGCTCTCTTTGGCATGAAGCAAGTACTATGCCAAGCAGTAGTAGTAAATTTGAGAGACTGAGATCATACTCCATATACCTTGGCTTAGAAGTGAGGTTCATGACTGTCATGGTAGATGCAAAACTAACACCACATACACAACTGAATAAGAGCTAAACTAAACCACAACGATAAAAGCTCTTAAACCAAGTTATAATTTAACGCAAAAATAATCTTCCTCAAAATTACTATGCTCATACTTAACTCAGGCAAAAATGACCTCAGGATGGCTTATACCCTACATTTAGTGAAATATTCACTATAGGGAACAGCTGACGCTCACATCACTGGTCAAAAAAGCCTTCTATATTAGTTTTTTTTAAAGAGATCAAACTTCCAATTAAACACTTTAATTCCACATAAGTACTCCTGGGAAATCAAAATCACTAATCACCCCCCTTACCACACAACATACACATTCATTATAAAGCATCGTTTTTCTGTCTGCTACACCGAGCAGCGCCGGAACAAACTGCTACCTCCTGTAAAAAAGAGGATAAAATGATGAAAAACAGTAGTAAATGTGCCCAACTAGGTCTACAGTTACTTATCTTTCAGTAACGCTCTTCAATTCTGTAGCCTCCCCGGAACAGTCTGGTATACATACGAAACCACAGGTCTCCCAAGTCTAAAAACGGCAAGGAAAACTTTCAACCACCAATACTTGAATCAACTCATACCCGACCCAACAAAAGCTTTTGTTTCGCCAGAAAATGGCTTCTTCAGGGGTTAAGCGTACCACAAAAATAGCAAAAGATTATCTCATTCCTCCACTCTTCCCGCCATTTAAAAAAGACTGCATATGACGCATTATTTAATGAAAACCGACAACCAATAACAACATTACCCATCAATGACGTCAACACGCACAGAAATGCTATATATTCATCCATACAATACATGAACAGTAAAAAAGTCAAAAAAAGTGAAAAAATTGAAACTCCATAGCTACAAGACGCAGAGCAGTCGAGTCTCTCATAGAAAAAGAGAAGATATAATGCAATTAAAGGCCTTGTTTCACAACAGAATAATTAGCATTGAATTAGACATCTAAAGGAACAAAGTCCATTCAATCTTGTCATTTAAACCACTCGGATGCAAGGTATTCAAAGTATAGATCCAGCGTTGTTCTTTTTGTAGTAATAGTCTATTTTGATCCCCTCATCTGATATTCTGCGGAACATGTTCCAAAACCGTACAACGCAAATCCTCAAAACAATGATTCAATTCCATACAGTGTTGTACCAAAGGGGTATCAATACGAGTTTTATTCAAACTGTATTTATGCTCAGTGAGCCGTGTCTTCAAGGGCAGTGTAGTCTTGCCGATATACAATTTTGGACAAGAGCACCACAATCCATAAGTTACATGTGAAGTGTTACAAGTTGTATTATGAATCAAGTGTCGAACTTTACTCCGATACTCTACACAGATTGTGTTACTCATAATAGTGCATAAAGAACAGTGATTACATGCTGTATGACCCATCGCTGTAACTGTTGTATTGCCTTGCCTCGGCACTGCTGGACAAAGCCGGTCCCTCAGATTTTGTCCACTACTATATGCTATTCGTAATGAAAATCCCAAAAGTTTAGGATGCATTTAATTAAACTCCATCGTCTTCGCATTACAGTAGCTATATGATTTGAAAGACTAGAGTGCGGTAGAATGCATGTAATAGATGATGAAGCCAAACGCTCAGACCCCACCCATTCAGGGTGAAGTAACCATTCTCGATGATTAAACTTTGCTCTCTTATATGTCTTTCACAGAACTGTATAGGGATAACCTCGGTCTTCAAATTTACTCATCATAAGTCGGGCTTGTGTCTCAAATTCAGACGATGTCGAACAGATACATCGGCAGCGAAGAAATTGCGAGTATGGTAAACTACATTTCAAATGCTGAGGATGAAAACTTGTAAAATGCAGTAGAGTGTTCCTATCAGTAGGTTTAGAATATACCGTAGTAAGAAAACCTTCTTGTTGCTTAAGAATCTTAACATCCAAAAAATGCAGCTCATGAGCTTGTATATTAATTTCAAAATTAATATAAGCGCTACAATCATTCAAATAATGAAAAAATTCATTTAAAAGATCCTTCGAACCATGCCACAAAAGAAAAATATCATCTATATAATGGTACCATTTAATAATATTCGAGGCATATCTTGAAGAATAAACAAACTGATCTTCAAAAAAACTCATATATAAATTAGCTAGGGACGGGGCAAAAGTCGTACTCATAGCCGTCCCTGAAATCTGCTGAAAAAATGTCTGATTATAAACAAAATAATTCTTTTTAATGCTAATTCAGCTACAGTAGACAAAAAAGACGTTGGTACTCTATGTGGTGTTTCCCTAGCATCCCATACCCTCGTCAAAATCTGTATTGCATCATTTTGAGGAATAGAAGTATATAATGCTGCCACATCCAAACAGGCCATCCGTCTCGATCTGTTCAGTAGAACCGATTTTGTCAAAAGTTGCAAAAAATGCGTAGTATCTTTGAGAAAGGAAGGAATTTTAAGAACTTCATGTTTTAAAAACATATCAATGTATATCCCCACACGTTCCAGCAAAGAATCATTGCTTGACAAAATAGGACGACCGGGAGGAGATGATAAACTCTTATGAATTTTCAGCAGAATATAAAAAGCCGGTACTTTAGGGTATAATGGATTAAGAAAAGATTTTTCTTTCTCAGTCAAAAAACCCAGTTCAAATGCCTCTGTAGTAAGATTACCCACCAATTAATTGACGCAAAACTTCCTTTCATAATCAGTAGAATTTAAAACTACAACAGCACCTCCCTTGTCAGCTCGTTTAATCGTGATATTATGCATTCTAGATTATTCTTGTAATGCTGAAAATTCTGCTGAGGATACATTTTTAGGTTGGTTATTATACTTTAATTCTAACTTCTCCAAATCAGCCAAAACTAAGGGCTATGTTTACTAAATCGCGTTAGTGCAGTTCGCGGTAGGAGCCGCGGTAGTGAAAGAAACCCCAAATAAGGACATGGGCGGTACATCGTTACCACTACCGCGCGTTAGCAAAATTAACGAGCGCTACCGGGCGCCGTGCCATGTTACTGCGCGTCAATCATAAGAAGACGTACAGACACAAAGCACTGAAACAGAGCTGTAGCACAATGGTTACGGTACTGACCGCTGTTACAGGCAGCATGGGTTCGAGCCCCAGTGTGCCTAACACAGAAGGCTATCTCAGGCATCACCCTGTACATTACAGAAGGAAAGAGGAGGCATGCTTTTCGTTACGCTGAGTATTGGTGTCAGAAAAACACCCTCGGAATGTGCCTAGCCACGTACGTTGGTACGCGCGTACATTCGTGCGTGGGTACGTGTTTGCTTACGTGCGTGGGTACGTGTGTTTTTACCAGTGTGGGCATCTTATATTACAGACTTTGTAGGGCGTCCTGCACCTATGCAGTATGCTAACAGATGTACGTGTGATGGCCTATGGCTTATCAGAGCCTGTGAGCAGGTGCTGGTGTTTCACAGGGTTGGATTGGGCCAGTCACACCCATGATGCACTGCACATGCAAAGCAGCTGTCCACAGATACACACCATGGGGAATGCACCCCCACAGCACCTCGGCCTGGTAGGGGGTACCGACTGTGTGTTGTACTGGCACAGAGCAGCTACACACCGTCACATTGTGCGGGTACTGTGCTCACCCTGAGGGTGCAGTGAGGCGCCCAGCACTAGGTCCACAGCACCGGCCATGGCGCAGGTCCAAAGCAGTGTTACTGTGTGAGATAGGTAGTTTCTGCAGGAACACCTTGGACATCTCTGTCTGTTTCAGTCAGGTACAGCCCCCATGCACCACCACCACACCCCTCCCCCAGGGCTGAGGGAGGCAAACAGGGTCTCCTATCAAAAGATCCACAGTCTACCGTGCTACAACGGTGGCAGTAGAGGGGAACATGAACCCCAGTCCTGCTGGGGAACAGACACCCCACAGGGCAGTCAATGCAGCTCTGTACACAGCCATAACACAATAGCAGACAGACATTAGGCCTGGATATGGTATGCTGCACCCCACCACTATCTGATATTCCCCTGGTGCAAGCCATCAGCCACTGCACCCTGCAAGCCACTCCATCACAACACCTACCAGCTGCAAACAGTCTGCTAGTGCCCAGTGGAGATGCCTGCACCCAGAACTGGGATGTCAGCATACACAGCAGGCAAATACATCAGTGACTGGGCCCCAGAAGGAAACCCATATGTATCACATGAGAGAAATACTAGATAGCACTATGGGAGTGCCTAGCCATGCTGTGGTCACTGCACAGTCAGGGTGAGAGTGATCTCTCAGCAGGATATACTGAGGTCACCCTGTCTGTGTAGTTGGTGGCCGGGCACTACAATGTGCCTGTCACTGCCCTATGCCCTGTGCAGATGCACCCTGGCCAGGCCACCCTGTCCGGCCTATACCCATGGTACCTTGCTCCGCATTATGCACATTGGCAGCCCAATACTGGCAACAGTGCTGGCAGTGTGGGCTGTTGAAGGTGTTTGCAGCCACCACACACTGGATAGACAGACAGCCACCCCCACACCTATGCCAGCATTGTGCTACTATAGAGGTGGTCAGCAGCCATACCACCACACCAGTCCTGGGCATAGTACAGGCATGGATATGGTACACAAGAGTGTTGGGGGGTCACTCCCCAGGGTTGTGAACACTGTCAGAGACCAGACCTGCAGCACACACCGCAGACATCAGAATGATTGTTATGGTGGAGCTCAATGAGCAAAATGTGCTTAACGTAGGAATTGATATCTGCCAGTTATCAGAGGAAACGTTTGATAGCTGTGTACCATATACCCAGGTGTAGGGTGGCATTGCTAAGGTATGCAACTGCTAGTATTGGGAGATACAGGCAGGGCCCAATGTCCTGCCTCTCCAGCTGGCATTGGCCAATGGGGCCTGTGGGTGGGTGTGTGGCCCTGTTGGCTGCTGCTTTACGGCAGAGCTCCCCAACTCCAGTCCTGGTGTTCCACACACTGTTCGGGTTTTCATGCTGTCTCTCATAGATATGCATGAGCTACATCTGCATACCATGGGGGTGGTGCATAGCTATGCAGCACAGGCATCTTTATTAGAGGCAGCATGACACCGGAATGTTGTGGGGCCCTCCAGGACTGCATTTGCGGGACTCTGCTATAGGTAATGTGCCTGTTTCTGGTGTCTGTGTTTGGTGTGGTAAAATATAGGCCATGCGTATGTTCTCTGCACTACAGGAGTGTCTTTACTATCACTGTTTAGTGGTGGGTAAAACTATGGGGACTGGGTTGGCAGGAGCCCCAACTGGGATTTGAACCTGTGACCCTCTGGTCTTACAGGCACTGGCTGTGTCTGTTGCACCACACTGTGGCCACAGAGACTGTGCAGTCCCTGGAGTTAGTTAAACCGGCCTGACGAGTCAGAAACCCTGCTCTGCAACAGGTTTACTGTGGCCTCATTTACCTTGTATGCAGACAAAGGTGCACATGAACCGCAGAAATGACCTCACAAAAGGGGCACACACCCATAACCAAGCTGGGCAACAATGATATCATTGGGAAACATTACACCACACACCCAGGACATCTCCTTTACAATGTAATGCTCTTTGCAAGGGTCTGCGGAGCGTAGACCCTTCCACACATCATTTCCTTTTAGTTTGGTGCTTTCCAGGGAGTGTTGTTCCTTGTTGCCCATTGCTATCACTGTTGCCCAGCTGAATTCTGCTTTTTAAAATGTTTCTTGTGGTCATTTTTAACGTTTTATGTGATATTTTGTTCTGTGCACATGTATCACACTGCTCACGTTTTGTGGGTTTCCCCGGTTTTCTGTACATTGCTGACGTAAATGGTTTCTCTTCCCTTTAAATGCCTTTAACGACAGGTTTTCATTTGCGTTGGAGGTGAGCTCTGACACTCCGCGCGTTAGTATGAGGGGAGCCTCTCTCCGCCCACTCTCCGCCCATTGACCCCTTCTCTCCGCCCACTCTCCACCTTCTGCGCTGTTTTAACGCGCCGCGGAGCTTTACGATCGTTAACTACGGTTACCGCGCGTAGTATGACGTTAACGGTCATTAGCGCGTCGGTACGCGCGTTATACGGCACTTACGGTCGTTAACGTCATACTACGCGCGTTATTCACGTTTAGTAAACATAGCCCTAAATGTCGAAAGGTATATACTAATGGATCCACAGGTCCAGGAGGAATCCAGTTAGACTTCATACGGACAACAGACGCATCTTGAACATCCGGTTTATCCTTGAAAAAAATCTTCAATTGCAAAGATCGTACCAGCTGTTCCACAGCTATCTGACTACGGAAACTATCATAACTTGGACCGTCTACAAAAGACAAGCCTCGAGCTAATAGGCTCGTCTGTGCTGACGTTAATGACACATCTGAAAGATTAATGACAGTATTTATTGCTGAAAGGATGCACCTTCTTTTTTGTGCCGGGAACGTGTCGGAGGCCTGGGAAAATTTTCTTGTCTATCACGATGAATCACAGAAGAGTCCACAGGAAGATCTTTTAGCTCTTTATTCTTAGAGCGTACATCTGGATATCGAGTCTCAATACTAGAGTCAGATGAATACATAGAAGTATCCCCACCACTTCGTTTCCAATATGAGTCTGACTGTCTGGCTCTTCTTAACGTCCAATTATATATGGGACCATCCCTAGTCCATTTTTCATCCTTCAAAAAATTTTGATTTTAACACTCTTCAAGTCACTCTTATATTTTTGATTTCCCAGGAGTACTCATGTGGAATTAAAGTGTTTAATTGGAAGCTTGATCTCTTTAAAAAAACTAATATAGAAGGCTTTTTTGACCAGTGATTTTTATTTATTTATTTACATTCTCTTATATACCGCGCTATTCTGCATCAGTGCGGTTTACATTGAACAAACTGAAATTACATTGAACAGGGCATTATAACTTGGAGATAACTATTTTACAGGAAACATGGGCTATGGAGGGTTAAGTGGCTTGCCCAAGACCACAAGGAGCACCTGTGGGACTAGAAACCCCAGTCCTTACTGCCAAAAGTTTCTGTCCTTTAGTGGGATTTGAACCCCTGACCAGAAGCACCTTGCCCCAACCACTAGGCCACTCCTCCAGCATCGCTGTTCCCTATAGTAATATTTCATTAAATGTAGGGTATAAGCCATCCTGAGGTCATTTTTGCCTGAGTTAAGTATGAGTATAGTAGTTTTGAGGAAGATTATTTTTGCGTTAAATTATAACTTGGTTTAAGAGCTTTTATTGTTGTAGATGCAAAACTAACACATTTGGAGAAACTGCATTTTTCTAGGAGGCTGAAGGAGACTGGGCCTTATGGAAATTGATTATATATACAGAGCTACTATCATAGGCCTTCAGGCTTACGTAAGAGTGTTGTCAGATCTAAATAAGCAAAAAGTGCTGAAGTATGAAAGTAAATATCTAGAGTCTATCAAACTCGTGCAGGAATCCCAAGGAATAGAAGGAATGAGTGAGAATCTACTGGCACACATATGGAAGGAAGCAAAACAAGAGAATAAGCTCTTCAAAGAATTAGATCAGCAAATAAGGAAAAACAAGTGGCAAATACACAAAAACAGTGGGTAATAAATGTTATTCCAGGTACTATTTGTTGATTAAAACGACACGTGAATGGTTAAGGAGAGAAGAACTGAAACAGAAAGAGAGGGAGAGGAATGGCCAGCAGGAAGAAGGAGGTGATAGTGCCTCTGTATAAATCTTTGGTAATTTATTGCGAGGACCACATCTTCAATTCTGGAGAACACATCTTCAAAAGGATATAAACAGGAGTTGGTGTAGAAGGTGGCTACCCAAATGGTCAGTGGACTTTGTTATAAGGCATATGGGAACAGACTTAAAGATCTCAATATGTATACTTTGGAAGAAAGAAGGGAGAGGGGAGATATAGTAGAGATTTTTAAATAACTCTGTGGCATAAATGCATGGAAGGAGAGCCTCTTTCAATTGAAAAAAGCTCTGTAATGAAGGGGCATAGGATGAAGGTGAAATGGATTAACTTAGCCCTGTGTTTTTATTCTGAGAATGATCTGAACAATAAATTTTCTGGTATGCCTGAGAGGTTGATGAATTGATGCAGTCAGAGGATAAAGCGCCCCCAAAAAAATACAGCTAGATTTTTTCTGGTCAACTGGCTAACTTTCTATGTTTGAGTGAGCCAGCAGCATCATGGACACTGGATGGCTGTTCATGCTGACCAGTCAGCGAGACATCATCAGGGTAGTTAAACTGCTACTTTTCATTACCCACTCCTTACTGTCCCCACCTCCCCTACTATTTTATCTTCAACATTATCATCTGCCTGTGAGCTTCACCATTTTCTGCCTCTCATTCAGCCATCTCCACTCTCACTGAGGGAACCTCACCCTCGCTTCTGTCATGCCTCCTCCTCTCTCCCCTATTCTCTCCTACTCCTTCTCTTTCTCTCATCTAGAGATATCAACTCCAACCCTGGACCCCCTAGACTTTTTTCATGCTCCCAGGGCAGATCAATGCGTAACCTTTCTAATCTTGTTCATATCCCGCTTCTTCCCACTTCTCTCTCTTTTTCATGTGCCTTGTGGAATGCACATTCTATCTCCAATAAACTTGCCTTCATTCATGATCTCTTTATCTCTAATACTCTACATCAACTAGCTCTTACTGAAATTGGCTTCTCCCTGAATATTATGCTTTAGTTGCTGCCCTCTGTCATGGAGGCTAACTATTTTCCCATACTCCTTGACCCATTGGCCATTGTGGCAGTGTTGAGTTCCTACTCTCTCATTCCTGCCAATTTCAGCCCCTCCTTCTGCTTCCATTTAATTACTTTGCTTTGTTTGAAGTCAATGCCATCCACCTATTTTCTGCACTACCTCTCCAAGTAAATGTCATTTGTTGACACCCCCTCCCAACAAGACCACCTCTACCTTTCTCACTGACTTTGACTCCTGACTCTTCTCCTTTATGGATGCATCTTCCCTTTCCATTATTCTTGGGGATTTTAGCATTCATGTAGATGTCCCTTCTGATCCTTATGCCTTAAAGCTCCTTTCCCTACTCCTCATTCAACCTCCAGCTGTGCTTTACCGCTCCTACTCACAATCATGGTCACTGTCTTGACCTCGTCTTCTCCTCAAACTGCTTACCCACAAACCTCTCCACCTCAGTTCTGTCCTTATCTGACCATCATCTGCTAACCTTCATCCTTAACCACCCCCCATCTTGGTTTTTCCTGATCTCCACCAACATGTTTAGGAATTTTCACACTATCGACCCTTCAGCTCTCTCCACTGCTGTCTTATCAGCTCTTTCCTCCACTATATCATCTGAGTCCGTTAATGATACAGTATCCTTATCCGGTCATTCAACATTAACTGCCTAGTTTATGCTGACGATGTCCTATTGTTCACCCTTATAGACACGGACCATCCTAATATTGACCAACTCTCATCCTGTTTCAACGCTGTCACAGAATGGCTACACAACCAAATGCTCAGAATAAATCTAAAAAAGACAGACGTCCTATTCATCGGAAGAGACCAGTCATTCACTCCCCCCTCATCAATCAAGGTGAGCAATGCAGAACTCATCTCCAAGACAACGATCAGATACTTAGGCATAACACTGGATCAGCACCTGGACATGCATGCCCATATAGACAATACCGTCAGGACAATCTACCATAAAATACGGACACTACGCCTCATGAAAAACACCCTAGAACCAAACGACTTCCGAACAGTCTTCCAGGCCATAATAATGCCCCACTTCGACTACGCCAACTCCATCCTACTTGGCCTCCCAAAGAGCTCGATAAATCCCTTGCAGCTAGCGATGAACACCGCAGCTAGAACCCTCTATGGATCATCTCGAAGAAACCATATTACCCCTATTCTGAAGAGCCTACACTGGCTCCCCGTGCAGTACAGGATCACATTTAAGGTCCTAACCATGACGTTTAAAGCAATTAACAGAATCACCTCTGCCACATTGTCAGACCTGATACAACCCACCCCAGACAACAGATTAAGGAGGACCACATCCTGCAATACCATCCTCCTACCAAAAGCCATCACAAAATGCAACAAATCTACGAGAAAGCGTGCCTTTGCCTTGTTTGCCCCCTCCTGCTGGAACTCTCTCCCAGCAGAAATTCGGTCCATAAACAATCTCCCCCAGTTCAGAAAGGCCCTCAAACACCATCTATTTCTGCAACACTTCTGTAAGTCTGACAACATCACCTAGGCAGCATCTCTCAAACCAACAGTCTCTCAAATCATGCCGCCCAACCAATCTCCAATGATAACTTTTCACTACATTTAATCATCCCTTATAGGGCTTGTATCATGAACCCTTTTTGTACATAGTGTATAAAGTTAACCTGTTATCCATGTTTGAATTCCCTGTGTTATGTAAGTTCAATGTCTGAACGTTCTACATTGTACAAACCTGTTCCTTGTAAACTGCGCTGATGCCGAATAGTACGGTATAGAAAAACAATAAATAAATAAAATAAAATCCTCCTATAACACTATACTCTCCTCTGCTCTAGATGCACTTGCTCTTCCCATTCCACACCCTGTGAGGTGTATTGTACCTCAACCTTGGCTGTCCTCAATAACCCACTACCTACATTCCTGTGCCTGCTCAGCTATTTCTTTTGGCTTAAATCACGTACCCTTGCTGACTATATACATTTAATATTCATGCTAACCTCTTTACAGTCAACTATTACACTTGCCAAGCAAGAGTACTAAGTCCATCTGACTAACTCTCTTGCCTCTGACCCTTACCATCTCTTTGCTATGCTCAAATCTCTCCTCAAAGTCCCTCCTCCACCAATTCCTCTTTAACTTTCTGCCCAGACCTTGGGGAGGAGTGGCCTAGTGGTTGGGGCAAGGTACCACAGGCTGGAAGGTCAGTGGTTCAAATCCCACTAGGGGACAGCAACCTTGGGCCAGAAGGGCTGGGGTTTCTAGTCCCACAGGTGCTCCTTGTGGTCTTGGGCAAGCCACTTAACCCTCCATTGCCCATGTTCCCTGTAAGTATTAGTGTATGTGTCTCACATCCCCTCATGTTAAATGTATCCCCCAACCGCTTTGACCCAGTGAAAAGCAGGATATAAATGCAGCTAAATAAATGTTTCCATGACAAAGCCCAGAAGATTACACAGGGTCACCTCATTTTCCCCTTTTTCAATCCCAAATCCTTCTCTCACCTTCATTCACCCTTTCTTCCTTTTCTGAAATCACTGCGGAGGAAACTGCAAATCTTCTCTCCTCCTCCAAACTGACTGTGTGCTCTTCTGATCCCAATCCCACCCATCTACTAAGCTCTATCTCTTCTACTGTCATCCTTTCCATCTGTCATATCCTTAGCCTATTGCCAGGGCTGGCCCTAGAGTTTGTCAAAATTGTTGGAGCCCTAGGCCAACCTGAAACTTTACACCCCCTCTGGCTGTCAAAATCTATTATTTAGCTTTGAATGGTCTGCTTTTGCTGCCCTCCAGAAGTTGCTGACCTAGGCAACCACCTAGTTTGCCTAGTGGTTGGGATGGCCCTGTCTATCGCTTTCCACTGCAACTGTTCCTGTGGCCTTCAAACATGCTGTGGTTACATCTCTCCTCAAAAAGTCTTCACTAACTGTCTTTCCAGTTATCGGCATATCTCTCTCCTTCCATTTGCTTCAAAACTACTTGAATGAGTGGTTCACCATCATTGTCTTGACTTTCTTTCCTCCCAAATCCTTCTGGATCTATTGCATCTGGCTTTCATCCTCTACTTGTGCTATGTGATCGTCTTATAGCTATGTTCATGTAGCCCCTCGTCTCATGTCACTTCAATGACTCCTTATCCGTTTCTGCATCCAGTTCAAACTTATCACAGGACGAACATCATGGAACTTGTAGCCTTTGAGAATCTGCCAGGTACTTGTGACCTGGATTGGCCACTGTTGGAAACAGAATACTGAGCTTGATGTACCTTGGTCTGACCCAGTATGGCATTTTTTAATGTTCTTATGCTCTTACATTACACAGAAATGGCTCTCCAGTGACTTGTTCCTCACCGAATCCAAAGGCCTTTACTCTATTCCCATCCTTCTTGCCTTTGACACTGTTGATCACCACCTTAGTACCTTGTCCTCAATTGAATTAAGGGGCTCTGTTCTGTCCTGGTTTTCTTCTTATCTCTCCCTTCGCACTTTTAATGTATGTTCTGGTGGATCCTCCTCTACTGTCATCCTGCTTTCAGATGGTGGACTTCAGGGCTCTGTCTTGAGACCTATCCTTTTCTCTCTCTACACTCAGCCCCTTGGTGCACCTATTTCCTCCCATGATTTTCAGTATCGTCTTTATGCTGACGACTCTCTGATCTACCTTTCTGCACCTGAAATCTTTCCAGGAATCCAGGCCCTGATCTCTGCCTGCTTATCTGACATTGCTACATTGATGTCTCACCACCGTCTGAAATTGAACATGGCCAAAACTGAGCTCCTTATCTTTCCACCTAAACCCACCTCCCTCCTTCCTCCCTTCTCTGTTTCTGTGGATAACACTATACTCCTCCCTGTTTCCTCAGCTCGCAACCTTGGGGTCATCTTTGACTCTACTCTCTCTTTCTCTGCACAAATCCAACAGATAGCTAAAACCTATTACTTCTTTCTCTATAATACTGGCAAAATTTGTCCCTTCTTTTCTATACACATTATTAAGATCCCGACCCACTCACTAGTTACATCCCGTTTTGACTATATTAATCTGCTCTTGAATCATCTTTCTCCTTTTCAATCTGTTCAAAACTCAGCTGCATGGCTTACAGTATCTTCTACCAGTCTCGCTATTTATTTATTTATTTTATGTAACTGGTCTTTTATACTGCTTTATCCTTAACTCAAAGCGGTTTACATATCAACTTAGTAACAGTGAAGTGTGAGAGTAAGTTGTAGGTTAAATTGAGATGAATATAAACATATACATATTAACCTATATATACAGTACATTGTAACTTCTGTACATGGTAATGACGGGGGGGGGGGGGGGAGGTGTAAGAGATTGTAGCTTTGTTATTGACCATATCATGTGATAAAATATGGAGGACATAGATGATTGGAGAGTGAATATGATCAGTCTGTGTTGTGCTATGTGATTTTCCCGAAGCTATCTTCATTAACCCCTCTACTCAAGTCACTTCACTGGCTTCCTATCCGTTTCTGCATCCAGTTCAATCTTCTCTTACTGACCTACAAGTGCATTCATTCTGCGCCTCCTCACTACCGTTCCTTTCTTATCTCACTCTACACCACTCCTCAGGAACACCGCTCCTCTGGCAGATCCCTTTTATCTGTGCCTTTCTCTGCCACTGGCAACTCCATTCATTCCATCTCGCTGCTCCATATGCCTGGAACAAACTACCTGAGTCAGTACGTCGGGCTCCTTCTCTAGCCCTATTCAGATCCAGGCTAAAAACTCACCTTTTGGATCCTGATGCTTCTCACTCTCTTGTCCACTACTTATATGTATCTTGCCAAACTCTAGTCCCCAGTTTTGCAATATTTTTTTTGTCTTTATTAGATTGCAAGCTCTGATGAGCAGGAACTGTGTCTTATATGTATAGCGCTGCATACACCTTGTAGCATTATACAAATGATTATTAGTAGTAGTAATACATAGAAGGATTACAAATAATTCTCTAGTTCTGATCTGCTGCATTTTAAGTACTCAGGTGTATGTATAATTTTCTTTGTTGTTAATTCTACTGTGAAAACTAGTGACCGAATCATATACTTTTCTTATTTGTTGCTCTGCGTACTGCCAACTAATATTTGTTTCCATGAGAAGGGCCTGATCATTGGCTAAGTAGACACATACTGAGGGTCCAAAGTTTAGGGGAACCTGTCGGATGTGATCAGGACTTGGGAGGTTTGGCTTCATTGCTTTCTGGCTTCTTTCAGGATTATGCTGATCTTTACAATAATGCCAAAATGCTAGAAGCATGGCTAATGTTCTGGACATTTTTCAGTGTTTAAAACCTCTATCTGAATTCTCTAGTCCTCACTTCCCCCCAAACCCCCCCCCCCCCCATGTGAGTGAGCGTGCCCTTCTTGCTTCCATTGTAAGTAGTAGCAGAGACTGTGGGTAGAATCCACCCAACGGGAAGGCTGTGGGAGTGGAACACTTGGGGTTGGCACGACTATCTGGCAAACTAAGCGACCACCTAGAGTGTCAATGGTCCGGGCAGCCCATTCTGCCATTGCCGCCCCTCTCCAGAACCAGCAGTGGCTGCAATTGTCTCAAACAGCCACGCAGCGCTTACCTTAAGGTGCGTATACATTGGGAGATCCAAACATGTAATGCAACCTGCAACAAAGCTCTAGCTAATTGGGACGCAGAGCATGCATGAAGCATGCATTCCTGGAGACAAGGTACACGCAGTGTGATCCACTTAGTTCCCGAGCACGTACTAATCAGGGAAGTGCTCCAAACAGTGTCTCAACTAACACTGCATGCCCCTTTGTGTTCACGGCGAAAACTGACAAAGTTTGGATACAAATGAACATGAAGCAAATGCATGTAGTGTGCATGTAGGATACACGCCGGCCATTTGCTATCACGTCCCAACTAGATCAAAATGTTGCAGGCTAGGTTGCATTGCATGTTGCAATGTACCTAGTGTATACACAGCTTTACGTCCCCAGAGCTATGAGGAAACCGTAAGTCATCAATGGGAGGTGTAAGGTAAGCGCTGTGAAGCTGTTTGCCCCAGACAGGGGCAGCAGTGCTGGTAATGGGGCCAGGGGAATGCAAGGACTGAGGTTCGCTTAGGGCGCCTCATCTTCTTGCACCAACCCTAGGAACACTGGAATGCTGCTCTTGTCACAGAAAGGGAGGAGGTGAGCTGGGGGACGTTCCTGGGCTGTACAACCGAACTCTCTGTAAATGGTAACAGATGAAGCCACCTCCTCCAAAAAAATTCTTGAATGCATTTCTATGGGAAAAGAAGTTCCAACAGCTGCTCAAGGTAACACTGATTCGCAGCAGCATAGCAGTCACAGAACTGCACCTTTCAAACAGCCTTCCCCTCTCATTTCCTCTTATGATCACAGACACACAGAGAACCAGCACAGATGTAAATGTACACATACACACATACAGTACTAACATGCTCACATATGTGCATAAACAAACACATGCAAGTATGCTGACATATATCCGCTGACACACAGAAACACGTGTACATAAATCGTAATCAAAGACATACCAACCCACATAGAGAGAAAATAGAAACATACACACATAAACAGATAAACAAAACACAGATATATATATATACACACAGACAAAACACAGATACAAGACACACACACACCCTGCACATAGGCAATGAAGATATATACAGACTGGGGTATGTCCGCACATGTATACACACACATGGGTTGGAAAGAATTCCATGGGCCATGCTTTGCATGCTCTCCCCACTTGTTACTCTCATCCTCTCCTGATACCTTCTAAATGAATGCATTTGGGGCCCCTGGACAAGAATGATATCTTTTCCTCTTTTGTGTGTTTCCAATTAATTTTTTCTGTTAATTCACCTCTAGAGAAATTACTGCTGACCATTCTTCTGTATATAGACATTCTAAATATCCTGAAATATCTTTCCACTTGTCTTAAATACACCGGTTACAATAACTTTCAGTGAATCAAGGCATATGAAAAGTACTCCTCCTCACTAAAGCAGAATAAGAACACTTCACCACCTACATCTACTCTCATGATTACCTTACTGTGTTCCAAGCTCTCATCTTTCCACATTTCGATTACTGCAACATTATCTACCAAAGCCTACCAAAATATACTTTGCAACCACTATAGTTGACACAAAACACTGCCGTCTGTCCGCTACATGGAGCCTCAAGGTCAGAACACATCAGACTATGCACCCGCCTTTGCATAAAATATAAAATACTACTGATGATTTTTAAAATAATACACAATCTGTCATACACATCACTCCTGACAACAGAAAGAGAAGGCAAGGCATGTATAACACACATGATCCCTACTACAAGAGTAAAAAGTAGCCAAACATCCTGTAATTGAGCATTTTCATTGTATACCCCAACCCTTTGGAAAGCACGCCTGGAACAGATTTGAACCAATACCGACCTTACAAGCTTCCACTAAAAACCACTTATTCCACTAAAAACACTTATTCCAGCAATACTATGAAAACATACCATAGTATCCAGAAAGAACTGTCAATAACTACCTGTCTAGCATCACAGTGAAGCCAATTGCTCCATGTCACCTCCCCACTATAGAGAATTACTTTTGTTAAGTTATCCATGTTGAACCTTGTTTTAAGTTATCCATGTTGAACCTTCCTGTTAAATGTATAATACCTTACTGTTATGTACTGTTGTCTGTAAACTGCAAAATAGAGCGGTATAGCATGGTATATAAAGCCAATTAAATAAACAAGATAAATAATAAATAAGGTTTTCTATAAGCTTTACTTTTATGTGCATGCTCATTTATATCTGAAAATCAGCTTTTTACTCATGCAAATGGAACCTAACACTTTTAAAATCATCTCCAAAGTTACATATTATTCTAGCATGCACAATATTTTTAACAATTCCCTAATGCAATTCGAATTAGGAATGAAAAGAAGGAAAAGAAGTATCACACAGTTTTTGTTTGCTATGCTTACTCGCTCTTTTTCTGTAAATAATTTCAGTTTCAGAAAGGGGCAATGGTGCTTTTAGAAGGGAAGACGGGACTGAAATGTGTCAACGGCAGGGAGTTCAATAAGCAACATTGTTTGCCACTTGCAAGACCGTATCACACTGGCAGACCAGGGTGCCCAAACTACTGCAGCTGCACAAAGCGCATCGCTCTGTTTTGGAGGATTGATGAAGATCTTCCGTCTCCAGTGCTCTTAATTTGTCATCTTTCACAGGCAACGAGAGTCCAATTTAAATTAATTACTCAGCCAATATGCTTCTCTGTGTCAAAAGTGTATTGGCCAGCAAAGCACAAATCAGTTGATTTGGATTTTCCAGCAAATGTACTCTCAATACACAGCTGTGCAATTAGTTTGTATTAAAAAAAAAAACACCACACACAACAAGAAAACCCTTCACACTGCTTCAGATAGACGTTAATACTAAAAGCTTAGGGAAGCAGTGGCTTTTTGATTAAATAGCATAGAAATGGTACAGTTTGGTTAGTACTGTTGTTAGGCAAAAGTTCCATCCAAAGTAGTTTACAAAAACTGCAAAAATAAAAAATAGTGGGTACATTTATAAACATGTTTTCATGAGTAAACCCTATTTTAGCCATGGAAAAAAGGCTTTTATAAAATTACACCAGGGATAATGTGCATATAAACTAGGTGTAGAGAACGTTCACACATAGATTCACATGACCTGAGTGTAGGCATATTTGCCAGGGGGGGGGGTGTGTGTGTTTGGGCAGAGAGCATTTGGAGTCGCAAAGTAAAATCCGTGGTTCCCATGCAATATCGTACCTAGCCCTCTGCAAGCGATGCGGCCCCTCAGGGTGCAAAGGCTTCAGGGGCAGGCTGCCTGCTGTTGCCCTGCCACCGTCACTTTTTGTTCCCTTAGCGGTGGCAAGGTAACAGCAGGTAGTGAAAATGTGCCCCTTAAGCCTTTTCGGGTCTTTCTGCAGGTCTGGCCCCTCTCTCCTCTGGCACGACGTCAGAGAGGGAGGGATCAGATCTGCTGCTGACAACTTGCACATCGGGTGCCCCCCCCATACCTCTGTCCAGTCTCTGCCTGCTCTTGCCCTGCTGCTGCCGCCATGGAGAAAACAGAGGGTGGCAGGAGAAGGCAGTAGCTGGACGGAGGTATGGGGAGGAGGGGGGCATGTGCCCGATATGCAAGTCTGTGCATATTTACACCAATTCCCTAGCAGGCGTTAATGTATACGGATTCTGAGAGGCTATTTTATAAAGACACAGGGGCGTCTATGTTGCTTTCGTAAAGGAGCCCCCAAAATGTGCCTACTCTGAAATCTGACTTAGGAGACTTGTTATAAAATCCCCCACTCAACATCTAAAATACTCCCCTAACAGCCACTTCATCAATGAATACATTATAACAAAAGAGCCTGGAGCTCTTATTCATATCATCCCACTCTCACCGAGAAGAAATACACCACTAGTCTATTTACCACAATCTAATTCATGGTACTGTCTCAGTAAGGGAAAATCTGGAAGTGCTTGAGTATTGGGGAGGTGATGAGATGTGTGGGTGTATGTGGAGAAATGGTGGGGTGTGTTGGTAAGTGTAGGAAGAGAGTGGAGTGTATGAGGGAGGAGGAGGAGAGGATGGTGTGTGTACAGGTGTTTATGCATATAGATGGGTGCACACACAGGACAGGGGTGATCCTTTATGTAGAGTTTGTGTGGGTATATGACTGATATAAGCTTTACCATTCACCATGTTCCATTTCCCCCATCTCTCCTTTTTTCCCTCTTCTTCCTCCTTGTAGAATCCTCTCCTCTTCCTTTTCTTATCCCATCTCCTCTCCTCACAGCCTTCTCCCCTTATCATAGCTGTCCTTCCTCTCTCCCCTCTACCTTCCTCATAGCCTTCCTTCCCTCTTCCAAACTTACCCCTTCCAAATCTCCACAAACCTCCTCCCTCTCCTTCTCCCCTTCTTCTCATCACCCCCTGCCTCTCCTCATTCTACTCTGTCTCCTCATAGTTGCTACCCCTCTATTCCCTGAAGTCCTCTTCTCTTTCATCACTACAGACTCATCTTCCCTCACCTTTTCTTGTAGCCCCATCCCCCTTCCCTCAACTCTCTCCTTTCTTCTCCTCCTCGTCCCCTCTCCCTATCCACTATCACATGCTTTCAATCAGGTTCTGTTGTATCCTTCAGGAGCCGCTGTTTCCTCAGCCTGAGTGGACTGAGGAGCTTTGCCTGCTCCTACTCTAGAGTTGCCAAGCTACCACTTCCAAAAATTAAGAAAAACCTTCCCGTAAAGGGCCAATAAACAAAGCAAAAAGAAACCCCAACATACGTAGAAAACCCACAAAACTTTATCTTTTTGTTGGAGCAGACTTTCAAAAGGAGGAGGAATCAAAACCTACCCCTCACTGAGAAAGCTCCTTTTATTCATTTCACAAGCAGTAAATCAGATTAAATGCACTTAGCTTTCATCGAAAAACACTTCGCTCACAGCTACTAAATGAGCTTCTTCACAAGCTTAATAATGACATGGCACGTTTCGGGTCGGGAAAACCAGGACCCTGCATCAGGTTGACCTTGATACTGTAGTAATGAAAGCTTCAATGACTGACAAGCTAGGGCTGTTCAACCTCTAAATAAACCGATATATGATGTAAGATGCTGATGAAATCGCTTCCTCCATACGACAAGAGATAATGCTGGTAGTCACCACCCACAAGAAACTGACATTCACTACAACCAATCAGATGGGAAAAACCCTATAAGAAAAGAGAATCCCTCATCCAGATTGGTTAAATTGATTTTGGTTTGAATCAAGTTGATCCATGATGACAAATGGATCAAATGATACTATACCATTCAACAGAAGAGTTTAAACCAGAAGGGGTAACCGTTCCCAATTTGAAAATCCATTTTCGTTCCAGTTTCTGTAGTTTAAAAACACGGTCACCACCTCTAGGATCCCAAGGGATACTGTCCATAATTCGCCACCGAAGCTCTTCAAAAGTATGGTTTTTTTGTAGACAATGATCTACTATAGGTGCCGTAAGGACCTTGGTTTGAAGGTGAGAGGCATGTTCGCCTAAACGAACTTTTATACATCGTGTTGTTCGCCCAACATAATACAAAGGACAGGGGCATTGGATCAAGTATACCACATACTTAGAATCACAGGTGGTCCGCCAACGAGACTTATAGACATCTGAAGTGTGAACATCCGTCCAGACTGGTCCTGATATAGTTGATGAACAGTAATGGCATGAGCCACACTCATAATGACCCGGGTCCTCATGCGAGGTGAGGGGCCGATCCATCTGAGATGTTGTCTTTACTACCAGATCAGCTACCAGTTCCAGCAATGAGACTTTTTGGACAGTTCTGGTTTAAATTTGCATTGCATGGTATTTGCATGGTATTTGTAGTCCTTGATTTTACCCATTGAAATCAGTGCTGCAGGTGCCATAATACCTCAGGATGAGATTGTCAGAAATCCAGCACTGGATTAAAATCTCACTCCTGGAACTGTGTAACTTGGCAACTCAGATGCTGCTGCTGTGGCTACAGCATGGTGCTTCTCTGCCAGCAAGGATTGGATCTCTGTTGGCGCACTGCTGGTTTTGCTGCCATGGTTTCTTCAGTATTTCATCATCAGCGGTGGTTGGGTTTCCAGCAGTACATAGATGGTGCCTCTCCTTCCTTTGGGGTCTCCATGACATTGTCGTCTTTCTCTGCTGCTTTGGCCGTTCCCCACTATTGTTTTTTTGAAGCCTACGCATCTGTTTGCACATGCTTCAAGAAACAGATGCACATGGATCGAGAGACAGTCAAACTATCAAGAGTCGGCACTTTCTCTTTTTTGAAAAACATGCCTAAAAATGAAAACTTGTTGAAACCCCCAAGAAATTAAAAAAAGAAAGAAAAAGAAGACAGCTGTTATATCCTCTTTGATCATTTTAAAATGAGTACTAGCTGAAAGTAAATTAATTAATTAATTAATTTATATTTATTTTATTTATAGTTTTTCTATACCGCGCTATTTTCCATCAGCGCGGTTCACAGGCAACAAACTCGCACAGCAGGAAAAGCCATACTGCGTTTTACATTGAACAGGGAATTGCACACATTTTACATTGAACAGGTATTGAAGCTGGAACTCAGGCTAACAATATACATCGTGGAACTATATACAATATGGGATTATATACAGGTTGATAACAGTAGTAAGATATCAACTAGGCATTTTTCAACGTAAACATGGCTTGAGGGGTACTGTCGTATGTTAGCATGTTAAGGCTAATTTGCTGGGGGCACGGGAGTGATATTAAGGAAGAGGGAATAAAGGAGGGGTGAACAGTGGTTGGTTATGTAAGCAGAGCTGCCAAGTTACTCAGTTCAAGGAGGGAGATTTCAAGCCAGTCCTGGATTTCGGGCAAACCTATCATGGTGCATTATGGGACCTGTAGCTCTGACCTAAATGCATAGAATCGGGAACTACAAATACCACACTGTATTAGGATGTAAGGTCAGATCAGGACTAGGCAAAATATCTCCCTACCGGAAATAAGTAATTGGCATCTCTGAGTGAGTGTTCTAAGCCAATTCATTTTAGGAGCAATGTTCCAGCCATGTTGTTGCAAACTATGTGAGCAGTTTTAGAGCATACACTTTATGAATGTTTCTCCTTGAAAATCAGTGAACGGAAAGTGCACAGATGAAAACCATACCCGCACTTTGTACCTACTACTTGAGTGAGCAGCAGAGGTGGTGCAAAAGAGTGCATGCGCTTTTGGAAATCAAGGGGCATATTTACTAAAGTGTCTTAAGCACTTAAGACTGTTAGTGTGGGCTCATGCTAATGGTTACCATGTGGTAAAAACATCACCTTGGTAAAAATAATCCACACCACGTGCTTTAGGGAGCAGTGCAAAACTAAGAAATAATTATGTACTACAGAGCAGGGGCATCCCAAGGGGGGTGTGGGGCCATGTGTGGAGACTCACTGCGGGGCCTCATTTGCATAAAACACCTCATTTGCATGAATATTAGCATAATGTTTACACGCCTCTTAATGAGTGTCTGGATAAAGAAAGACTACCAGATTTCTACATTACTATACTCCAGTGCCAACTGTCAGGCACATTAGGAAGTACTACAAACACTGCCCATTTAGAACCCATCAAAATGCTATAAAATTACACCCATGGAAATCAACCCCATTAATCCTAAATATACTCTTGACTTCCCACACCAATCTCTCTATAGGAACTGACCAAATACCCTAAACATACCCCTAAGGGGATCAAAATTCCGTAAAGTAATGTTTTTTGTTGGATCGCACACCATGAGAAGAAACCATTCCTCTCTCGAGTTGAGCCCTCCGTTTTTCTCAATTTTAAATTGACCATGAACCGGCCTTCAACCAGACAACACAACACACGTTGCTGTCCATACCATTGTCCAATCTAAGTACCTAAACTTCAATTCCTTGTGATAAATAAATATACAGGGAAAAATTACTTAGCTGGACCAATGCCAAAGAGGAGTTCTTTCAGCTATTCCAATCCCATCAGCCCATTTGCAATCCTAAAACTCCCATCAGCCATTTCCAATACTTGCCCTCCCATCAGCCCATTTGCAATCCTAGCCCCCCATAAACCAATTATAATCCTATTCCAGTCCCACATCTCCCCATTTCCAGTCTGAGCCCCCATCAGCTCATTTCCAGTTCTAGCCCTCCCCCAATAAACTCATTTCCAGTCCTATTCCAGCCCCCATCAGCCCTTTTGCAATCCTAAAATCCCCATCAGCCCATTTGCAATCCTAGCCCCCATCAGCCATTTCCAATACTAGCCCCCCATAAACCAATTATAATCCTATTTCAGCCCCACATCAATCCATTTCCAGTCCAAGTTCCCCCTCATTCAGTCCATTTCCAATCCTACCCCCCAAAAGCCCATTTCCAGTCCTAGTCCTCCCCATCTGCTCATTTGCAGTCTTAGCCACACCCCACTCAGCCCATTTCCAATCCTAGCTCCCCCCCACTCCCACTCTCACCTCCCACTCCCACCCCCACTCAGCACATTTACGATTTTAGCCCCCTGCTCCATCTCAGCTGCCTTTCCCGACTCAGCCCATTTCAAGCCAAAGTCCCCCCTTCCCTGAAGAGCCCAGTGGCAGGCTTTAGAGGCCCCAGCTCACCTCTTTTTAGCAGGTCGCGGCTCCTGGCAGATCAGTAACAGCTCCTTACAGCTGCCAAAGTGAAGAGCATTGTTTCTTTCACTTCAGCAGCTGTGTTGTAATGAAGATCGCAGACGTGCGGAGTACCGGGACACCGGAAATGTCCTTTGACCGCTGGAGGTCAAAGGACATTTCCGGTGTCCAGGTACTCAGCGCGCCTGCGATCTTCATTGCAACACAGCTGCCAAAGTGAAGGAAACAATGCTCTTCACTTCAGTGGCTGTAAGGAGCTGTTACAGACCTGCTGGGAGCCACGACCTGCTAAAAGGAGGTGAGCCGAGAGCCCAGAGCGTGCAGGATGTTGTTGGAGCAGGGCCCCCTGAAGCACGGGGCCCTGTGTGAACAACATTCTCGCTCAACCATGTTCGTGGCCCTGCTATTGAATGGCTGCTCTAGACGGCATACATGATTTACAAGTCTGTAATCTTTACCAAGTTTTGTTTCTGAATCTATTTATTAGATTCTGGTCCAGAGGGGTATCGGGCATTACAAAGATACATCACAGGCCAGAGAAATTAGACAATTAGGGCCCCATATTCAAAGGCATTTACATGGTTTACAGACTTGTAAATCATGTAAATGCCGTTGAATGGGATATTCAATGGCACGAACATGGTTAGAGCGTGCCATGGGTGTAACGAGGTGTGCCATGGGCATTGACAGTTGCTAACCGGGTAGCAGCAATATTCCACAGCTACTCAGTTAGCGGCACACGGGTAAAGCTAGATGCAGCAAAAGCTGACCTAACTTTACCTGTAGGAGCTAACCTGGCAGTGGCTCAGTATTGCCGCTACCCGCTCAGCTTCTACAACTTTGGAGGCCGTGCGGCAACCCTGGATATTCAATACTGGTGCCACATATGACTCAGCATTGAATATCCGCGGTTAAGGTTCGGCGGCATAGCCGGTTGGAATATCGGGCCCTTAAACTTAGAAAATACAATCATCCTCTCACCAAATTACCAGGAGTTATGTCAATAATTAGTACTAGCTAACTCCCACTGGTAAGGTAACATTTCATTGCAGTTTGCTGGCTATTTGGCAGCACTTATCAGCTCAGAGTGAGATAAATGAGCAAGCAATTAGTAAGACTGTCAGCAAGAGTTTTCCGAGAGAGGCCTACATGCAGAGAAGGTTACAGTCAAAGGTAAAGAGAGAGATTGCAGGAAGGGTCTTGCATCTTCTTGGTCAGCGTCAGTCAGGAACAAAGACACAATGGATCAAAAAGACCCCAGCACACCTCAGGACCAAAGAACCCCCCTCCCCCATCACCTCAGGAAGAAAGAGCCCTTGAGTCTCTCTTGCAGTCATTAGAAATACCTTACTTAGAAACATAGAAACATAGAAATATGATGACAGAAAAAGACCACATGGCCTATCTAGTCTGTCCTTCCATATCAACAACTACAACAGTCCCCTTTTTACCTTTAGAGATCCTCTGTTTTGGTCCCTTGCTTTTCTGAATTCAGTTACTGTCCTCATCTCTACCACCTCCACTGGGAGACTATTCCACGGATCCACTACTCTTTCCGTAAAGAAATATTTCCGCATATCACTCCTGAATCTATCTCCCTTCACCCTCATCCCATGTCCCCTCGTAGCAGAACTTGCTTTCAATTGAAAGAGGCTCTCTCCCTGAACATTTATGCCACAGAGGTATTTAAACATCTCAATCATATCACCTCTATCCCGCCTCTCCTCTAAGGTGTACATATTAAGATCCTTAAGTCTGTCCTCATATACTTTATAATGAAGCCCACTAATCATTTTAGTAGCCACCCTCTGCACTGACTCCATCCTGTTCACATCCTTTTGAAGGTGCGGTCTCCAGAATTGCACACTACACTCCAAATGAGGTCGCACCAAAGACTTATAAGGGCTACCGCGGCTTTGTAAACAAGCCCCATAGAGAGGCATTATCACCTCCTTTTTTCTGCTAGCCATTCCTCTTCGTATGCACCCAAGCATCCTTCTAGCTTTTGCCATCACCTTTTCTACCTGTTTTGCTACTTTAAGATCATCAGACACAATCACGCCTAGGTCCCGCTCTTCTTTAGTGGACAAAAGTACTTCACCCCCTATACTGTATTGCTCCGTTGGATTGCTGCAGCCCAAATGCATGACCTTACATTTTTTAACATTAAATCCCAGCTGCCAAATTCTAGACCATTGTTCAAGCTTAGCTAGATCCCTCCTCATGTTATCTACACCTTCCTGGGTGTCTACTCTATTGCAGATTTTGGTATCATCCGCAACGAGGCAAACCTTACCCGATAGCCCTTCCGCTATATCACTAACAAAGATGTTAAAAAGAATCGGACCAAGGACAGATCCCTGGGGCACACCACTGGTAACATCCTTCTCCTCAGAGTGAGCTCCATTTACTTGTACTCTTTGTTGCCTCCCACCCAACCAATTTCTAACCCATGCAGTAACTTTAGGGTCCATCCCTAGGGTGCTCAGTTTGTTTATAAGTCGCCTGTGAGGACCAGTGTCAAAGGCTTTACTGAAATCTAAATACACCACATATAGAGCTCTCCCTCGGTCCAACTCCCTGGTCACCCAGTCAAAGAAATCAATCAGATTTGTCTGACAAGACCTGCCTCTGGTGAATCCATGCTGCCTCGGATCCTGTAATCCGCTGGACTCCAGAAACCTCACTATTTTCTCTTTCAGCAGCGTTTCCAATCATTTACTCACCACTGAAGTTAAACTAACCGGCCTGTGGTTTTCAACCACATCCTTACTTCCGCTTTTGTGTAAAGGCACCACATGAGCCTCTCTCCAGTCCTTTGGCACCACTCCCGATTCCAACGAGGCATTGAAAAGGTTAGTCAGTGGAGTTGCTAGAACGTCCCCAAGTTCCCTCAGTATTCTAGAGTGTATCCCATCCGGTCCCATTGCTTTGTCTACTTTAAGTTGAGCTAGTTTCTCACGAGCACAGTCTTCTGAAAATTGTTCAAGATGTCCTTCGCTTCTGTTCCTATTTGTGGGTGTTTACTGAGGTCCTGCTCCTGGTTCTTCATCTGTGAACACAGAACAAAAATATTTGTTAAGCAATTCTGCTTTATCCTTATCAGCTTCTACATATTCCTCCCCTGCACCCTTGAGTTTGACAATACCACTTTTGCCCTTCCTCTTCTCACTTAGTTGCCATGTGGCTAGCTGATCGCAGGTGTGGCTCCAGGATGATTGGTCCAGGCTAGGTATTCGAGAACTTAAAGCAGCCAATCAGTGAATGTCTCCAAGGCATGGGACAGTCTAGTCAGGGTTACAAGTCCCATGCACTTTATGATGGGCCAGTTTATGGTACTGGGCCCCAAGAAACAAGCACCAGCAAGGAAATAGCCAGCTTAGCTTGGGTCCTGAAATTCAGCTTGTGCACGTGCAGGCTGTGCGTATCTTTAGCTCAGTATGGCCAAGCTGGCACAGACTCCTTTTTGTGTAGCTGACTTTCGTTTTGTAGTGCTTGCCTAGGCAGTGGCCTGTGTAGTTTGTGCCATAGCCCCTGCAGTGCTTAGCATAAGTTGTGCAGGATCAGGATGGGTTCAAGGACGAGAGTGGGTATGATGCCCAGTGACATCATGTGGAGAGGCACCGTGCACTTGCTGTCATGACTGCTAATAGTGCAGCTGCGCCTATCCCCACTCTCAAGAGCTGGCACTAAGTGCAGCTGCACTACTGGCAGTACGGAAGAGCAGCATCTGCCAGGCCCTAGAAAAAAAACAGTGGGCAGGATTATCCTGGGCTTTCCTTCCGATTGCATCCCCCTCCCCTCCGATCTGTTGCCCCACATTCAATTAAGCAGAAAATAGTAAAAGCATACCTTCAGCACAGATGAAATTTTAGAGATCATAATGAAACCCATGTCGAACAAACCTTCTAAGCTAACTAACTACTTCTTAATTATAATAGGGTATCTACCCCCCCCCCCCCCCAGCTACTACATCAATAACTTTGGTTTCCCAGAGAATCACAAGGTTCATTTTTTTTATCAATGTCAAGCCACAAACATTCCTCTGAAACCAAGACGTCACTCTCCCAGTGTATCCATTCACTTTTGCAAGCATACTCGCCTGATCCTCTGACAAAAAGCCCAAAGTCGGAAATCATCAGCAAAATTAAAGACACTCAGTCCACATTTCTCAATTTCCATAGCATAAGAAGCCATAAAAACATTAAACAGTGTTGGGGACAGGATGGAACCTTGCACTACACCACTCCCCAAAGGCTTCCCAAAAGACACATTGAGGGCATTTTTATAAAGTTATGCCAAATTAACGTGCGTTTTTGCAAGCATCTATCCCACCTATTTTATAAAGTGAAGTATGGGTGTACTTTTCTTTATAAAAGAGGTGTGCATTGGTAGGAAAGGCATGGCAAATATGGGCACAATCAATCACACAAACCCTAGAGCTGGTGGGAATGCCAGCATCTAGATCAGGGGTGGCGAACCTTTTTGAAAGCTTGTGCCCAAATCTACAGGAACATTCTTAAAAAATGAACTTGCATGCCAATGGTAATTTTTGCACAGCATATTGACGTTTATTACTATTGTTCTAATTCCACAAAAAAAAACAATGCATAAGGGCAATCTAACAAAGTTTGTTTAGGCAACCAATACCTTGGATTTTTTTCAATAGAACAGATATAGTCATTGCATGTTATTAATCAATATTTATTCACAGAAATTATGATTAATGTGCAACAACAATAAAACATGTACAAACCACGTTAAACTGTATACAGTATTTACTATTCTTATAAATTTATATCCAGTGTAAACTTAAATGCAACAAAAGGAAACACACAAATCAGAGCTAAGGACAACCTTTATCCTCTCTTATCACCCAGATGCTAAAATTTCAAAATGGTGGTTTTCGCACCCATCCAGCTGGCACCAATCTAGCATGAGAGATTCCCCCTACCCCCATTGTGCCATTTTAGTTCACTGTTTTAAAAAAAGATTTTGACTGTTTCAGTTATCTTAATACTAACAATAATCTAGCTCTTCCAATGAAAGTTGCTATAGATTCAATCAGAGAATTCTCACTTTGTATTTATTATTGTCATGGAAAAAATAAAGAGGAATTATTGCTAGTTGCCACGTGCCAAAACCTTTCTCCTGCATGCCACCTTGGGCATGCGTGCCACAGGTTCACCATCCCTGCTCTAGATTTTTAAGTAATGCACTTAAGGGATCTCTTCAGCATTCTCACCAATCCCACATGCTTTGCATGCAGGATCATTCCATTTCCAGCCTTAGCAGTAGCAACATACCATCTTGCTGTAACATCCTCTCTTGCGATGGCAGCTTTGGTTCTGCCTGACCCATATATATAAGTCTGGTGACAGGATGTGAAGTGTGGTTGTCAGCATAGTTGTTAGGTAAAGTTTGGGTGGGTGGGAGTGTGCATGTGTGTGCAGAGGCTCAGCTCTGAGCCTAGTCTTTTGATTTAGTTTGTGTCCTGTATGGAATCAGCCCTTGTCTGCTTGTGAAGACTGGAGAGCCAGTCAGAAATCTTTCCAACTCCTCTGCCTGAGTGTGAAGAAAGACTGGAGAGCTGGCTGTACAGGAGAGGACGATGTCTACTGGAAGTACAATGGGGCGACTGCCTACAAAGTACACAGAAAGGATACGAGGAGCCCAGTGAGCAGAAGAAAAGGACATTGTAGGCTATTAAGTGCAAAGGTGCCTTAATTGACGATCCTTTTGCTAGTAGCAGAACTGATTAAACTGGGATCACAGACACAAATATGTCAAAGGCAGGGGTCTTTAACTCCAGTCCTGGAGGGCCACAAACCAGTCAGGTTTTCACAATGTCCCAAATCAATATGTATGAGATATATTTGCACGCACTGCCCCTATTGTATTCAAATTTATCTCATGCATATTCATTAGGGATGTCCTGAAAATCTGACTGGTTTGCGGCCCTCCAGAACTGGAGTTGGAGATCCCTGGTCAAAGAAATACTGAGTGGGAGGGTTTGTGATGAGGTCTATAGTATTGCCTGTCCCCATCCAGAGAGATTATCAACAGGCCCCTTTAAGAGAGTCTGCAGCCCAGGGCTGGGAGGACGTGGCTCCCAGGGAGAGGTTAAAATGCCAGCAGGCTGCATGAGGGACAGGGAAACAATGGAGCCAGAGATGCTTTTCAAGCAAGCCGTGTGAAGGTAGGAGCTTTAGCTGGGGCTGGCGGAAGCACCGGGAGAATCAGGCTGTGAAGGTTTAACAGCTGGGATAGAATAAAGCTGACACTGCATGCCTAGGCCTCTGCAGTAGATCAGAATAGTTTTATTTGTGTGGGCTAGGAAGGTTAGGCTTACCTTAGTTAGGGCGTTTGAAGAGATTTAGTTAGTGCAGGACAGGCAGGCTTTGTTTTGCCTGCTAGAGGGTATTAAATAATTTGTTGAACCTGGAGTACTGCAGTGTTAACTCAGCTGCAGAAAAGTGAGCTGTGATTGTGGTTTACAAGTGAATAGTGACAAGCCAAAATGGAGCGGCTCCTCTGGATGCCGGTAGAAGGGCAGAAACAATAATAACAATGTCAGCAGTGGTTACAGAATCTTGTGCAGACGCAGGAGGAGCTACAGAGGAGTTGCCTGCAGAGACTGCAACTCTACCCTCCAGCGCAAGTGCTTCTTAAAATGACAGCAGAAGATGAACCGGACCACTTCTTGGTAAACTTTGAACGGATTGCCTGCATAGTCGGGTGGCCAGAGGTTTTTATTTGTTTATGTTTCGACCTTTTGATGGTTGTTTAGATGAGCATGTTATTTAATTTTTATGACATTGTTTGATATGGTTTTATCATTATTTCCCTGTGTCTGCAGACTGTGTTTTATAGTTTGACTTTTTGTTTTCATATGTATTTATCTATATTGTACCAATTAAATTATTTCATAATTTTTCCCTCTTGTGATTATCTTTGAGACTAATACCTCCTAAAGAAGGCACCAATCGAAATGCGTTGGGGTGTTTAATAAGGATGTTTAAATAAAGGCTTTTATCACCAGCACTGTGTGGCACACCTATTTTGTTCTGTTCCTTTATCACCTACGAATGTTTGTGCTCTATTTTGGACTGCCGGGTGGCCAGAGGCGACATGGACCACTTATTAGGGAAATCAGCTGATGGACAGCAGTCAGGCTGCATTCCAGGTTGCCAACATAGATGGGTGAGCTACATATCGTACAGCTGTCAAGGCCAACATATTGGAATGGGCCGACTGTACCCCAGAGGCCTATAACCAGCAATTCAGAATGGGGGACTCCAGATAAAGGAGAGACTTCAAAGGTTCCTCTATAGCTTGAAGGATCTCGCATGGAAGTGGCTGTAAAAGGAGGGAAGGAGCAAGCCCAATATAGCCAAGATTGTGCTGTTGGAGACGTTTTTGGAGGGCTTGACTGCCCCGATGAGTCAGCAAGTTCCGTCAGCACCTCTAGCTTACACTGGAGAGTGCACTGGAAATAGCGGAGGGATATTTCGCAGCCGGTGACTGAAACAGACAGTGAGAAGGGAAAGAAGTCACCCGTTAGCCCAGAAGGACAGGAGGGGAAATTGGAACAGATGTTGTCTCTTATGTTCCAACCCCCAAAGTCATCTCCTAAGCGAGGGCATGGCTCCAACCATGATTGCATTATCTTTTTTAGGTGTGGAGCTTGGGGACACTTTGCTTGAGAATGTTCACTAGGAACGGAAGAACCCATGGAGATCTGCGTAACCATCCCTCACACTTGCGCTTTTGTGGACAGTCCTCACCCAGGGGCACAGAACTTTGTGATTCCTGTGGAGCTCGAGGGGACTCGCATCCAGGCCTTCATATATTCCAGAAGTGTGCAACCCTTATTTGCTGGGAAACTGTAATCCGGTTCCAAATTGACTATGCAAAGACAGTAACACTGGCCTGTGTGCATTGAGATCAATGGCAGTATTTAATGGCACAGTTCTCATGAAAGACTCCAGCAGAACAAGTCCCATTCGAGGTCATGGTGCTGCCTTGGCTCCCGTATCCAGTGGTGATCAGCCAAAACTACCCAAACTTCAGAGCGATATGGGCCTGGCTAACTGATGGCTCAGCTAAGTCAGACCAGGAAGATTTCCCAGAGATCTTCCCCCTAGAAGACCTGGATCTATATGTCAAGACTCCCAAGTCTGCTGAGATCTATTATACAGAGCGGCTGAGGGGGCCCTAAAGGGGGAAGTGATAGAACAACTGATAGTTCCCCGGTCTTGTCGTCAATAGGTATTATCGTTGGTCCATAGCCATTTATTAGGAAGACATCTGGGAGTGGAGAAAATATTAGAGCATATTTTAGCCAGATTTTTCTTGCCCGGGGTCCATAAACAGGTATATTGTCGGTCATGCTCCACCTGCCAACTTTATAACTCTGCTAGAGTCCGACCTGCCCCTCTAATGCCTATCATGGAAACCCCATTGGAAAGAGTGGCCATGGCTCTGGTAGGTCCATTGGAGGGAACTGCCTGAGGCAGCAAGTATATTTTAGACATACTAGACTACACTACTCGCTACCTGGAATCCATTGCTCTAAGGAACATGAAGACTACCATGACTGGAAACGCCCTCTGGGAAGTATTTTCACGGTTGGGAATACCAATGAGATCCTCGCAGATCAAGGAACACCCTTTGTATCCAAGGGAATGAAGCAGGTGTGTAACTTGGTGAAGGTCAAGGTGCTGCGAACATCAGTATATCACCCACAGATGGATGTCCTTGTTGAGTGATTGACTAAAACTCTGAAACAGATGTTTAAAAAGTTCATGCAGGAAGACGGCCAAGAGGTATATCGGATGTGGTAAGTAAAACCTGGGAAGAAGAACCCCATGCTGGACGTAATTTGATGGAGTACATTATACAAATGCAAGACTAGCTGAGGAAAACTAGAGAGGTGGCCAAACTCAGTCTGGAAAAAGCCAAGTCGAGCAGGTTAGAGGCTATAATCGGGCAGCCATGCACCACACCTTCCAACCAGGGGGCAGAATTTTATTTTTGCTGTCCTCATTTGAGAGCAAATTACTCTGTAAATGGCAGGAGCCCTATGATGTTGAAGAGAAAGTAGGACCTGTTAACTACACGATTGCCCAGCCAGATAAATGGAAGAAAGCCAAAATTTACTATATTAACCTATTGAAAACGTGGACTCAGTGGAAGCTATGATGGTACATGGAAATGATTTTGGACTGGAAATTTCAGCCCTGTCAGATCCAGCTCATCCCAATTGGAGGCCGGCTTTCTGCTAACCAGAGAAGAGATCTAAGTTTGATCCAGTGGAACCTGAATGTGTTCTCCATCCACCCTGGATGAACCCACCTCATTTGTCATTATGTCATTACTGACCCTGGGGTGGTTATCTGGCAATGACCCTATCAGATTCCAGAGGCCTGGCAAAAGACCATCGCCCAGGAGTTGGAAGAGATGTTTAACCTGGGAGTTTTTGAAGAGTCCATGAATGATTGGATGTCACCTATCATCTTGGTTCTTAAACCCGATGGGAACATCAGATTCTGCATTGACTTCCAGAGGGTCAATGCAGCTTCTAAATTAGAAGTGTATCTCATGCCTAGAGTAGATGAGTGAATCAAGTGGCTTGGGGGAGCATGCTTTATATCAACCTTGTTTCTGACCAAGGGGTTCTGGCAGGTAGCCGCCAGGGAGAAAACTGCTTTTTTGACACTGCAATGTCTGTTCCAGTTTACAGTTCTGCCCTTTGGATTACATGGGGCTCCTATCACATTTCAATGCCTAGTTGACCGCCTACTGAGACCGCACAAGGAGTATGCGACTGCCTACCTTGACAATATTGTCATCTACAGCAGAGACTGGACCACTCATCTAACCCAAGTACAAGCCATGTTGGTAGTGTGTGGAAGGCTGGGCTGATGGCCAACCCCAAGAAATGTTTTCTGGAAGGACCTCAACAGCGGAAAGTAGATGCCATTGCCCAGGTCCCCACCTCAGACTCAAAGAAAGAAGTTCATCCCTTCCTTGGACTGATTTGCTATTAATGCCGGTTCATCCCTAATTTTGCAGAGGTGGCAAAGCCATTAACCAATCTCTTTTGGAAGAGAGCTTTCAAATGGATCCAGTGGTCACTGGACTTGGACCTGGCCTTCCAGCATCTAAAGAAGGCCATGGGCTCTAAACCCATCCTGAGTAGCCCTAATTTCTCTCTATCATTTATTGCGCAAATTGATGCCTCAGAGGTGGGCTTAGGAGCCATTCTAGTCCAGAAAGTCAGGAGTGAAGAACATCCCATCACATTCATCAGCAGGAAACTGTTTCCTTGGGAGAAGCATTATGCAGTGATCGAGAAGGAGGCACTGGCTGTCAAGTGGGTGTTTGAAACCTTCAAATACTACCTGCTCAGCCATCTGTTTACTCTAATAACAGATCACCAACCCCTCAAGTGTCTGGCTTGGCATAAAGAATCCAATGGTTGTATTATGTGCTAGTTTTTGAGTCTCCAACCCTATCAGTTCCAGATCCACCATAGGACTGGTCGGACTCACCTGAATGCAGACTTCCTTTCCCGGGTGGGGGTCCTAAGTGAGGCAGGCACTCAATGGGACATGGTTGAGCTGAGGGGGAAGGTTTATGATGGTGTCTATAGAATATTGCTTGTCCCTCTCCAGAGGAATTATCAATGGGCCCCTTTAAGAGAACCTGCAGCCCAGAGTTCAGGGCTGGGAGGGTGTGGCTTCCAGGGAGTGGTTTAAACCCCAGCAGGCTGAAAGAAGGAGGGAGGCCTGTAGAGCCAGAGGTCCTTTCTAGGCAAGCCGTGTGAATGTCAAATAAAATAAACATAAACATAAACACAATGTAGGAGCTTTAACTGGGGCTGGAGGAAGGAACGGGAGAACTAGGCTGTGAAGGTTTAACAGCTGGAATAGAATAAAGCTGACATTGTTTTCTTAACTGCTGCCTGTTCTGTCTTTTAAACAAAACCCCTTTCTATCACACTCTATATTACCATGCTCTGTCACCAAAGACCATGTAATTGCTGTACTATACTTTACTGCTTGTTACTGTTGGAATTGGACATTTATCATGGTACAGAGAATTGGAGTGCCCATATCAGATTTAAGAACCTCTTTAATTTATATGCCACGGGCCTTGAGGAGATTTCCTTCCTCCCTGTGGAGAATCTGCTCCCTGTCAATAAGATTGAAGCAGTAGGATAGAGCCTGGAATATATTTTTTCTGTGATCTGAACCCTGTAAGACCTGTCTGCTGCACTACGGCAATGGAGAGTTTACACAGAAATGGCTCCCTATTGGCGCAGAGGCTGATTTTAAGCCAAAAAATGGATTTTTGTGGACTTTTGAAGCTTTCAACAAAGTTTGAAAATGTACGCAAAAACACTCATATAGTCAAAGATGTCCACCATTGCTGCCTGCCCAGGGAACAAGACTGAGGGGAAAGCATGTGAAACTGCCAGGAAGAAGGGATTACTGCACATGCTGCTGACATCACAAATGACCTTAAGCCCAGGAACTAATCGAGAGATGCCCCGTCACCCGTAGAAACGTGACTACACTGACATATACAAAGTGTGCTCTTTAAGAGAATCACACATTCATACTGCCACGCTTGGACATCAACCCTGACCACACTTAAGACCCACAATTGCTGCACCTAGCTCTAGTGCCGAGGACTGTACCTGCCAGTCTGTTGTCACTGCCTGTAGTAGCTATACTGTATTCCCACACTGAGGACCACCCCAGAAACCACGCTGCATTCTCTGATTTCTATCACTGGCCTGGCAACAGCTAGTGAGGAAAGGAGAGCCTCTTATACAGAGAATGAAGCAAACAACCTGATCGAGACTTCAAAAGAGATAGCAACAGCAGAGCAATATAACCGTGAGTATCTGCAAAGAGACCGTGTCACTGAGGGAGAACCCTATACCACCTAGCATGTCAAGGGTAGGGTATGGCTAACCACTGAGAATGCTAACCTATGCATTTCATATAAATGCACAGACTGCCATATGAGGCAGTGATTGATGTCTGTAGTCCTATATTGTGGAGGCTTCCGGAGCTGCTTATCTGAGAAAGAAGACATAAGAGAGACCACCTCACTAGGATTCTCAAACAAGATCTGGGAGGCCATCTTTACTCTATCTGGTCCAGGATGTGGATAAGATGCAGCCAGCCCAAATTCACAAATGTTCTCTGGCAACAGTTTGCACAGTGGACGACATAAAGAAGATAGCCATGTGGACAGCCTCCCCTTTATCACTATGATCTTTAAACAGGACACTGTTGGAAGTTTCCTCAACCCAGGAATCTAAGGAGTCAGTTGTGGCATTGTAGGGTCATACCTCTAATACCCAGCTTTTCTAATTGGCCATGATCAACTGCAGCCCTCAGAAATGACTTCTGTCAGGGTCACCTTCATCAATCTGTTCCCATAGTGGTAGTTTTGCACCTATGGGACACATCTGACTAATCAATCCAATTGGGTCACAATATTCAAAAGAATATATGCATTCAGTGGTGGCACTGAAGCATAAATCCTTTGTTTTAAAAGTTGTTGTTGCTTACGGGGTCATTTAAAAAGCCTTATTGGTGATTTTAATGTCTGAAAATGGGCATACAGATATTGAAACTATTTTAGAAAGCAGTTTCAAAGATGTCCCAGGTGAGATGAGGAACGGAAGCATGGCATAGGTGTATCTAGGATGTTCCTAAGAACCTGGACACCTTTGCCTGATTTCAGAAACCCCCTGCAAATCCTGAGCAGTGTCCAAGTTTATACCTGCTCTAGGCATGAATAGGTACTGGAAACGTGTTTGTTTTGCCAGACAAAATCCAGAGAGTGTGGAGAAGGAGATCCATGTTGACAACAAACACTGACGGGTAAGAAGCGTTCTTGTTTTTATTTTGCCGGGATGCATTCTAGTAGGAGACAGACATTGATGGTTCGTACCTAAAACATGGTGGCTGGAAACCACTGTCTGTGATTCATTTTATTAGGCTAATAAAGAGATGCCTGATAGATACAAGGAAGACTTTGAGTGGCTGCACTCCTTCAAAATTGAGCAGGAACAATTAAAGAGAAGATTAAAAGGATAGAGTAATGGAAATCAGATAGACAGAAGAGTTCTGTAAGATTACGTGAGTAAGTGACAATGTTGAAGGCGGTTTTCCAAGCCATTTATCAGCGTAAACATCAGTTTGCATGGGTAAATTGGCTAATCTGAAAATTGTCATCTTCTACTGGGCCAAAAGTAGGATTTCTACAGCAGGGATGAAAAGAGGTGTTCCTGAGCATGTCTTTAGGTCTGGGGAGTACTATGGCATGCTTACATGCTATTTAAAATATGAGCGCTATATTACACCTCCCTTGGCTACCTGCACAAATAACAGGTGCAATGTACATTGGTGCTTTTAGTGTAGGTACAGTACAATAGCATAGCCAACTTTCAAAGAGGGACTAGCTAGCATGGGGATTATTTTGGAAACACTATTGGCGCTTTGAACATCTGAAAACAGGCATAGAGATGTCCAAAGCATAGAGACATCTTCAGAATCATTTTAGAAGGCGAATTTGTGGATGTCCAAGTCTGAACGGGGGTGTAGTGGAGGCGTACCCAGGAACCTGGACATCACTGCCTGATCTCAGAAATGTCTGGAGTTGCTTCTAAGTTTGGACCTGCTCCAGACATGAATAAGCATCGGGAAAGTGCTTGTTTTGGCTGTAAAACATCCAGAGGGGGTACAGAAGATAGCAGTCCATCATCCTCAATACAATGTCAACAACAACAGCAGCACTGGGATTTGAACCCTGATTGCCCTGTTACTGGCCCATTACTGTAATCATTAGGCTAGTCCTAGATGTCCAGGTTCTAAAATACTATTCTGGGGCCATCTAGGTAGACACCCCCCGCTGCTGTCCGTATCAGGCATGTCCCCGTTTGTGAAATCGTGCCTGAACTTGGACGTGCCTGCTTTTTCTTCAGACGTTCTGGCTTAGACTCCCAGATTGCACTTGGAAGTCCTTTCTAAAATTCCCCTTCATGTGAATAAGAAGGGCAGTTCTGTAATAGAGAGTCTAGGAAGCGAAGGCACATAGGTGTGTGCACATATTTTCTAAAGACAACTTAAGCATCTGTTCGCCTTTATAAAACAGCTCACTGAAAAGATGCTGCACAGACTTAGACCTGCTCTGAGGCAGGCATAATTTGTGCTTGTACTTGCTGGTAAGGACTGCTGTTATAACATGCATACATTCATAATTGTTAATCCACCCCACAAAGACCTATGTATATGGGGCAGTTTCTCCAAATGGGTTAGTTTGGCGCATCCAACACAAACCAATACCCTTGACCTTACTTACATAAATAAATTAATCTTACCAATATAAATAATTATTTCATACACTTCAACAAGGCACAAATGACCTCAGGATGGTCTTACCCCGAATGTGGCAAACTAGTCACCATAGGGTTTAAGAGCAGACACTCACATCATGGGTTACTGCCTCTATACATTTGTAATACAAATCTCAATCTAACAACGCTAACAATGTCTAACACGACCTTACCACCTACCAACAAAACACTAAACAAGATGTATGGTAGGGGAAAGAATTTTAGAGACCTACTATGTTCTGCAGTCTCTAGCGACATTTATTTATTTATTTAGTGTACACTTGTATCCCGCTACTTCCAGCGTTCAGCAGCGGCTTTCTATACATAGTGGTGCGGCTGTACAGGCCGGATTTGGAACATACAGTGTGATTTCAGGGGTGGGTAAAAAGCATCAAACGGTCACATATTTACATTTGATTGTATCAGAGGAGACTTTACATATATACATTTGATTGTTTGTGAGGAGGCTTCACATATATACATGTACACATATATTACATATTACAAGAGGCGTTTCATACTGCTGTGTGTTATTCAGGCTGGCAAGGTGCCTGAATAGAGTAACACTCTAACTAGGTTATCTTTATCTTTATCTTTATCTTTATTAAAACATTTGATCAACCGCTACTGCCGAAGCATAGAGCGGTGTACAATAAAAACGTTTCTACTGCAAATTATAGAAAAGAACGCCATAAAATGAAAGGAAAGTAAAAAAACCACACACATATAGATAAGATTACATAATCAATTAAAGAGACCTAACATAACCTACTAAAACTAAAAAAGGGTAACAACAACAACAGACATAAAAACACACACCAGCAACGGGGGAACAACTTCAGGGAGGTTGTAATGGGTCTGAAAGAGGTGAGTCTTCAGCTTCTTCCTGAAGTCCTTCAAGTCCATGTTTGCTCGCAGTTCATGGGGCAGTTGGTTCCAGAGTATTGGTGCAATAAATGAGAACGCTCTGTTGGTGGTGTTTGCGTTGCAATTTCTCAGGCTACTCGGGACATGAAGGGTGTTGCAATTTACTGTTCTCCTGCTTCTGGTGATTGGTTGATCGGATATTAAGGTGTTGAGGTATGAGGGTGCTACATTATGAACGAGCTTGAACGTGGTTACTAAGAGCTTATATTGGACGCGGGCCTTGATGGGGAGCCAATGAAGCTCGATTAGTACTGGAGTGATGTGTTCGGTTAGGCCTTTTTTCATGATAATTCTGGCAGCTACGTTTTGTGCTAGTTGAAGTATGTTAAGGTTTTTTTTGGGCAGACCTTGTAATATAGAGTTGCAGTAATCCAGGTGGGAAATGATGAGGGCTTGTGCCACTGTCCTGAAGTCAGAGTGGTCAATGATATTCCGTAGCGGTTGCAGGATTCTTAATTTGCGGAAGATGGCCCGATTGGTGATTCGGAGGTGCTTTTCCATATTTAAGTTACTGTCCAGCATCACGCCTAGGTATTTTATTTCAGGCTTTGTGGTATAGACATTATTGTTCATGGTGACCGTTGGTGGTGGGTTAAAGTCAGGTTTTCTGGAAATGCACATCACTTCTGTTTTTTTATGGTTTATTGACATATTATTCTGTTGTAGCCAGTGTTGTAGTTCACTTAGGCATTTTTCGAGTTGATTGAGGTTGGGGTTGTTTATGTCGAGATGAGTGTAAAGCATCAAGTCGTCTGCGTAGATATGGTAACTGATGTTGTGGTTCTGTAGGATTTCACAAATAGGTCGTAGATATAGGTTGAACAGAAGTGAGGATAAGGCAGAGCCTTGTGGTATGCCTTGAGTTTGAGGGAAAGCAGAGGCCTTTGCGTTGTTGAATTGGACTTGCTGCATTCTGTTATTTATGTAAGATGCGAACCATTTCAGGGGGGTCCCCGATATGCCTATGGAGGCAAGTCTGTCCAGGAGTGTTGCATGATGCACTGAATCAAAGGCAGCTGATATGTCTATAAAAATGAGCATGTACATTTTGCTTTTGTTTTCAAGACCCTTGTGTAGTTTGTCCATTAGGGCTAGTAGGAGAGTTTCCACTCCATGATGTTGGCGGAAGCCGTATTGATGATCATCTAGGGCATTGTTAACATCAATGTGGTCCTGCAGCTGTTGCTGGACAGCCTTTTCGATAATCTTGGCTAAGAAGGGTATGCTGGATATCGGACGGTAGGAGGTAGGGTCGCTCTCGTTAAGAGTTTTGTTTTTTAGGATGGGTCGTATGAGAGATTGCTTGAGTTGTGCTGGCTTGATCCCTTGAAGTAAAGATTGGTTTACTATATGGGTGATATACTTAGCTGCATCCTGTTTCACCGCCTTAATCCAGGCTGCTGGGCAGGGATCGAGGGGGAAAGTTGTGGTGTTTAAGTTGGTAATTATGTTGATGATTTGTCTGTCGTCTATGCTTCGGAAGGTGTCCCACTCTTGGTACTGGTTTGCACTGTTTGATGCGAGTGTTTTTTGCTGGGTGTTGATTGTAGCCGTCCCTTGGGTGAGGTGTGCAGGCGTTTGCAGTATTAGCTTGTTGTCTGGTGGGTTAAGCTTGCTGACATAATGGACAGCTAGAGTTTGGGCTGTCATTGTACCGTTTTGGTTTGTTGGTTGGGATGTCTTGGTGAGAGATTTGACAAGTTCAAAAAGTTGTCATATATAGTGGTGTGACATATGAACATAAGAAGTGTGGGCGATGTTCATTTTGTGGGATCATGGAAAATCAACTGGGTTCCAATTATAGAAAGAAGAGCAGTTTGTATATCAAGGATACTTCTTGCAATACTTCTTTTGTGGTTTATGTGCTATGGTGCCCTTGTTCTAAATTATATATAGGCAAAACTACTCGCCCTTTAAGGACACGGCTAGCTTAACACATATACAGTATTAGTAAAGCCAAATTAGAAACACTGTTAGTTCAACATTGCATTTCTTGTAGTCATGTTTTTGAAGATCTTCATTGCACGATATTAGAATATATCCCCCCAGATATATGGAGAGGAGACAGAAGTAGTTTGTTACTTCAAAAAGAACAAAGATGGATATATGACTTGAAAACCCTAGATCCCAATGGATTAAATGATAAAATTGAATGGACACTTTTTATTTAAATCAAGGTTGATTTACTGTGGAGTTCTGGTCTTATTCCTTGCGTTTTTTTATGTTTTTTGAGGCTCTTCGTTGTTCAAGTTTGAATTATATTGTGTGTTGATTGAGGGTTGTAAGAAATGGTTACGTCACCTTCTGTGAGCGAATCATAGGTTTAGATGTCTTTTAAAAGTTATTGATGTCAGACGCTATCGAGGTGTAAGTAGGGAGATACTATGGGGTATGTTTACTAAACTGCAGTAATGTCATTCGCGGTAGGTTCCGCGGTAAAGTAGAGATGCCCATATAAAGGCATGGGCGTTGCATCGTTACAGCAAGTTGACAACTAACGCGCGTTAAAAGACGCCTTAGACTAATGAGCGTTATATGGCGCCGTGTAAAGCGCCTTGTTAGGCGCCTTGCAAGGCACTTTATAAGGCGCCCTGTAAGGTGCCTAGTAAGGTGCCCTGTAAGGTGCCTTATAAGGTGCCTAGTAAGGTGCCGTATAAGGTGCCTTATACGGTGCCTAGTAAGGTGCCAAGTAAGGTGCCTTATAAGGTGCCTAGTAAGATGCCATGTAAGGTGCCATGTAAGGTGCCTTATAAGGTGCCTTATAAGGTGCCATGTAAGGTGCCTAGTAAGGTGCCATCTAAGGTGCCCTGTAAGGTGCCTCATAAGGCGCCCTATAGGGCCTCCTAGACTAAGCACCATATTAGGCACCCTTGGACAAGGCACCGCAGAAGGCACCCTGGGCTATGGAACCATAGGTTAAGGTGGCCTAACAAGGTTATGGTGTCCTAGGTTAGTGTGCCCTAGGGACTGCAAGGTGCCTCAGGATGACATGCATGACCTGTGCGGAACAGAGACAGATGTAGCCCTAACACTAGATAGAGCACTCAGGAAAGACAATGAACAGGTGAGTGAAGGAGGGAGAAGTGGGAGCCGCTGGACCTGCCATATCTGCGGGCATCCCATGTGCCTGCCGGTACCGAAGACAAACATGGTGGGGCAGCTGTACCACAGCACAGGGTGTTGGCAATGTAAAGTGCCAGAAAAACAGTTGGTGGCAGACAATGGGAATACATGTCCCCCAGTGGAGGCAGAGGTGGCAGGATAGTTACAATGATGGGTGGACAGAGGAGTGGTGGTGCCATGCAGATCAGGCACAGGTGAGGCAAGCATGAAGAGGCGCAATGCAGGAAAGGGTATGACATGGAGTGGCAGCCTGCACTGGCAGACAGGACTCTACACAGCTGACAGACGCAGATAGATGGACCGAGGGAATGTTGGCAATTGTGGAGAGGGTATTATGGGCTGGAAGCACAGATCTGCAAAAATATGACCTCTACAGGCATGCACACTATATGAGTAGGACAGGCATGAGAGGGGGGAAACAATGAGGAACTGAACCCATGAACACTGCCAAGAATGACATTGTATTAACCAGTAGGCTATACCCCCATGGTGTATGTCACAGCAATGTCTGGGTACAGAAGGACTGTAGGTCACCGCACAAATTGTCTGCTCTGAATGCCAGGATAGGGTAACCCCACCAGTACCCATGATGCAATGCACATGCTGAATAGCTGTCTACAGCTGATCACCAAATGGGGTCTGCACCTCTCCGGTCCCCCAGCTTGGAAAGACAAACTGACAGTGTACTGGCACAGAGTAGCTACAGACCATGCCATTGTGCAGGTTCTGTGTTCACCCTGAGCGATAGGATGGATGCCCAGCACTAATTCCGCAGTACATGTGCTACTAGAGATAGGTCCTGCTGTACTTCCCCATCACTACCAGTGTGTAACAGTTGTTCTGTGCAGTACAGCCGAAGGTAATTTGGTGTCCATCTGTATCCTGCAGTCACATGTAGCCCTGTGGGACCAGACACCAGCCAGATTAGTGTGTACTCTGTGTGAGGGTCTGGCTGACATGGGCAACTGTTAGCAGGGCAGAGGGGTTCCTAGAATTGCATGAGGTGTGTGTAGCGGTGGCTGTATAGGTCACAGTGGTATACACTATATATACCAAAGGGCCCACATCACCCTTTTGTAGGTAAAGAACAGTGCCCCCACCCCACGGAAGCAACTTCCATCCTGTTTGTACGAGACAGCCCTCCAGGCACTGTTTCCTCTAAGCTGTGCGCGGGTGCGCACGCACACACCTCACCGAGTGAGCGCACATACTTTATAACAGAGCGCACAAAAATTACGGTTCTGATTCTGATAGAAAACAACACAGACATCTTAAAATTTAAAAGTTGTTGTGTATTTACGGTTTTCACAAGTTCTACAATATTATCTAGTGCATCAATGTGGTGTACATACTGTATTCTGACGTGTAGTCAAATTTTAAAGTATAGAACTCCGAGTGTCATTATGTGATGCACAAAAATGTAACCTTCCTTCAAAAGCTGCACAGCTGATATTTTATGCGCACACAGCCTACAGAAAATTAGAGGGAACATTGCCTCCAGGGTTGGTGGGCCAGAGCCATACCTATGACTGGGACAGTTCTAGACCAGCAGCAATGCTGTGGGTTAGGTCCGGAAACCCCAAGTGCCTCCCACCACTGTCTGCCAATCACCAGCAGACAGCACAGTCAGACTGTACCTTAAAGGTGTTCCGACCATGCACAGTCTAACTGCAGACCGTCCACCAGGAGCTATGTGTGGCAAGCAGGCATCTCAGTGATTGGGACCCCAGCACTGGGGAACACAAATATATCACTAGAGACAAATAGTGTAGAGTGCTATGTGGGAACCTAGACCTGCCATGGTCACTGCTCGTTCAGAGTGAGTGTCCTCCCAGCATGCCATGCTGTGGCCACCCTGTCCATGCAGGTGGTGGTCAGGCACTACAGTGTCCTAGCCATTGCCCCACACCTTTTGAGGATGCATCCTGGCCAATCTGCCCTGTCCGGGTCATACCCAGAATACCTTGCTCTTCATTATGCATCTAATCAGGCTAACGCTGGTAACAGGGGGACATTTTGGGCCCAGTGAAGTGTGGGCAGCCACAGAACAATGGATAGACATACAAACATGCTCACTCCTTTTGCAGCATTATACAAAGATAGGGGTGGTTGGCAGCCCTGCCCACCACACTAGTCCTGAGCACAGTGCCAACATTGCTAAACTGTGCAGGGGATAGTAGATAACATCATCCCACTGCTGGGGCCAACAGCCTGCCACTCCATGCATCATTGGATTGTGGAGCCTGTGTGAGTGGGTGTTTGCCGCTGCTTTGGGCTTTGCACATGTTGCTGTTGTATCTGCATTGTAGGGCAAAATATAGGGACATGCTCTGCAGGAACCAAAGCTGGGACTTGAATCTGTGACCCTCTGCTCCTGGACACACTGGCTGGGTGTACTGCACCACACTGATGCCATAGATGCATGGTAGTCCCTGGGGCTACTTGCACTTTTCCTCAGCCAGACCTTTTATGTTGCACTGCACACCACATACTGCTACAGAGCATGTCCTAGGTCCACTGCAGGGAGGTGGCACTGCCCCCTTCAGTACGGGCACACGCCCCCCTGCCAAGCTGACGTGGCCATTTGCTGTTGGTGCTGGTAGTGCGCAGTCCCAGGCCATCCACTGTGTAGGTAGGCGCCCACCTAGGGAGTGGGTTCTGGGGTGGGGGGGGGCATATATGGACATCCTCACATCCCCCCATCACTGCCTACCACTATTATGTCCCCTACACATGGGGGCGGGATGGCTTGGGGGATGTCAGGTCGGTGCCCTAGCGACAATTGGCTAGGGTGGACCAGGTAGATATTGGTGGATTGTGTTTGGCCTTGGTTAACTGCTGTCTTGCAGATCTCCGGTGTCTATGTTCCTATGTGACACCTAGGTACCCGCCTGGTCCACCCTGTGCCCCAGCTGCCCATGCTACATGTCCCGCCTGCGGCCCCCTATGCCCCATTTGCACCATCGCCATAGTGGCCATTCATACTTTGGCACTGTGGTATTGCTGTACATGGAGCACTACTATCACAGTTTTTGGGCTCCCTGCCTGGGCTGTACATTGCTGACATGAAAATGGTTTCTCTCTCCTGCATATGTGCATCTAACGGCAGGTTTTCAATCGCGTTAGGATTCAGCTCTTCAGATCAGCGCGTTAGTGTGAATGGAGCCTCTCCCCGCCCACACTCCGCCCATTGACCCCCCTTCTCTCCGCCCTCTCTCCACCTTCTGCGGTGTTTACCGCGCCGTGGAACGTGAACGATCGTTAAGTAACGTTAACGCGTGTTATGAGACGTTACCGCAGTTTAGTAAACATACCCCTATGTATCCGACATAGAGAAAGTGAATTGCCAATATTGTTACCGTGAAGAAACGTAATCAGAGAAACAAAAGCTTTTGTCGGGTTACTATATCTTTTGCCAGAACGGTGGGTTTATTGTACCTCTTTCCGGGACGGTGTACCTTTGTCATGGCGCAAGGCAGATTGAGCCGATGGAAGTAGAGGAAAACACACAGGGCAGTTTTAAAAACAGCAGTGCAGAGCACATGGCTAGGGGTTGTCAGGGGCAACTAAGCAAAACAAGAGCACAGGCTGTAGAGAAACTCTCAGAGATACCATTACGTCATAGCTCATCAGCAAAGCAGAGACAGCTGCAGAGAGTTGAGCTAACTCAAGTCTCAAGGAATGATGCAGATAAAAAAAGGTCAGTCTTGAGCAGAGCAGAGACACATGCAGAGAAACGTACAGGGATACGAGCAGATTCACGTACAGGCACATGTGGAGAAAGAAGGAAACACAGAGACGCAAGCCAGGAGTCAGCCTCAGTCTCTGAGGTGGAGAGAGAAGGAGACATTGAGAGGACTCGAGGGAAAGGAAAGTACAGCGCTCAGAAAAACCAGGAGCCATACCTGGAAGGTTCAGACGTGGAATCATTCTGCACCTCAGAGGGGTTTATCCAAGAGGAGTTCACGAAGGTTAGTGCTGGGAAGTTAGGCTGCACTAAGCCAAGGTCCGTGTGGGGCCAGAGGGAGACTCCAGGATATAAACCACGAGGAGCAGGGAGAAGAGATAACCACAATAGCAGGAACCTGGGGAGCCAGAATACTTGTCCAAGAGATAATTCCCATGCTTTAGAAAGACTTCCTGTGAAAGGAAGAGAGGGGAAGAAAAGTTTCCACTTCCCATTTACACACCAGCCAGGCAGAGCTCAGCCTGAAAGCCAAAGTACCTGGACTAGAGGAGCACTGAGTTTTACCCCCAGTGGTCAGGAAGTGTGTAGCCCACTAAGGAAAGATTCCATAGTGTGTGGTAAAGAACCTTTCTGCAGTGATAGGGGGGAGTGGTGCTCTGACCCAGCCGAGAGGAGAGAAACAAACACTATTGCACCATACAGCCCTGCAAGTTATAATTATCAAGAAGCACCTGAAGATATGGATTGTGACTTTGGTGATGATAATTCTGATATGTGCAAAATGGACTGTACACTTGTTTTCTCTGATAGCATATCCTCTTTTTGTTAGGGGCCTAAGAAAGCCTGCTGGAGTGAAATCTGTGGGAGAGCACAGATTTCACAGTTAAAAGTGTGTGATTGAAAACCTGTTTTTCCCTCTTTTTGTTCAGTTAAAGCTGACAATAAGCATTTTTGTTCCCATTTGTAGTCCCTCACTTGTGTTATACCAGCTGTATGGTTTATTTGCTTTTTGATATTTGTTGCAAGAATTCTCCCGGGACGGGAAATAAAACCTCTTTAAGCATAGCTACTCGACCACAACTACCTCCTTATTTCGATTAGCTATTGGGACCCAAAATCCCTGAGGGCAACATAAAGTCCTTGCTGTTAGAAGAGGAGCAACACCGAAGCCCCAGGCTCCCGCCTTGTGGGCCAGCAAGGTGTTTGACAAGTGGCGACGTTGTTTGGATTTTTGCGCAAGATTCAAAAGGGACAAGCACAAAAAGGACTACAGTTTGCTGGAAGGAAAGCAGTCATCCGGAAGGAGAGAGAACCGTCAAGAAGTTTTTGCTACCAGGAGTGGAACCCGGAGACACCTTTTCTCACAAGCTGACCCCTGCATGGAGGCTAAGGTAAAAAGTACCTGGTCAGACGTGGGGAGGATACAGTGAGAAAGGGGGTGCTGGTGGGCAGAGAGGGGGCGGTGGAAAAAAAAAAAAAGTGTGGTGGTGTCGCACTTGGTTTTTGTTTTGTTTCTATCTCTCTAGGTATACCAAGGCAGAGGGATGGAGCTATTGGATGTAGCGGGATGGATGAAGACGCAATGGGATAAGCAAGTTGAGCTTATCCATTTCCTGCAGCAGCAAACAGAAAGGACCATACAGGAGCAGCAGCGGCCATTATTAGAGACATTGGACGCGCTTTTTTTTTTTTTTAATTCTTTATTTATAATTTCAAGAAAACAAACAGAAAAGAGAAACACAAAATCGACATTCACGATCAATATGATAACAATGAAGCTGCTGCTATACAAAGACCCCAAAAACCCACCCAACCCTCCCTCCACCCGGCTCTCTGGGCATTGACCAACCGCAAGTCTGGGTCAGCACAACAGCGACCCAAAACAGCGGCCTCGACAAAGCGTACCTCCATTAAAGGTAATGTTTACAACGTTACTTTGGAGCATGCAATATATTGATCTAGTAACTCCCAACGCGTGGTAACTAATTCAACATCATTCGGGCGATATAGTTTACAATACAATTTCTCATATTTGGAATACTGACAGACCGAGTTCCACCAGTGTGTAAAAGTAAGCTTAGGGAAAGACTTCCAATTGGCCAGGATCTGCTTAATCGCAATAGCCAACAAAAAGTTCAGTAGGAAGCCTTCCCCACGCTTTATGGCCAAACTCGGCGCCGAGGAGCGCAGGAATAATATATTCCACGTGAAATCGCAGGATAGCTTCAAGATGTGACAGATTCTCTCCCAAATTTGAGCCAGGTAATTTTTGATGTAGGGACAGTCAAAGAACATGTGAGAGTATGTGCCTGCTCCGGTCTGGCAGGACCAACATTTATCTGAGGCCTCTTTGTTCCATTTGGCCAGCCTCACTGGGGTTATAAAAGCCCTATGGAGAAAAAAGTAGAGTGACTGTGTGATTGCTGCCGATCGGGAGACTCTAGTTACAGGGCCCCATAGCAATTTCCATGTATTTACAGGGACTGGACCAGCCATGTCGGAGTCCCACACTCTTTTCAACCCAACCAACCCCTTTGGGGCACTGTCCCTAAGGAACGCATATAATTTAGAAAGCGCACCATGCTGTCCAATCGTGCTCCAGAGCCGACTCAGCAGCTCACTTTCCACTGGCATTTGCTGTGACTTAGCCTGAAAGTTGACAAGGCAGTGCTTGAGCTGCACCCATTTAAAGTAGTTAGTGCACGGGAGAGAATAATCCAACTGCAAGACAGTGAAATCCTTCCAGCCTTGCAGGCCCACTAACTGGCTAATCGACCAAATTCCGCACGCTTGCCAGGCTTTCCATGCGAACATTTTACCTCGTATTCGAAGTTGTGGATTCCACCAAATCGGTGAGGCTTCCACAAGTAAGTTGCTTACACCCATCCGCCTAACCAGATTCAAATAAGCATCTTGCGTCGCTCTTATAACACTACCCGCATTCAGCCATTCGGGCTGCAGAGCCCCTAGCATTGATTCCAAAGGGTAAGGAGCTGCCAGTCCTGTTTCAAACTCTAACCAGGTCGGGCATGACTCTAATGTTGCCCTGCCCAGCCATAGAGCCCCTTGCTTCAGCAAAAAAGCCTGATGGTATAGGAAAAGGTCCGGGAACTGCACGCCTCCCTCATCCCTTGCCGCTTTAAGCTTCCGAAGGGCAATGCGCGGTTGAGCATCTTTCCACAAAAAGCTAGTGAGATGTCTTTCCAACCTGGTGAATATGCTGCGCGGTAGGGGGAGAGGGAGCATGCTCATGACATAATTAATTTTTGGCACCAAAATCATCTTAATAAGCTCCAATCTGCCCCACCATGAGAAGTGAAGAAGGGACCACGATAAAGTTTTCCCTCTTATCACCTGTACTAATTCCTCTACATTCTTTTGGATCATGATCTCCATTGAGGAACAGTACCAAGCTCCTAAGTATTTGATACAATCGGCCTCCCACCTAAAAGGAAAGCTAGCCATTTCAGCAGACGTAGAGACCCTGTTAAGCGGGAAAGCCACCGACTTGTGCCAGTTAATTTTATAACCAGACACAGCAGAGTAAGACTCTATCAAGTCCAGGATTATTGGGATTTCAGATGGCTGTCCAAAAAGGAGCAAGTCATCCGCATATGCCGACAGCTTCACAACTGATACTCCCCCTTCGATGCCAGCCAGGCCGCTATGTTGCCGAACCGCCAGGAGCAGCGGCTCCATTGCCAAGTTGAAAAGCATGGGGGAAAGGGGACAACCCTGCCGGGTACCTCTATGTAATGAGAATGAACGAGACAGGGACCATTTGCCACTATACGTGCAGAAGTTTTAGCATATAAGGCCTGCACTTTTTTAATAAATCCCTCTCCAAGCCCAAACCAATTCAAGATGAAAAATAGGAAAGGCCACTCCAGACGGTCAAAGGCCTTCTCTGCATCAAGGGAGAGGGCTACATATGGCCTAGTTACCACCGCCGCTCTGTCCAGAAGATTGCATAGCAACCGTGCATTATCAGACGTGGACCGCCCAGGTATGAAACCACACTGATCTGGATGTATTATCGTTCCCATGAGAGTCGACAATCGCTTTGCCAAAACGCTTGCATAAATTTTATAGTCAGCATTTAGGAGAGAAATGGGGCGGTAGTTTCCCACTTTGCTAGGGTCTCTTCCGGGCTTCTCAATGACCGCTATAGTTGCGTCTGAAAATAAGCCTGTTGGCGCATGATTCTCTCCTAACTCCTCGTAATATTGCAATAGAAAAGGCTGCAGTTCAACTCTAAATGTAGCATAGAATTCAGCGGGTATACCATCTGGTCCTGCAGCCTTTCCTTGAGGCATAGACTTAATTGCATCACTGATTTCAGCACCCAAGAAGGGTTTGCCAAGGTTAGCAGCTTGCTGATCTGACAAGACAGGATGATCTAACTTCTCCACAAATTGCCGGAAGTCCCCTAGTTCAGCCTTTGTCTCAGATGCATATAAGGTCCTATAGAATTTGGAAAATTCCTCGACTATTTCGGAGCTGGCGGTATGCCGCACTGCTTGACTATCTTCAATAACCGTGATCCTAGTTTTTCGGCGCTGACCGCTAGCGGCTTGGGCGAGTAAGCGCCCTGATCTATTCCGCTCAACATGATATCTGGCTGACTGTTGCAGCATTACCTGCTCCACATCAGAGCTGAGAATTTCATTGTATTGGAATCTTAGTCTCTGTAAGCGCTGAAGAAGGCCAGGTACTGGTTGTTTGAGCCACAGCCGCTCGCCTGCCTTGATCTGGCTTTCCAGAGCCGTCAACTGGGCTCTACGTCGCTTGGAATCCCTAATTTTATAGCTAGTGATTGAGGCCCTCAGCGTGGCCTTGAAAGCTTCCCACCATGCCCAACTAGATGATTCTCCCAGAACATTCTCACTGAAATAAGAGGCAATAGTCGCTTTTACCTCCGCTTTAAATGTGGGTTCTGCCAGCCAAGCTCTACTAAAGGACCAACTGGGAGGAATCTTCTCAATACCTGGGAACGTCAGAGTAACCGTGATGGCTGCGTGATCAGATACTGTTACACTAAGAATCTCCGCCGCGCAGCCATCTGAGACCAGAAGCTTGGATATTAGGAAAAAGTCAATGCGGGACGAAGACTTGTGTACTGGAGAGAAGAAAGAGTAATCTTTATCACTTGGGTGGAGTAATCGCCAAATATCTACTAGCTCACACGTGTCCATTAGGGCAAAGAGCGCCGAGCTCGTCCGAGATGGGCGTTCTATTCTCCCAGGGCACCTATCTATCAAAGGATCCCGTACTTGATTAAAGTCTCCTCCCAGAATGATAAAGGGCTCTCCTGCTCTCTGTACATTCTCATTCAAGTTGCAAAAAAAAGCGGGGTCTTCCCTATTGGGCCCATAAACATTGATAAGTAAAATCTGCACACCTCCAATCATTAATAAAGATTGCGCATATCTGCCCTCCGTGTCATTGTTAGCATATATTATCTTACAGCTTAACGAGATTTTAACTAGTGTAGCTACACTATTTCTCTTGTGGGCTGCAGGTGAAGAACCCACTAATTGATATCCATTGCTCTCTAGCTTAGAGGTCTCTTTCTGAGACAAGTGAGTTTCTTGTAAAAAGATGGCGTCTGGATTCTGACGCTTACAATAGGACATAATCTTTTTACGTTTCAGCGGGGAGTGTATACCTTTAACATTTAAAGACAATATCCTGAATGGATTAGCCATGGCTATGACAGCTAAAGATATTGACAATAATAACAGCCGTAGGCTCCAAATTAAAAGATGTCAATGCTACGCAACCCCCCAGAGAGCCATTACCCTCAATCCCCCAACAAAAACAAACAGGGCTAGACAGCGAAAACACTATTACAGCATAGCGCAGCCCGGTTGAAGACCCTTAAAATAAGAAAGGAAAGAGAAACAAAATAATAATAAAAAAAGAGAAATACAGCTATAATTGTAATTATGATGAAACCCCCCATCGGCTACTTCACCCCCTGCTGCACGCTCTTTGCCATGCAGGTCTGGTTCCAGATACGAAAAGTCCCTAGGCCAGGCCCGGCCTTTAGCAGGCAACAGCACTCAAGAAAAAAAAGGAACAAGACTGTAGGCGGATTCAAGTAAGTTGCATCGCCAGTGCCTCCTGATCGGCAATATATCGTTGTAAGGCTGCAGGGTCGTCAAATGTTTTAGTAGAGTTGTTTAATGTGACTTTAAACCTCGCAGGATTGAAAAGGCCATAGCGCGCTTGTAGGCGCTGGAGCCGCGGTCGCAGGGCCAAGAATTGCCTTCTCTTCTCCACCGTATGCTTGCAATAATCCGCGTAAAAGGTTACTTTCTGCCCCTCATGCTGAAGCGGTTGCTGCTTCCTAGCAGCCTCGAGAATTTGCAGGACTTGTTGATGCCGCAAAATGCACAGGATCATTGGTCTCGGCCTCGTATTATGTTGAGCCATTATGGTTGGGATGCGATGGGCTCTTTCAATTTCCAGCGGGAACTTCAGATCAAGTTTGAGCAAAGAGGGCAGAAAGTCTGCAAGAAAACGAATCGGGTCATTTCCCTCAACTCCTTCACGAAGGCCCAGTATGCGTACATTATTGCGGCGGCTCCTATTTCCCATATCTTCTAGATTGCGTTCAAGCCAATCTATTTTCCGGGCCGCCGCAGTAAGCGTTGTGATCTGTTCAGCTTGCTTCGCTGCCATGCTTTCCACCGTCTCCACCCTGACCGTGAGTGTCTGCAATTGCATGCCCAGGATTTTCATATCGGACTGCAATTCAGCAAGAGTGTCCCCGTTCGCTTCTACTCGGGCTCTGACCGCTCGGATCTCAAGGAGCAATTCTTTGATGCCCTCGGGCCGTTCTTGCCCAGGCGCCATTTTTATCGGAGAGAGGGGATCCGTTTTAGATCTTTTAGATCCCGTAGAAGACGGCCCTGCAAATTCCAGCCGCGTTTGTTTGCCGCTCGACATGCCCTCTCAATATGCTATCTCTCAGACGCGGTTCAGGGAGGTGTTATCCCCGATGGGGGCTAAGTTAGGTGCCTTCAACCGGGAGAGTCACTCTTATGCGGCCATGCTGGTTTTCGGCTGGCTCCGCCTCCATTGGACGCGCTTTTAAAGAAGCCCCGAGAGGTCACTGAGGACGTCCCCATGGCTCTCCAAGCCGCTGGTCTAAGGTCGTATGGTGCCTTTGCATTAGGACAGCTACAACCACAGGACAATGTGGACGATTACTTGGACGCATTTGAAAGGATAGCTACTACCTTGAAATGGCCAGAGGAGCAGTGGGCCACCCACTTTGCCCTATCGCTCACAGGAGAGGCTCTTTCAGCGTACAAAGCTATGCCTGCAGAATTAGCTTCCAATTATAGTGAAGTAAAAAAAAGCGGTTAAAAGATAGATTGGGGCTTACCCCACTTCACTATCAGTGTATGTTTAGAGAGGCAGTAATTGGGCCTCGAGAAACTCCCAAAGCTCTAGCCCAGAGGTTGAAAAGTATAGCCAAAAAATGGTTGTTAGCTGAGGGAAGTTCAGTGGAAACAGTGATTGACAAAATTGTATTAGAACAATTTATGGAGGCTGTTCCAAAAGGGCTTAAGACTTTTCTGACCCTCCAGCACTGCCAGTCCTCAGAGGATGCAGCCTCTCTAGCCGAGCGGTATTTTGCGGCTGAGAGGACTGACACCCCAGGCCAAGGTAGTTGGTTGGCAGCTGGGAGGAGGAAAAGTAGCAGTAAAGGAAAATATGTGTCTGATAGGATGTATAAACCTGCCAAGTTGAATGTTAATGTCTCTGATGAGAATGTCTGTTCTGTACCCAAAGGTAAATGTTTTCGGTGTGGAAAAACTGGGCACTATCAGAGATCCTGCACAGAACACACAGTCCTGGTGACAGGGACAGAGGAAACAGAGCAGGACGAATTCCTGGTTCCAGCACAAGTAGAAGGTATTCACACACTGGCTCTACTTGACTCGGGGGCTGACCAGAGCATGATTTCAAAAAGGCTCTGGGCAGCCATTGAGGGGCCCCACCAGTCGCCCCCGAGTCAAGCAGAGGGACAAGTTCGGGTCAGGTGCGTGCACGGCGCAGCCTCACATTATCCATTACACAGTGTAAAGATAAATGCCTTAGGAACACAGCAGAATATATCGGTAGCTATAGTTCCAAAACTGCCAAGGGAGGTTGTCCTGGGAAGGGACTGGCCACCATTTAGTCAAAAAATGGATGGAAAGCTTAATAAGCCTAGCCTAAAGCCTACCCAACACCAGGTAGGAGTACAGGAGGGGGAAATAGAAGCTTTGGCCGCCAAACTCCCGAGTCCCCTGTTTGGCAAACCACAGAAGAATAGGACAGGACCACAGGTTCCCAAGAAGGGGGCACCCTTAGGGAAGGCAAAGTTCGTCCTACAGTTCTGCAAAGTGTCCAACTTGGCCAAAAGCCCACAAAGAGCCACCCCAGGAGCGGCTGGCTATGATTTATTCAGTGCGGAGGAAGCCATAGTGGGAAAAGGAGGGAAGGCCTTAATTGATACAGGCATCCAGGTGAGAATCCCAGAGGGTTGCTATGGCCGCATTGCTCCGAGATCAGGCCTTGCGGTTAAATTTTTTTTAGATATAGGGGCTGGGGTAATAGACCCCGACTATAGGGGATGTATTAAGGTCCTGGTCTTTAATTTTAGTAAGACCGACTTTAAAATCCATGTAGGCGATTGTATAGCGCAATTAATCTGCGAGCGTGTGGGTTTCCCCATAATAGAAGAAGTGTCTTCCTTACCGTCCACCATAAGGGGGGAACAGGGATTTGGGTCCACGGGCCAGGGTGAAGTCAAGATTATGACGGCCCTAGCAGAAGAGCCTAAAGAAGAAGACCTGGGTCCTCAAATTGCAGATTTGAGGGACAAGTCCAGACCTAGAGTAGGTGAAGTGCTTTCTATACCCCAGCAGCAAGAACTGGCCCAAGTCCTGGATAGGTTCTCGGACGTTTTAACTACGACACCAGGGGAAACTAACGTAGTAGCCCACGAAATTATAACCACACCGGGGCGAATAATTCGGCAACGCCCCTACCGCATGCCTGAGGCAAAAAAGAGAGAAATAGTCGAACAGGTGAAAGAGATGGTGAAGCTTGGCGTCATAGAGGAGTCACACAGCCCCTGGTCTAGTCCAGTGGTGCTGGTGCCCAAACCAGACGGATCCATTCGATTCTGTATCGACTTTCGCCGGGTGAATGAAGTGTCACAGTTTGACGCTTACCCGATGCCCCGGATAGACGATTTGCTGGATCGTTTGGGGCAGGCGAGATACCTGACCACCCTTGACCTCACCAAGGGATATTGGCAGGTACCCTTAACGAAGGAGTCCAAGCCAAAAACGGCGTTTAGCACGCCTATAGGCCTCTTTCAATTTCGCCGCATGCCATTTGGCTTATACGGCGCCGCTGCCACATGCCAGCGATTGGTGGACCAGGTCCTAAGGCCCCACCACGAGTACACGCTGGCCTATATGGACGACGTGATTATTTACAGCACAACCTGGACCCAACACCTTGCAAGAATAGAGGCCGTACTCAGGGCACTTCGCAAGGCGGGACTAACACTAAATCCGGCCAAGTGTCTGTTCGCCACAGAAGAGGCCAAGTACTTGGGACACATGGTTGGGAGGGGGGTAGTAAGGCCCCTGGCCTGTAAACTAGAGAGCGTCCGAAACTTCCCACGTCCGGGCACGAAAAAGCAAGTCCAAAGCTTTCTGGGTTTGATAGGATACTATCGTCGGTTTATACCTCACTTTGCTGAGGAGAGTATTCTATTCACTGAAATGTTACGGAAAAACGCCCCTACCACGATAAAGTGGTCCCCGGAGGCTGAAGAAGCTTTCACTAACCTAAAGGAAAAACTCTGTAGGGCACCCGTGTTAAGGGGGATAGATTTCAACCTACCCTTCATTGTCCAGACAGACGCGTCCGAAACAGGGTTGGGGCGGTAATGGCTCCGAATTTTGATGGGGTAGAGCACCCTGTAACATATTTGAGCCGAAAGCTCAATAAGGCAGAGAAAAATTACTCTACAATAGAAAAGGAGTGCCTGGCGATTAAATGGGCAGTGGAGGCACTGCGCTTTTATTTAACTGGCCGGCAATTCCTTTTGATCACAGACCACGCCCCTCTGACCTGGTTACATCAGATGGGGAACAGCAACCCTCGTCTGACCCGGTGGCACCTAGCGCTCCAACCTTTTAGCTTCGTAGTACAGCATAGGGCGGGGAGGCTGCATGGAAATGCTGATGCATTGTCACGGATTCCGGGCTGTCAGGTAAGAACTGCAGCCCATAATATTTTAAGGGGGGGGGGATCTGTCATGGCGCAAGGCAGATTGAGCCGATGGAAGTAGAGGAAAACACACAGGGCAGTTTTAAAAACAGCAGTGCAGAGCACATGGCTAGGGGTTGTCAGGGGCAACTAAGCAAAACAAGAGCACAGGCTGTAGAGAAACGCCCAGAGATACCATTACATCATAGCTCATCAGCAAAGCAGAGACAGCTGCAGAGAGTTGAGCTAACTCAAGTCTCAAGGAATGACGCAGATAAAAAAAGGTCAGTCTTGAGCAGAGCAGAGACACGTGCAGAGAAACGTACAGGGATACGAGCAGATTCACGTACAGGCACACGTGGAGAAAGAAGGAAACACAGAGATGCAAGCCAGGAGTCAGTCTCAGTCTCTGAAGTGGAGAGAGAAGGAGACATTGAGAGGACTCGAGGGAAAGGAAAGTACAGCGCTCAGAAAAACCAGGAGCCATACCTGGAAGGTTCAGATGTGGAATCATTCTGCACCTCAGAGGGGTTTATCCAAGAGGAGTTCACGAAGGTTAGTGCTGGGAAGTTAGGCTGCACTAAGCCAAGGTCCGTGTGGGGCCAGAGGGAGACTCCAGGATATAAACCACGAGGAGCAGGGAGAAGAGATAACCACAATAGCAGGAACCTGGGGAGCCAGAATACTTGTCCAAGAGATAATTCCCATGCTTTAGAAAGACTTCCTGTGAAAGGAAGAGAGGGGAAGAAAAGTTTCCACTTCCCGTTTACACACCAGCCAGGCAGAGCTCAGCCTGAAAGCCAAAGTACCTGGACTAGAGGAGCACTGAGTTTTACCCCCAGTGGTCAGGAAGTGTGTAGCCCACTAAGGAAAGATTCCATAGTGTGTGGTAAAGAACCTTTCTGCAGTGATAGGGGGGAGTGGTGCTCTGACCCAGCCGAGAGGAGAGAAACAAACACTATTGCACCATACAGCCCTGCAAGTTATAATTATCAAGAAGCACCTGAAGATATGGATTGTGACTTTGGTGATGATAATTCTGATATGTGCAAAATGGACTGTACGCTTGTTTTCTCTGATAGCATAACCTCTTTTTGTTAGGGGCCTAAGAAAGCCTGCTGGAGTGAAATCTGTGGGAGAGCACAGATTTCACAGTTAAAAGTGTGTGATTGAAAACCTGTTTTTCCCTCTTTTTGTTCAGTTAAAGCTGACAATAAGCATTTTTGTTCCCATTTGTAGTCCCTCACTTGTGTTATACCAGCTGTATGGTTTATTTGCTTTTTGATATTTGTTGCAAGAATTCTCCCGGGACGGGAAATAAAACCTCTTTAAGCATAGCTACTCGACCACAACTACCTCCTTATTTCGATTAGCTATTGGGACCCAAAATCCCTGAGGGCAACATAAAGTCCTTGCTGTTAGAAGAGGAGCAACACCAAAGCCCCAGGCTCCCGCCTTGTGGGCCAGCAAGGTGTTTGACACCTTCTAGGCGATTTGGCGTTCGGATAAAAACCGCTATATGATGTCTGCTTGCTGACATGAGCTGGATGTCTGATAATATTCAGATAAGTGAATAAATTTCTATCACAAAAGGTGATTCTGCTGTTTAAAAGAAATTCTCTTTCTGTTCCTTTTAGGACAATAACTGAAGAATTGATGTGCTCCTGCTCTATGCTGTATTGCAGACACTTTTTATAAATCTTGGGAATCTCAGTAATTAAATGTTTTGTTGGTAGGTGGTAAGGTCGTGTTAGACATTGTTAGAGTTGTTAGATTGAGATTTGTATTACAAATGTATAGAGGCAGTGAGCCATGATGTGAGTGTCTGCTCTTAAACCCTATGGTGACTAGTTCGCCACATTCGGGGTAAGACCATCCTGAGGTCATTTGTGCATTGTTGAAGTGTATGAAATAATTATTTAGATTGGTAAAATTAATCTATTTATGTAAGGAAGGTCAAGGGTATTGGTTTGTGTTGGATTAGTTTAACCCTTGTGCAGTTCGTTGTGTTAGTTTTGCGCATACCATGACAGTCACGAATCTCACTTCTAAGCCAGGGTACATGGAGTATGATCTCCATCTCTCAGATTTACTGCTAATGCTCGGCGTACTAACGTGAAAAAGAGAACCTCCTGCTGGAGTTCATAAGATGTAACATGTATGGGTAGTTTGTCAAGATGTGCTTGGACATTCTTCTTTATCAAGCCGGTGGCACCCAACATGATGGGAAATATTTCTATATCTTTCTGCCACATTTTCTTGGTCTCTGACTGCATTTCTTGCTATTTCAAGATCTTCTCTCTCTCCATACGATTCAGAGTAGTCGCTTGGAACTGACACCTCTATTATCAATACTGTTCTAGTGTTTTTCTCCTTAACCACGTATATGACATGTGAGAGTGTGCATTACGCATTGACAGTGCATGCTTCTACGCATACTTATCACTGAACAATTCTATAAGCCCCTGTTTCTGTGCATGGAACTCTGTTTTGTACACAAAAAATTAATCCCCTTGAAAGTACCTGGGCCCTTTGTAGCTACGCAGGCTTTTTGAAATTGCCGTCACTGTGCAGACTGAATGGAGAAGAGCTGATAGATGTGGATACCACATTTCATTTAGTCTTTATGATAGGGGTAGGCGAAGGAGCCTAAGATCAAGGAAGGGATGGCTGAGACATCCCAATAAGTCCCTCCAGCTGGCAGGCAACTGGAGAGGATGTCCAGGCCTTAATTTATAGTAGAAGTCCTAGAGAATGAACTTTGGCGTGCATGGGCAATTCTTGTGAGAAAACAACTGAAAAGCAGCTTCCTATGGATAATGAAAATGAAGGAGAGATTGTATAACTAACATAGCAGCTACATATGGATCCCATCCGCTTTTGAGAATTTAAGGAACACTAGAGTACAGAGGCAGTCCTAAGATGGGAGTGCAGGTCTGCTAAGGTGAGTCAAAGTGGAAGATGCAAGCACAAGGATAAGCAACATCTTTAGAATATCTGCAAGTTGTAGATAGAACTGGGTGTAGGACATTGTTAAAATGGTAGGACTAGGTTGTGCACACTGATTGAAGCAGTTTCTTGTACTTCCCACCTGAAGAGAAATGTAGCTGTCTATTTGGGTAAAGGCAAAGAGAATGAGATGGGGGCAGGAATCATTACAGTGTTCCAGCACCATAGTCCATTCAGTGCTCTCTCTCTCTCTCGCCTGCAGCTTCAGCCTGTCTTTGCTCTTCCCTACGACTGTCGATCTAGCCCTATCCATTTCCTATATAGAGCATATTGAATTCTAAAGCTACCAATTATTCCACTGTGTATTTTAATAGCCAATTTGCTATGCTTAAGTAATACACAAAGGAGTAATGAGTATAAGTTATTTTAAGACTACGGTCTTGAAGCTAGATAAGTATTTTTGTAATATACAGTAATTATCCTTGTAATGTATAATTTTTCCTGGATTGGATTGTGAGTGCACTAATTCAGAAGGTACTAACTCATTTGCAAACAGCATCATTATGAGCCGAGATAACTAATCAGATGCTCCGCCTGGTATAGTACACTGAAGCCTTGAGACTCCAGTGTTTTTTTTAAGCGCTCATTAATTCCTTTTTCATGGCTGCTGCAGCAGGTGGAGTATTTTATCTTCTCATCTCATTAATCACTTGCGGGTTGCTGAGGAAAGCTCTATTAATACCTGGTCAGGAGACAGAGGCAGTATAATCCATAACAACTCCAGCAATAGCACAACCAGCTGTGGGCCCAATGTGCAGTAATGTAACCAAGGATGAGGCAGTGTATGCCATGCAAATAAACACTGGACACCTGTAAGATAAGACCGTGTGTGCAGGGAATTAGATTATTCCTTCATACCTTCTCCCATTTTTTTTATCTTATGATTATGAGCTAACGAACGTTCAATAGTTTGATTTGCTAAGCTCAGTTTTTTTTTCTCCATTGTCAAAATCAGAGTTAACAACATAGAAAATATCTAGTGTGATAAGACAATTTGAGGACAGCCTACAAGGCACACTTTAGTTTCTTGTTAGGGGTGTGCATGGAAAAAATGTTTGGTTGATTTTTGACAAAACTGTTGGACATTTTTTCAGTCATTTCAGAGATTAATACACATAAAATCTGCTGGAATCCAACTATACAATGCAATTAGATGACACAGAAGCAGCACCCTCTAACTTTCCGGTCATAGAAATTGCATGTCAGCAAAAGGTAATGTTTCGTAGTAAGATATCAGCAGTAGATATCATAATATCAAATAAGGGTCTTTCCTGCACATCAAGATCATCCTGTAAACATAAAGACCTAAAAATGTCTATCCATAATGATATAGCAGACCTTAATTTGAAAACATCACTAACAAAACCCCAAACTCCTCCCCAGAAAAGCTTGATAAGGGAGTAATCAAATAGCATGTGTGTTAATGTACAGATCATTTATTTGACAGTTTTTTTATACTGCTTTATCATTGTTAATCAAAGCGGTTTACATTGTAACTTAAACTTGGTAATGTACATTCAACAGGGACATTGCTAACTTGGATTCTTCTGAGGCAATGGAGGGTTAAGTGACTTGCCCAAGGCCACAAGGAGTGCTAGTTGAAATCAAACCCTGGTCTCTTGGTTCCCAAGCCAGTGTTCTAACCACTTATGGTCAAGCTGTGCCAACACACATATTGGATATACGAAGACCTGCTTTGTACATACATACAGGGGTCCAAACAGCACGGTGGGCAATTAAAAACAACAATTGTGTTAAACTGCTCGACTTGGTGGGATGCACTGAACGAGACCAAAATACACTCCACTTGCATTGTGAGGAACGCCAACATCATATTCTCAGGTTCTACAAAAGTCAGTCAAAAAAGCACCACCAAAGGAAATCAGTATCTTGGAGAAATGTGATGTTAACTTTCCACTAGCTTTAGCTTTATGAAATATATCTATAAGGTCAGAAGCCAAGGAGAATTCTGCATCAAGCTGTGAACAAGACAGTCTAACCTAGCCACCTGAACTATTGAGAGCCCATAAACTTCAATCAGGTAGTCATGACTATGACCCCTCCTCTAAAGAGTTAACCAATACAATGTATACCTTTAAGAAATCAACCCTTCCAAAAGAGTTTTCATTCATTAACCCGAACCAATCGATTATACCAAATAGAAGAGGCCCCAGAAACTGAATAGGTTATCCCACTGTGAGAGTCAATAGCTTGAACCGCTTGAACAGAAGTGTTAATAAGTGGTAAACCTAATTTAGATTTAGGAAACCTCATTGTTGATAGTACTGACAGCTGGAAAGGAGAAGCCAACTCAGCCATGGCAAGGACGATTCTCCCAAAATCTATTCCATCCCATAATGTAAAAATGAAACAGTATGATAGACTTTAAAGTCCAGAAACCAGCACCACCGCTTTTCCTTGGCAGTTTCAACTTCATCAAAGCAATACATGGCCTTTTACCCTTCCATAGAAAGGTACTTAGAATCTTATATAATTGAGCATAGAAGCTAGGTGAGCAAAATCCTGGAAGCACTCCCAGTTTGTAGACAATAGTCAGGAGAATCATCATTTTTATAGTGTCTAATCTCCCCCACCAAGAAATTCTTAAAGGCGTCCAATGCTGCAGTTTACTCTATGATTCTGAAAGGATGGTCTTTATTTTATTTATTTATTTATTTATTTAACAAGTTTTATATACCGCCTTATCATAAAAAAATCCAAGCAGTTTACATTATAACTCAAACCAGTACAGAGAACTCATGTTATGAACTGGGAAGGGGGGGGGGGGGTGTGACATGCGTATTACTATTACATTTAATAGAGTCAGCTGTGGAAGGGAAAATTTGCATACTTAAATATTCAATACCCTGCAATGTCCATTTAACTCAGCCAAATATCTCTGTGTGGTGACATCATTAGGAGGAAGTAACTCATTTTTATCCCAGTTCACTTTATATCTGGAGAAAACAGAAAATCTGCTGATGATATCAAAAGCCTCCATATACTGTAGATGTCACAGGATTGGAGAGAGAAAACAGAATACCATCTGCATAAGCCGCCAATTTTCAACTTTTGTCACCTGATTTTATATCCTCAATATCTATTTCCATTTTAATATAGTGCAGTAGTGGTTCAAGCACCAAGTCAAATAGCAATGGGGAAAGGGGACAACCCTGCCTAGTACCACCTACCCAAGGGAACCACATTTGATAACATGCCATTGACTAAAAAACATGATCTGGGAGAGGAATAAAGCACTTTGATCCATTCTATAAAGGATGAGCCACATCCAAACCATTCCATCACACAGAATAAATACAGCTATTCAACTCGATCAAAGGTTTTCTCTGAATCTAATGATAATGCCACAGCAGGAGCATTCAGACATTGCGTCAGTGCCAAAAGATTATGTAAAAGTCTGATGTTATCACCAATGAATCTGCCTTTGATGAAGCCAGTTTGTTCTTTCCCATTCAGAAGATGTATGAACCCACTAAGCCTAGAAGCCAAGATCTTGTCATCCACATTTAATATTGAGATGGGCCTGTAACTAGCCATCAGAGTAGCATCCTATGTGGCTTAGAAAACAGCACAACATTTGCCTCTGCATAATCTGAAGTTACACACTGCTGCTTAAACTAACTTTGAAAGAGCCGTTGCAACTTTGGAGCTAAAATAGTTGCGAACTATTGATAAAATTCAATGGTGAACCCATCCGGACTTGGGGTCCCGTTTCTGGACAAACTCCCTATCGCCAAAAGAATTTCCCAAACTTATATTGGAGCACCTGACCACTCTCTTTGCTGTTCTGAGAGTGAAGTGTGTTCAACAGTTGCTAAGAAAGTTTCCCTAATATCTCCATTGATTACCCCATTAGATGAAAAAATGTTTGCAACAAAGGAGGCAAAGGCATCAGATATGTTCTCTGAGCTGGTAATTATAGCATGCTCTTCTGTGTTAATGGAGGCAATACAATGCTTCCGCTTTTTACATTTCAGGTGTTGTGCAAGTAGATACCCAGCTTTGTCACTACCTACATAAAACCCAGAATTTTGGATAAATAGCTCGTGCTCAGCTTTCTGCATCAGGACTTTATTATATTCATAACGAAGTCAAGTTAGCCTCCTAAAGATAACATTAGATTTAGTTCTAATGTGAGCTTTTTCCAAAAGTGCAATTTCCTCTTCCAATTGGTTGACTTCTTTCATTTGTTTTTTCCTGACCCAAGCTGAAAGACTAATGACCTCGCCACGCAGAGTTGCCTTAATGGCCTCCCAAATCGTATGATAATGCATATTTTCATTCTCATTTCTCTTAAAGAAATCATCGATGAACGTTTTCAATTGGTCTACCAGAGTAGACTCCAAAAGAAGCCTATTATGAAATCTCCAAGGAGGCCTTTGAGTAGGGCAGGACCATGTTAGGAATTCTAATACCACAGCAGCATGGTCTAACGCATGCAAAGGTTGAATGGTGCAGTTTTGGACTTCTGGTAAAAGAGAGTTAGATGCTAAAAGGTAGTCAATTCGTGAATATGACTGATGTGGGAATGAGAAGAAAGTATATTCTCTGTCCAATGGGTGAAGGCCCCGCCAAGTATCAACTAGGCATAGTGAGTCTAAAACATGCTGAAATGCTTCCTTAGATTTCCTAGTAGTATTTCTTCGAAAGGGCTCCTATCAACTCTTTTATTAAGGACAATATTCAAATCTTCCCCCACTATAATCTCGCCCTCCCTAAAAGATAATAGGGTTTGAAGTAGCCCATCACAAAAGGACAGGGAATTAGTTGATGGGGCATATATGTTCATCAAGGTAAATTTACATCCAGCAATTTCTACCTTAATACATACCCATCTGCCTTCATTATCAGTTTTTTGCTGAACAATTTATATTGGGAAACTCCGTTGAACAATTATGGAAACATCATTTTTCTTTTAAATACTGGTGAAAAAATATGACTGTCTGACCAGCCTGTTCAGAACTTAACACAGGCTTCCTGGGACAAATGAGTTTCTAGCAAGAAAATAATATCAGCATTCAATGAATTAAGATATCCTAACATTTTGTTTACATTTTACAGGATGATTGAGACCATTTACATTTAGAGAAATAACTTTAAAGTCCAGCATTGTAATTCAGGAGATGTGATCCAATACGCAACAGTATTCGGCATACCAAAGTAAACCAGACCTCTGCCAAAAGACAAATCCCACCTGACTCAAAAAAGAAGAATCCACCAATACCAACAAGCAATAACCCAAAACCAAGATAAACCCTATCCCTCTCCCACACAATCCCAACAAATAGGCTCGAGCCATCAAAGAAAAAAAAGCAATTCACTCTAAACATGGGACATTAAATGATAGCAAACCAACACCTCCTTATCATTTATTTATTTGAACATTTCTTATATACCGCCCCTTCCATCGATCAGAGGCGGTTTACATTGAACAACATTCCAGGGTCCTGGTTACAGAGAACATTTCAAACCGTAATACAATAAACTATATACATATTATGAATCAGTTTAAATAAACCAAGATGTAATGAAGGCTAGGTCTGAACTATTTATATACTGTATAACAGCAGAAAACAGGCAGTAATTTGTACTGGGGGGGAGGGGCTGGAGGAGAGAGAGAGGGGAGGCAGATGAGTTGTAGTATTCTGAGAAGAGGAGGGTTTTAAGTAGTTTATGATAGTCCTGAAGGTCCTTCATTGATCTTATAGTATCAGGAAGGGAGTTCCATAGGGCAGGGGCAGAGTACCTGAAGGCTCTGTTGTTCGTTGCCGTCCTAGCTTTCCTTACTAAGGAGGGTATGGCGAGGAGGTCTTCTGTACTTTTTCTTCTGATCCTGATATCAGCTTGAGAATGAATTAGGGTTGTGAGGTGTGAGGGGGAGATATTGTTATGTAGTTTAAAAGTTGTGACTAGCATTTTGTATTTTACCCTGGATGCAATGAGGAGCTAATGGAGATTGTAGAGTATTGGGGTGATGTGGTCAGTGAGGCTTGCTCTGACTATGGGGCTTGTTTACAAAGCCGCGGTAGTGGTTCGCGATCGCGATCGCAGCCGCGGCCCCATTGAAATCAATGGGGCCGCGGCTCCGATTACGATCGCAAACCGCTACCGCGGCTTTGTAAACAAGCCCCTATGACTCTAGCGGTTACATTTTGTGCAAGTTGAAGCATCTGAAGTGTTGTTTTAAGCAGACCTAGTAGCAGACTGTTGCAGTAGTACAGGTGAAGGGTAATCAAGGCCTGGACTACAGTTCTGAAGTTATGTGATTCCAGGATTGGTCTGAGATGTTGTATTGTTTTTAATTTGAAGAATATTGCTCTAGCAGTTTGTTTGACTTGGGCGGTCATAATGAGTGCCCTGTTGATAATGACAACCAGATACTTTACTTCCTGTTTGACTAGAAGTTCGATGTCCTGAATTTTGAAGGTGGTGGGGAGCGTAATCGTGAATAAGATTTCTGGGTTTTTTTTAGGTTAATTTGCATGTTATTTGCATTTAGCCAAGCTTTTGTTTCAACTATCCCACCAGTAATGTCATTGTATTGGGGGTTTCTTATGTCAACTGGGGCTTAAACCATTATATTGTTGGCGTAGATGTGTTATTTGATATTGTATTTTTTGAATATTGTGCATATAGGCTGGATGTATAGAATAAATAGTAATGTCGAAAGGGCCGAGCCTTGGGGTAAACCCTGTTCTTGGGGAAATGTTGCCGATACTTCTTGGTTGATTTTTATGAATTGGTGACGCTTGGATATGTAGTATTTAAACCAACTTAAGGTTGTTCCAGCAATACCTAAGCTTGCTATTCTATCTAGGAGGATGGTGTGGTCAATGCTGTCAAAGGCAGAGGAGATGTCTAGGAAGATTATGATGAATGCCTGACTTGGGTCGTTCAGACCACAAATAAGTGTGCCAAATAATACTAAGAGGAGTGTTTCAACACCATCGTAAGGGCGGAAACCGTATTGATGGAGATAAGAACATAAGAACATAAGATATGCCATATTGGGTCAGGCCAAGGTCCATCAAGCCCAGTATCCTGTTTCCAACAGTGGCCAATCTAGGTCATACGTACTGTCATGAGGCTGGAGCTAGGGAAGAAACAGCCTTGAAAAAAACTCCTGATTTGCATGAATCTCAGAAAAAGCAGAGAGCGCAGTTCCAGTGTAGCTCAGCCAGAGGGCGCATGAACAGTTACACAGTACCTATAGCAACGTGCTCAAGCACTGAGCACCTTAATGATAAGTGCTTTCACCTGTCCTCAAACTCACAGCGTGCAAGCCAGAAATCCCTTTATAAGGGAAATCAGATGAGCAGAGGAGGAGACCAGGGAGACCAGCACAGAATCCAAGAGCAAAGGCTCCAGCAAAGAGACCAGGGAGACCAGCACAGAATCCAAGAGCAAAGGCTCCAGCAAGGAGACCAGCACAGAATCCAAGAGCAAAGTCTCCAGCAAAGAGACCAGCACTGTGACCAGGACCGGGAAGAGCACCGGGACGCGGGAAGGCACGGAAGAGAGGCACCAAGGAGGGTAGCCGACAGAATAACCGACAAGGTCAGAAGGACCGGCAGCACAAGCTCTGAGAGAAGCCTGGAACAGGATAATTTCCAGCTGCGGCCAGCTCTAGGTGGCAGGAGCCAAAAGGGGCATACTCTATGGGATAAAGCCCAGAGAAGCAGCCTGCCTGTTGAAAGAAGTTCTCCAACTCCAAGTAAGTCCTTTGAGCCAAACCATAAAGGCACAAGGAAAGGAGATGCCTTTTACATTGATCCTCTTACCCTGAAAGATAGAGAGGGGAAATCCACGTCTGGTTTTCCTAGCAGCCTGGATTGTGGAGCAGTGCACAAGACAGTTGGTCAGCAGGAAAAGCTACGTTGTAAACTGAATCCTGGGCGTGGCGCTCCTCGGAAGCTAAGGTATGAAAAGCCTTTCATTCTAAAAGGAACTTTAAATGAGGAAAGTCTTATGCAAGTAGATAAACCTCAGTATCATAAAAGAAGTAAAGCTAACTATTTAAAGCCACTTCCTAAAAGTGTTTTAAGAAAGTTATATGAGCAGCCAAGGAACTTCTGTGAGGAATTAAGAGACACTGAAGATATTCTTAACTCTGAAGAGGGTAGCGATCCAGAATCAATGGACTTGGATTTTAGCTCCAGTGTTCCCATGCCTCACAACGAACCTATGGAATGTAACTTTTGCTTAAGAAGTAGTTTGCTTGCCATGCTAATTGTATAGCGAAGAATTAAGTCTGCATATGGTGAAGCTGATAACCATTTTGTTCTGATATTGTTTTCTATTGTTTTGGAAAATCCCCTAACCCAGCTAAACAGTCAATTGTAGAGCTTACAACCTTTAACTGTTTAGTCCATGGTGGAACTTTATTGTTTGAGGAAACCATTACCTCCACTTTATGTTGATGTCCCATTGAACCTAGAGCATTAATCGGGGAAATAAAGCCTTATTTACCCTACACTTGGCGTAGTTATTCTTTTCAGGGGGTTCTATACTGCAAGGACCACAATCCTTTTGGTCCTTCAGCTTGAACACTCTCTGATACAAATTAAATGTCCCCGCGACGCCCTTACTTTACTACACCAGTAGGGGCGCAGGTGGTGACATAATGGCGTAGTTGTTGGATGTTGGGACAACGCCCTAAGACGCTAAAGTGGAAAACAAAGTAAAAAACCACCATTACTGGGTGGGAAAACCCGAAACGGACTCTGAGAAAACCCGGAGTGGAGTCTAAGACAACACCAGGAGAGGAGTTTGTCTAGTGCGATCAGCAGTCGTAGAGGCTACGTCAAGGAGCTGCTGCAACCTCTTACTGGAAGCGTGAATCTACTCTGCTACCAGGTAAAAGGTAGAGGGGTAGACTGGTCTGGATACGGGTGGAAATAAAAAAACACAGTAAAGGGAGAAAAGGGCTAAGTGTTGTAGAACCACACTTGGTTTTTGTTTCTTTCTCCATCTCTTCTAGGTAAAGTCCATCATCATGGAGCAGAAAGAAGTGCTGAACTGGATGATGATGCAGTTTGAAAAGCAGAGGGAGCTTGCTGCTCACACACAACAACAAGCTATCCTAGCGCTACAGGAGCAGCAGAAACCCATTCTTTAGCTAATGGAGGCTTGGGCCACCCAGCAACAGAAGATGTCAGGGGGAGCCTCCGGCCAACAGGAACAGGTTTCTGGACTAGGCAACTGGTCACTAGGGCCAGGCGCCTTTGACTCTTTGTGCTTAGGAAAACTGTCACCCACCGATGATGTTGACGACTTTATTGACTCCTTTGAAAGGATAGCGAGTGCAATAAAGTGACCAAAAGAGCAATGGTCAATTAGGCTAGCTGCTTCACTTACAGGGGAGGCGCTATCTGCCTATCGGGCGATGCCAACTGCATTAGCTGCAGATTATACCGAGGTGGTAAAAGCCATTCGCGAGCGTCTAGGCTTGACCCCACTCGTATATAATCGCATGCTGCGAGCTGCTCACCTTAAGAGGGGTGAGACTCCAAAAGTATTAGGCCACAGGCTTAAGAGCTTAGCGGAAAAATGGCTAAGACCTGCTGGTAAGAATGTGGAATCAATTATGGACGAAATAATCCTAGAACAGTTTATGCATGCAGTGCCTAACAATGTGCAGAGCTTTCTAATTCTCCAAAATTGTAGTACCACGGCACAGGCCATCAGCTTAACAGAAAGATATTTGGAAGCAGATTTGGCTACCCAAAATTCTGAAAGCGGATCTGAAAAGGCCTTGGGTACTTACAAACAGTCCTTAGGAGCTCTGTCTCATTCTAAGCCACACAGTATAAAGTGTAAAGATGATTTATCAAAGAATGTTGATAAAAGATGTTTTGCTTGTGGAAAAACAGGTCATATGCGAGCTGAATGCCAAGCACGCATGGTTCTCCTAGGAGAAAACCGAGAAGTGCCATGCGAGGGTTTAGTCTTGGATGTGTTTGTGCAAGGAGTTCCAACCAAGGCACTACTTGATTCCGGTGCGGATCAAACAATGATCTCTCGCAAGCTTTGGTCCTTAGTCAAAGAGCGAGCAGAGTCCGCACCTGATCAACCAGAACGCCAAGTAAAAATAAAATGTGTTCATGGCACGGCAATATTGTATCCTGTGTATAACCTAACTGTGAGAGGTTTGGGAACAACTAAAAAAATGTTGATAGCTGTGGTACCTAGGCTACCAAAAGATTTAGTCTTAGGCCGGGACTGGCCTCACTTTGAAAGAGGGATAAATGAGGGATTAACGTCTCGGGAGGTTTTGGCATCTACGAGTATCCTTACTAAGGGAACCTCCATCCCTAGTCCCCTCCTAAGAAAACCCAAAGGAACCAAGGTCAAGAGACCGGAGGAACCGGTAAAGAAATTTGCCTTGAAGTTTTGTAGGACATCCAAACATGCTTGTAGTCCTTGTCGAGCGTCAGACCAAGCTGCGGGATACGATCTGTACAGTGCGGAGAGTAAGATCGTTCCTAGAGGTGGAAAGGCTCTGATTGACACGGGACTTCAGTTGGAATTACTGCCCGGTTGCTATGGGAGAATTGCACCACACTCCGGCCTAGCAGCCAAGCATTTTATCAATGTTGGGGCCGGAGTGGTGGACCCTGATTACAGGGGCGTAATAAAGGTCCTCTTGTTTAACTTCGCTAATGAAGACTTCGAGGTTAAAACCGGAGACCGGATCGCACAAATAATTTGTGAGCGTGTGGGTTTCCCAGTTCTCGAGGAAATAGAAATGGTAACCCCTACAAGCCGAGGAGTCGGGGGCTTTGGCTCCACAGGACAAGCCAAAGTGAAGAGTTTTGTAGCTGTGACTAAGGAGGCGGTTGATGAAGACCTAGGTCCAGTCCTGTCAGACTGCAAAACCCATCCCGTGCCATATATCAGTGAGGAACTGTCAATAACACAATGGCAGCAACTGTCCAACCTCCTGGGAATTTAAGGACGTGCTGACACCCCTTCCTGGGGAAACGAATCTTGTGGCACACGATATAATTACAACCCCCGGAAAGATTATTCGGCTAAGGCCTTATCGCCTACTGGAAGCGAAAAGACAGGAGGTCATTTCGCAAGTCCAGGAGATGATGCAGATGGGCGTGATCGAAGAGTCCAGGAGCCAAGCGCGCCCCAAGACAGCATTTAGCACACCTATTGGGCTGTTTCAATTCACGCGCATGCCCTTTGGTTTGCACGGGGCCGCTGCCACTTGCCAGAGACTGATGGATATTGTTTTACACCCCCATCAAATATACGCCACTGCTTATATGGATGACGTGGTTATCCACAGCGCCACCTGGGAGCAACATTTACTCCACGTGGAGGCAGTGTTATCCACTATGCGGCAGGCCGGGTTAACACTGAACCCTAAAAAGTGTACGTTTGCGGCCACAGAGGTAAAATATCTGGGACACATTGTTGGCCGAGGCACAGTACGACCATTATTGGACAAAGTGGAGAGCGTACGTACTTTTCCCATTCCCCGCACTAAAAAACAACTGCAAAGCTTTTTGGGCCTTATTGGTTATTATAGGCGCCTTATACCCCACTTCGCAGAAGAAAGTGTTTTGTTAACTGGGATGTTAAAGAAAAATGCTCCGATGACGCTCCACTGGTCGCCAGAGGCAGATGAGGCCTTCCAGAATTTAAAGGAAAAACTCTGCAGGGCCCCAATACTGCGAGGAGTTGACTTCCGTCAACAATTCCTGCTCCAGACGGATGCATCAGAAATAGGCTTAGGAGCCGTTCTCTCACAGGTCCAGGAGGGGGCTGAACATCCAATTCTTTTCCTCAGCAGGAAGATGAACCAAGCGGAACAGAAGTATTCCACTATTGAGCGCGAGTGTCTCGCTATAAAATGGGCTGTAGAAGCTTTAAAATTCTACCTGACAGGAAGGAAATTTATCCTTATTACAGACCATGCTCCTCTTAAATGGCTGAGCCATATGAGAAACAAAAACAGTCGACTCACTCGATGGTACATGGCGCTACAGCCATATGATTACAAGGTGGAACACAGGGCTGGAAAGCTCCACTACAATGCGGACGCGATGTCCAGAATTACAAACTGTAGTGAAACGGAACACTCAGCTTGTAATATTTTAACTCGGGGGATATGTCATGAGGCTGGAGCTAGGGAAGAAACAGCCTTGAAAAAAACTCCTGATTTGCATGAATCTCAGAAAAAGCAGAGAGCGCAGTTCCAGTGTAGCTCAGCCAGAGGGCGCATGAACAGTTACACAGTACCTGTAGCAACGTGCTCAAGCACTGAGCACCTTAATGATAAGTGCTTTCACCTGTCCTCAGACTCACAGCGTGCAAGCCAGAAATCCCTTTATAAGGGAAATCAGATGAGCAGAGGAGGAGACCAGGGAGACCAGCACAGAATCCAAGAGCAAAGGCTCCAGCAAAGAGACCAGGGAGACCAGCACAGAATCCAAGAGCAAAGGCTCCAGCAAGGAGACCAGCACAGAATCCAAGAGCAAAGTCTCCAGCAAAGAGACCAGCACCGTGACCAGGACCGGGAAGAGCACCGGGACGCGGGAAGGCACGGAAGAGAGGCACCAAGGAGGGTAGCCGACAGAATAACCGACAAGGTCAGAAGGACCGGCAGCACAAGCTCTGAGAGAAGCCTGGAACAGGATAGTTTCCAGCTGCGGTCAGCTCTAGGTGGCAGGAGCCAAAAGGGGCATACTCTATGGGATAAAGCCCAGAGAAGCAGCCTGCCTGTTGAAAGAAGTTCTCCAACTCCAAGTAAGTCCTTTGAGCCAAACCATAAAGGCACAAGGAAAGGAGATGCCTTTTACATTGATCCTCTTACCCTGAAAGATAGAGAGGGGAAATCCACGTCTGGTTTTCCTAGCAGCCTGGATTGTGGAGCAGTGCACAAGACAGTTGGTCAGCAGGAAAAGCTACGTTGTAAACTGAATCCTGGGCGTGGCACTCCTCGGAAGCTAAGGTATGAAAAGCCTTTCATTCTAAAAGGAACTTTAAATGAGGAAAGTCTTATGCAAGTAGATAAACCTCAGTATCATAAAAGAAGTAAAGCTAACTATTTAAAGCCACTTCCTAAAAGTGTTTTAAGAAAGTTATATGAGCAGCCAAGGAACTTCTGTGAGGAATTAAGAGACACTGAAGATATTCTTAACTCTGAAGAAGGTAGCGATCCAGAATCAATGGACTTGGATTTTAGCCCCAGTGTTCCCATGCCTCACAACGAACCTATGGAATGTAATTTTTGCTTAAGAAGTAGTTTGCTTGCCATGCTAATTGTATAGTGAAGAATTAAGTCTGCATATGGTGAAGCTGATAACCATTTTGTTCTGATATTGTTTTCTATTGTTTTGGAAAATCCCCTAACCCAGCTAAACAGTCAATTGTAGAGCTTACAACCTTTAACTGTTTAGTCCATGGTGGAACCTTATTGTTTGAGGAAACCGTTACCTCCACTTTATGTTGATTTCCCATTGAACCTAGAGCATTAATCGGGGAAATAAAGCCTTATTTACCCTACACTTGGCGTAGTTATTCTTTTCAGGGGGTTCTATACTACAAGGACCACAATCCTTTTGGTCCTTCAGCTTGAACACTCTCTGATACAAATTAAATGTCCCCGCGACGCCCTTACTTTACTACACCAGTAGGGGCGCAGGTGGTGACAGTACCTAGCAGTTTCCCCAAAAGACACAGGTTCCGCAATGCTTGTACTGGGTCAAGCATTGATATCCTGGGTCCCTTCTTAATAATGGTTTATGGACCTTTCCTCCAGGAACTTCTCCAAACCTTTTTTAAACCCAGCTACACTAACAGTCTTTACTACATCCTCCGGTAACAAATTCCAGAGGTTGATTACACGTTGAGTGAAAAAATATTTTCTTTTATTAGTCTTAAATAGTTTACCCTGTAGCTTCATTGCATGTCCCTTAGTCTTTCTATATTCTGATAACGTAAACAATCGATCTACGTTTACCCGTTCCACTCCGTTCATTAATTTATAGACTTCTATCTTATCTCCCCTCAGCCGTCTCTTTTCCAGGTTAAAGAGCCCTAACCTTTTTAGCCTTTCTTCATAGGAGTATCCTTCCATCCCCTTTACCATTTTGGTGGCTCTTCTCTGAACCTTTTCTAATAACTCTATATCCTTTTTAAGATACGGCGACCAGAATTGCACACAATATTCAAGGTGCGGTCTCACCATGGAACGATATAGAGGCATTATAATATCTTTTGTTTTATTTTCCATTCCTTTCCTTATGATACCTAGCATTCTATTTGCTCTCTTGGCTGCCGCTGCACACTGGGCCGAGAGTTTTAACATGTTATCCACAATGATGCCTAAATCTTTTTCCTGGGTGGTGGTTCCTAGTGTGGAACCTTGCATTGTGTAACCATAGTTTGGGTTGTTCTTCCCTAGGTGCATAACTTTGCACTTGTCCACATTAAATTTCATCTGCCATTTTTATGCTCAGTCTTCTAATTTATCAAGATCCTCTTGCAATTTTCCACAATCCTCTTGGGTTTTAACAACTTTAAATAGTTTTGTGTCATCTGCAAATTTGATAACCTCACTCGCTATTCCACTTTCCAGGTCATTTATGAATATGTCAAAAAGCAAGATCAAGTGGTGCTTTGAGCTCAATGAAGTCTTGTAATTTGGAGTTGGACTAATTTTTCAATTATCTTTGCTAAAAATGGAATGCTCTCTATTGGTCAGTATGAAAAAGGGTCATCCTTGCTGAGTGACATGCTTTTAAGTAAGGGGCGAATGATTGATAGTTTAAGTGAGTTTGGCATAATTCCTTGGGAGAGTGCATCGTTAATGATGTTGAGCAGTACAGGTGCTAGTTCAGCTTTCGTTGCTTTTATCCAGGAGAATGGACATGGATCAAGGTGTGATGTCGTTGTGTTGATTTTGGTTAGTGTTTCTATAAGTAGTTTTTCATTTAGTGAAATACTGACCATTTGTTTGAGTGGGTTTGGGAGTTATTATAGACGAGCAAAGCCCAGGGGGGGGCAAGATGGCGGCAGGAAGTTGATTCTCCGCAGCTGCACCACAGTAGCTCCACGTTCCTGGTTGACGGCACACATCAGCTTTGTCGGTGATGGGGCGGAGGAAAAGGAAACAAACGGGATTACCTGGAGCCCCCCCCCCGCAGGCTTCTGCTTCTGGTCAGCGGACTTTGGAACTGTGTGGGTTTGCAGCAGCGGGGCCTGGAGCAGCGTCTTCGCCAGCACGACAGGAAGAACAGTTGTCTGGGGCGTCTGTGCTGGGCGCATCCGGAGTTAGTCTCTCTCCGGATCAGCGGGTGCCCCCGGTGCAACCAGGGAGTGTTATAACAACTCCCAATGGCGTCTGCTTTCTTTCTTCGCCGGGTCTCCGGGTGAGTACTCCGCAGACCGATGATGAGGAGCGAGTGTCGCAAGGGATTGCCCTACCTTTCAGAGGGGAGAGGCAGCTTGAGGGCGGCGTTGTATCTGAGCCATTGCCTCATGTGCTTAATCTGCGGCTGCTGGAGCCTGGAGGAGGGCTTCTTCCTGTGAGTCGGGAGGATAGAGAAGCCGGCAGTAATCACATTGGACGTGCTGTGGGACGCCATCACTGCATTGACCACTACTCTATCTACTGTTGTGGGTTCTGTAAGTACTGAGATATCAGTTTTAAAATTGGAGGTCTCTAAGAATCAGGAGCTGCAAACAGGTTCTTTGTTAAAGGTGAAGGAGGATTTCAGCCACCTTCAAGAGGAGCACGTGGCTCTGATGAAAGAAAGAGTAGCGCTGACACGAAAAAATGAGCATCTTGAAAATCTTGCACGGCGAAATAATCTCCGTCTGTTGAATTTTCCAAGGTCTCCACTCTTGTCTCCTCTGGAAATGGTGCGGAAGTATTTTGGGGAAGTGCTAAAAATTTCAGAGGTATTTAAAAGCAGACCAGGAATATCTCTACAGTAGTTTCCAGAGTGTGAATAATCCCAGATACATGGTATCCTATGTCCATATGTTGCTCTGATTCATCAGACTTGCCAAATTTAATAGGCTGCCTGCAAACTTGCCCCCAGTAACTAGAGCCCAGTATTTGAGGGTGAATACCTTTGGAGTTCGGAGAAACAACTTGGCGGCATCAGTGAGAGGTATTGGGGACTTGACTGGATTCCTTAAAAGTTCTCTGGACGTGATCACCGAAAGAACCACTATGCTTGTGACTTTTGCTCTAGAGGCTGTCATTGATTCTTCAGTCTTTTTTCAAAAATATAAATGATAAGTTTCTTGGTTCAAATGTTTGTATATTTCCTGATCTCTCTCGGGTCACCCAATTAAGGAGGAAGGAATTGTTAGCCTATCGTACTAGGACCACCTCCCTGGGTGCAAGCTTTGTGTTAAAATATCCCTCTAGATGTTATATTTGTTATTTAGGCAAGAATTACCTGTTTTTTGAACCTCGGCAACTCTCAGATTTTTTAGGGGCAAGGGAAGAGGCCAGGGTAGTGGTTGGTCCAATTACAGCTGACGCGTAAGTCTTATCCTGCTAATAACAGGTTTTCTTTTTCCTTGTGGCTCTGTTTTACTCTCATGTTGGGAATGTAAAATGGGGTTACTGATTTCTTGTAGCCCCCCCCATTATTGTTTATTATCGTTTATTGTGGACTAATGTTTGGGATAAAATATGTTTGGTTAGTTTCTTTATATGTGCATCTGTATATGCGGTTTCTTCTGAAATTCCCATGTTTTCTATTATCATTCATTTGAATGCTTAATTGTTAAAGTAAATACTAACAAAGATTATAAATATAGCTGAGCAAAGAAGGATTGTTTTTGTCTTTTTAGCTTAGGTGCTAGGTAGTTTGCTATGGCCTGAGGCTTGATGGAGACATTATTTGATGGATTTGTGTGGGACTTGGTTAGCGACTTTACAATTTCAAAGAGTTCCCTCGGTCTATTAATAGCTTTATTTAATATGGTTAAGTGACGTTCTCTTTTAGCGTTTTGAGTTGCCTTCTTATAAGTATTTAAAGTCGAATTATAAAGGTCCTTGTTTTCCTGTGTTTTGGTGGATCTCCATTATTTCTCAAGCTTACGAAGTGTTCTTTTAAGGTTGCGTAAGTCTTGAGTGTACCATTGTTCAGTTGTTTTTTTGGATGCTTTTTTGCTGGAATAATTTACATACACACACAACCATCATATACATAGTCCTATCGCATATTACATTCTTAAAGTACATAACACCACGTAGTCCATAGTAGATGATATCAGATCGACACTCCCAGTCTTATACATACAAGCATCACATTCATAGATCTATACCAAATTTCCTTCATAAAATGCTCACAACTCTAAATCTATACTAAATGAGTTTATATGTACCTATAGGAGTATAGCATAAATCATGGGCAGCATTTTCAAAGGCATTTACATGGGTAACTGCCATAGTTACCCATGTAAATGCCTTATCTGGGATTTTCAAAAGGCACCTACACGGGTAGGGCCTTTAGAAAATCCCAGATTAGTACCTAACGCTCCCAAGATGCTATGTGGTTAGCATTGGGGCGTGTTGGGGGCGCTCCAGGGTGGAGCGGGGTGGAGGAAAGTGCTAAGCAGATAGCAGCGATTTTCCTTGCCTATCTTTAAGGTGCGGGGGCTAAGGGGGTAGCATTGAAAATTGCTGCTATCTGCTTAGCCTCGGCGGCTGCCGGCGCATCCAGCATAATCCGGATTTTAACTTCTGTTGCCGTGGAAGTGAAAATCCGGGTTAAGAGGGTCAGCGGGCAGGCTATGCGCCGACACGGTACATAGCCTGCCTAAATCAAAATTGGGCCCCATATTACTATAAAAAACAACTGAAGTGGGTCTGAAAGAAACACTCACAGTGTTACAATTTCTCTATTTAGTAATATAATGAAGCCTGGTGCCTCATACAGGGTTATGTCATATGTGTAGCCATACCATCAGGGCAAGAGGTATTTAAAAGCAGACCGGGAATATCTCTACAGTAGTTTCCAGAGTGCGAATAATCCCAGATACATGGTATCCTATGTCCATATGTTGCTCTGATTCATCAGACTTGCTAAATTTAATAGGCTGCCTGCAAACTTGCCAGTCCCACAGAGCTAAAGAGTTAAGCTGCCATCTTGATGGGCTCCAAGCCATGATTGGTGTCTTTTAATATGTAACTAAATTGATTGTTTTTGTGGAAAATAAGAGATAATTATCTTCCTGTAGTAACTTAGAAGTGTCATATCCCTCTATGAGATAAAATCATGTTGGGTAGGTTATTTTCTACCAAGCAAACATGGAATGCAAGGGCAGCGGAACATCTTTTTTATTGGAGGAGTCAATCTCCCTCTGTCCCTGATCCCCAAGCTTTCCAGATTTTGCTGCTGTGCGGAATGAAAAGCTTGGTGGGGGCCAGGGTCCCGGTGGCCCACCCCATTCCACTGCCTGTGATGGACTGGAATAATTTTCCTCAGGATACTAGGACTTTAGAGTCATATATAACATTTTAATGTGCTTTGAAAACTTATCTTTTTATGACGTTTGTGAATATTCAGCTGATTCTGAATGTGATATTTTGGGTATTATTCACTTTGAGGCCAATTCCATAACATGCACATCCAGGCCGCAGGCACGTCCAATTTGAAAACGGGCCCAATTTCACTCTGATTCTGCAGCTGCAGGTGTAGATGCACCCGCCATTTCAGAATCGGGGACGGAGACGTTTCTGGTGTGGCACAAGCAAACCACTGGAGAAACATGGACCTTGCTGTTATGACAAGACAAGGGTATATGGAGCAAATAGTTAGGATGTGCCCACGCTCACCATATTCTGAAAAGGTGGACTTTTCCGATCCTGCCTGTCTCCACCATATACCCGTGGACGTCTCCGATGGCCATGCTTCCACTGTTAAACATGCATCTACGAAGCTGCTCTTCTCACTGACAGTGTTGTGCTGATGCAAACTAGACATAAACACTGATGATACATGAATGCCGATGTTAGACTAGATATACCAGCCTGTTGCATGCCTAGAACAGTGCAAGGTGACCTCAGTGCACTCAAAGATGAAAGTGATATGTTTGTCATGACATACCTTGCATCAAAACATATGTAGAAGAAATCCATAGTTATCTTTCATTGGTCATCTCTAAAAACAGTCTTTACAATGCTAAGTATGGTCCCTTACCAACCTCACACAATATCATGCTTTTGGACATGATTCAGTGCTGTTTGCACTGTTAAATGCTCTTATTCTGAGGCTCTCTTATTATTGAAAGGGATATTTTTGTGATTTTAACTGACCTATCACACTGGCACCTGGTGATACTGTGATCATCCATATGGTCTAGGTACTGACCAGGCATTCATGTCCCCCCTGAATTGCAGATGAGCACAGCAGATTCTCCCATGAAACCACACACACACACACACACACACTCACTTTTAGTCACGAAAAACCTAGATCTGCCAAAAGATGCCCTGAACCTATGGATAACAGCTGGTATAACAGAACAGCATGGAGTCTCATGGCTAAACATACGACCTCCGTTTCTCACTGTTTCTCCTTTCCATACTCACTTACATATTATTCCTACATCAGCAAGGACACAGGAATTGTTAGAGTCCACTAGATTAGCTCCTTTAGCACAAACAGCAAATGTCAGGATGGCCAGAATAATCCTATTGCTTTTCTTAATATTTCTGTTAGGGTAGATAATAATGCCTCTTTAGCTAACAAGGTACCCACACCTCTGATTTCTGTTCTTTATAAATGCATCTTGTGGTGTTTTGCCATACCGCAGTCCACCATTTCAGAACAGACTAGTCACTACCTTTACACCAGCACAGCAGAATATTTTCAAAGTACTGGCCTTATTCCATGTCTCTGGGAGGTATAATGGGCATGTCTGCGGAGACCTCCCATAACATACACTGGCCTTTCCTGAATATGCTTTATATGTCTCTGTGGCAAACCATGCCCCGTTCCACCCTTCCTGAATACAGTCTGAGAGCCCCGTGTTAGCGAGATAAACGTCCATGTACTGAAATATGCTCATAGACCGTTTCATAGAAACAGAAATATGAAGCAAAAAAAGACCACATGGCCTATCTAGTCTGCCCTTCCATATCAACTACAATAATCCCCTAAGAACATAAGAACATAAGATATGCCATACTGGGTCAGACCAAGGTCCATCAAGCCCAGTATTCTGTTTCCAACAGTGGTCAATCTAGGTCATATGTACCTAGCAGTTTCCCCAAGGGACACAGGTTCCACAATGCTTGTATTGGTTCAAGCATTGATATCCTGGATCCCTTCTTAATAATGGCTTATGGACCTTTCCTCCAGGAACTTGTCCAAACCTTTTTTAAACCCAGCTACACAAACAGCCTTTACTACATCCTCCGGTAACAAATTCCAGAGTTTGATTACACGTTGAGAGAAAAAATATTTTCTTTTATTAGTCTTAAATAGTTTACCCTGTAGCTTCATTGCATGTCCCCTAGTCTTTCTATATTCTGATAAGGTAAACAATCGATCTACGTTTACCCGTTCCACTCCGCTCATTAATTTATAGACTTCTATCATATCTCCCCTCAGCCGTCTCTTTTCCAGGTTAAAGAGCCCTAACCTTTTTAGCCTTTCTTCATAGGAGTATCCTTCCATCCCCTTTACCATTTTGGTGGCTCTTCTCTGAACCTTTTCTAATAACTCTGTATCCTTTTTAAGATACGGCGACCAGAATTGCACACAATATTCAAGGTGCGGTCTCACCATGGAACGATATAGAGGCATTATAATATCCTTTGTTTTATTTTCCATTACTTTCCTTATCATACCTAGCATTCTATTTGCTCTCTTGGCCACCGCTGCACACTGGGCCGAGGGTTTTAACATGGTATCCACAATGACGCCTAAATCTTTTTCCTGGGTGGTGGTTCCTAATGTGGAACCTTGCATCGTGTAACCATAGTTTGGGTTGTTCTTCCCTAGGTGCATAACCTTGCACTTGTCCACATTAAATTTCATCTGCCATTTTGATGCCCAGTCTTCCAATTTATCAAGATCCTCTTGCAATTTTCCACAATCCTCTTGGGTTTTAACAACTTTAAATAGTTTTGTGTCATCTGCAAATTTGATAACCTCACTCGTTATTCCACTTTCCAGGTCATTTATGAATATGTCAAAAAGCAGCGGACCCAGCACAGATCCCTGGGGTACACCACTATTCACCTTTCTCCATTGGGAAAATTGGCCATTTAGCCCTACCCTCTGCTTTCTATCTTTTAACCAGTTCCTGATCCACAATAATACACTGCCTCCTATCCCATGACTCTTTAGTTTTGCCAAAAGTCTCTGATGAGGGACCTTGTCAAAGGCTTTCTGAAAGTCCAGATACACAATATCAACCGACTCACCTTTGTCCACCTGATTATTCACTCCTTCAAAAAAACATAACAGATTAGTAAGACAAGATCTTCCTTGTCTAAAGACATGTTGGCTGTCTCTCATTAGTTCATGACTATCTACATGCTGAGTAATTTTATTCTTTATGATGGTTTCTATCATTTTTCCCGGTATTGACGTCAGGCTCACTGGTCTGTAGTTTCCCGGATCACCCCTGGAACCCTTTTTAAAAATTGGTGTTACATTGGCGATCCTCCAATCTTCAGGTATTAGAGATGATTTTAATGATAGTTCACAGATTACTAATAGCAGGTCTGCAATCTCATATTTCAGTTCTTTCAATACCCTTGGATGTATACCATCCGGCCCAGGTGATTTGCTACTCTTCAGCTTATCTAATAGTTGTAATACATCTTCTCGATGTATCGATATTTCCTTCAATTCTTCTGCACCTTTAAATACCACTTCAGTCATGGGTAACATCCCTACATCTTCCTCAGTAAAGACTGAAGCAAAGAATTTGTTCAGTCTCTCCGCTATCGCCTTGTCGCCTCTTAGTGCTCCTTTAACCCCTTTATCATCTAATGGACCAACTGACTCTCTCACAGGTTTTTTGCTACGAATGTACTTGAAAAGGTCTTTACTTCGCGTTTTTGCTTCCGCAGCAAGCTTCTTCTCAAATTCTCCCTTTGCCTGCCTTTTCAATGCCTTGCATTTGACTTGCCAGTGCTTGTGCTGTTTCCAGGTTTCGTCGTTTGGCTCTTTTTTCCATTTCCTGAAAGATGCTTTTTTGGCAACAACAGCCTCTCTGACCTCAACTTTAAACCATGCTGGCAGTTTTTTGGACTTCTTTCCACTTTTCTTAAAGCGTGGAATACAGCTGGTCTGGGCTTCCAAGATAGTATTTTTCAACAACAGCCAAGCCTGATGTACGTCTTTAACCTTTGCAACTGCTCCTTTTAGTTTTTTCTTGACCGTTTTCCTCATTTTATCATAGTCTCCCTTTCGAAAGTTAAAAGGTAGTTCTGTGGATTTCCTTACTATCCCTCCTCAGTAGTATAATGGGTACACTACTCGTCAAACTGATTGACAGGTGAGATAAGGATGACAGGAGCCAATCAGCGTTCACTTCCGGTCTATGTCCCGCCTTAGGCCACGCCCCCTCCCATAGAAGTGAATGGTGAGTTAGCCCCGCCCACTCCCGCCCCCAAAATGTTGACAGGTACCAATCAGCGCCCACTTCCGGTGTATGTCCCGCCTTAGGCCACGCCCCTCCCATAGAAGTGAATGGTGAGTTAGCCCCGCCCAGCCCCGCCCACTCCCGCCCCCAAAATGTTGACAGGCACCAATCAGCGCCCACTTCCGGTGTATGTCCCGCCTTAGGCCACGCCCCTCCCATAGAAGTGAATGGTGAGTTAGCCCCGCCCAGTCCCGCCCCCAGGCGTGGCCACCGCCCCCCACTTGACACACCCCTGCCCCCGCCCCAAGGATGACATCATCCAATCAGCATACACTTCCGGGGGTGTGTCACACCCATGCCACGCCCCACAATATGACATTAGCCAATCAGCACCCACTTCCGGGGTTTGTGCTACGCCCACAGCCTCCCACCCTCCTCCACGCCCCCTGCCTACATCATCGGAAATGACATCACCGGAAACAGGGCGTCATCAGAAGAGGGACTGTCCCTTTCTTGCTGACATCAGCGGAAACAGTATGGCTGACTCCGGAAATGTGTTTTTGCTTCTGCTTAATACTGAAAAACAAAAATGCTTTTCTCTCTGTCTCTCTCTCCCACACAGACTCAGTTGTTTCTTTCTCACACAAAAACTGATTCCTAGCACAGAGAGACAGGCAAGCTAGAATCTTTTTTCTTTCCAAAATGCAATTAGCACATCTTTGTTAGAGGGATCACCCTCTCACCCTCAACCACGCCCCCTGCCTACATCATCGGAAATGGACTGTCCCTTTGTGCTGACATCAGCGGGGAGCAGTGTGACTGACTCCGGAAATGTGTTTTTTTTTTGCTTCTGGTTAATGTTTACACCTGCAAAAAAAAAAGCAGGAACCCTGGAAAAATAAAATGCTTTTCTCTCTCCCACTGCACCAGTTCTTATTTCTCACAAAAAGATTCACAGCACAGAGAGACACAATTTTCTTTACAAATGCAATTACAAATGCAATTGTTAGAAAAACTAGTGCGGTCCATGTGATAGAATTTTACTTTTAAGACCTCACTGTTAGAAATATTCTGACAGACCTGTAGAGTTCAGACTGAAATACAGAGAGACCTGAGTTCAAATCCCCCTAATACAGCTATTTTTTTGAGAGAGCCGAGTTCAAATCCAAATACAGCTATTTTTTAGTGGCTTTGAAAAAACCAATACAGAGAGACAAGCCTGGACATGTCTCTCTAGGGTGTGGTAACACGTGATTGGTTGAAACAAGAGGTCTGTTCTGAGCATGCTCCAGGTGTTCTGAGCATGCTCAGAACACAGACTTTCAGAAAGGAAAAAATGGCTCTTTTTGGAACACCAAGCAGAATTTCCAGCAGGGCACACAACATTAATTACTAAAACCATTCTGAAGATGTTGGCAAAATAAAAAGAACAGTCAAAGCATGGCAATCATGAAGGAAACCTTATTGAAGAGCATTTACTATAACCCCAAAGCAGCAGGGAGCTTTGGGGGCATAAATCCTCTACTTCAAGCTGCTAAAAACCAGGATAAAACAGTCAACAGAAATGATGTAGTTAGATGGGCTACCGGACAAGATGCTTATACTTTACACAGACCTGCTAGGGTCCGTTTTAAAAGAAACAAGACGATCGTGTCAGATGTGGATGCGCAATGGCAGGCTGATTTAGTTGATATGGCAGCCTTGTCCCATTATAACAATGGCTATAAATACATATTAACAGTGGTAGACATCCTGTCAAAATATGCATGGGTTGCAAGTTTAAAATCGAAAACCGGTCATGAAGTTGCTAAAGCCTTTGAAAAAATATTTAATCTAGGTCGTATAGCTGAAAAAATACAGACAGACAAGGGTAAAGAATTTTTAAATAGGTCCCTGAAGAATTTATTAAAACAAAGAGGGGTTCATCATTTTGTAACCAATAACGATGTTAAAGCAGCGGTGGTAGAAAGGTTTAACAGGACTTTGAAATCCAAAATGTGGCGTTATTTTACTACACACAACACCTTTAGGTACCAAGATGTATTGCAGGCTTTTGTGCACAGTTATAATCATAGTTTTCACAGAACAATAAAGACGAGACCTGTAGATGTGACACACACAAATTCTCTGCAGATCTGGAAAAGAGTCTACGGTGATAGCATCAAGCGTAAGCATACCGAGAATCCCTTAAAGAAAGGAGATCATGTAAGACTTTCAAAAACTAAAGGAAAATTTGAAAAAGGTTACGAGCAAACGTGGACTGACGAGGTATTTATAATAACGGACATTTTAAACAGGGGCCAGAAAGCAACATACAAGATACAGGATTATGACGGTGAAGCCATACAAGGTTCTTTTTATCCTGAAGAATTGCTAAAAGTCACGCAGCAACAGGACAGAATATACCGAATCGAAAAGGTTCTAAAGGTAAAAGGATGTGGCAGGAACAGATTCTACCTCGTGAAATGGAGGGGATGGCCTGTTAAATTTAACAGTTGGGTTAAAGCATCAGAGATTCAAGACATCTGATTTCTTTCTTTGTTTTGAAGCAGCATTAAAATAAAATTGAAAATGAATGATGGTGGCTTTTATATCACCCTGCCTAGCAATGCCTCAGCAGATGTGTTTTCCCAAAATACCAGCTCTAATTTTACCATACAACTAGCAAGGCCTTTGGACTTACAAGGACAGTGGGAAGTGGGGCTCGTGGAAATACAATACCCCAACACCTGGGAGAATATTAAGGAAGACCATAAGTATGTTATCGTTTCCGCAGCAGGAAATATACAGCACCTTATAGTCAGGAAAGGACATTACGCGACCATGCAGCGTTTAGTGGAATCCATGAATCAGGACATTAGCAACATCTATAAATCGGCGGCACCACTAATCATTTATGAGCCCCATGCGCGAAGAATCCGGATAAAATCGGAAGATAGGTCTACTATTTATGCGTATGGTGATTTGGCAACCATTTTGGGAATAGAAGCATACATTAATACACAACGTTCCCATTTTCCAACGGATATCACGGCCGGTTTTAATACCCTCTACCTGTACACAGATATTGTAGAGCACCAGTTAGTAGGTGACCATTTTGTGCCACTGCTGCGCTGTGTTCCAACTAAAGGGGTTAGGGATGAGTTTATCACGTTAACTTATGATAAGCCGCACTATGTCCCTGTGAACAAACAGCATATTGATACCATCACATTTGAAATAAAGACGGATCAGGACAAGTACGTCTCATTTCGTTACGGGAAGGTGATCCTTAAGCTTCATCTGCGACCCCGGAGGGTGACTGTTTTTTAAAATGGTTGTGGCTAAAGACTACGGAGACCCCAAAGCATACAGGCATTATTATACAACACAAGCCGGCTATGGGCTTTCAGGATATCATGGAGTACCGGTCATGTATGGGGCCGGTGTAGGTGGTGTTTTTCGCAGCCTCTTTAGAAAAGCTATGCCGTTTTTGAGAAGGGGTTTTGAAATTATTAAACCACACGTGAAAGGCGCCGCAAAAAACATAGCCAAGGATGTCATGAGCCATGTCACAACGGCCGTTCTAAATAAAATGAACCAGGCTACAGAACAGGCAGGATCAGGACTGGCTGTGATTAGAAGAGCTGTTAAAAGAAAGAGAACCGAGTCTCGGGAGTTACCACAAGGACCGCCCAAACCTTTTAAAAGAAAGAAACCCGTGGGTGGCAGGTCTCAGAAGCTTAACCGCCGGTCTAAGAAGAGAAGCGCTAGCTCTAGGCAGCGAGATATATTCTAAAAAGCACCATGGCTTTTGTACACCACGGCTCTGAAGAGTGTGTTAAATCGGAACTGGACCTGTTTCAACTAGCACCGACTCAAACAAGTATCGAAAAAAGTATTTATGTGGAAATTCCGCCATTATCGGCTTTGTCGGAAACAGCCCCTTTGGACTTCTATATCGCAGGTCATGGTGAAGACTACATTGATTTAAATAGTACACTTTTGCACCTGACCTGTAAAATTGTGGCAGAAGATGGCTCGAACATCGACCCGGCAGCCAAAGTAGCGCTGGTGAACTACCCAATCGCAGCTCTGTTTAGCCAGCTGGATGTTACACTGGGTGACCAACTCATTAGCCAGAGCAAAAACTGCTACCCCTACAGAGCCCTCATAGAGCTGCTTCTCAATTATGGCGAAGGATCCCTCAAATCACAGTTTACAAGCGGTCTGTTTTATAAAGACACAGCCGGGCAGCATGAGGTGAGAGAGATAGGATCTCGCAACATCGGCTTTACTGAAAGGGCTCAATTTACGGTCTCTAGCAACAAGGTAGAGCTATTGGGGCATTTACATAGCGATCTATTTTTTCAAGAAAAGCTATTGATTAATGGCGTGGATCTCAAAATCAAATTGACCCGCAACAAAAACTCTTTCTGTTTAATGAGCGGTGATGCCGAAGAAAGTTATAAAATCCTTATCCTAAACGCTGCGCTCTTTGTAAAGAGAGTTAAAGTTTCCCCCGGAGTGCGCCTGGGACATGCGGAAGCTCTGCTGAAAGCTAATGTCAAGTATGCTATTGACCGTGTGGGGCTGAAGGTGTTTAGCATACCAGCCGGTGCCCGTGTGACTAACCAGGAAAATCTCTTTTTGGGGCAGCTACCAAAACTCATTGTGCTGGGATTTGTGGATAATGATGCTTTCAGCGGTAATTATGCTTAAAACCCCTTCAATTTTAAACATTATGATATTAATTTTGCCGCTCTATATGTGGATGGTGAACAAGTACCCGGGAAACCTCTTCAACCTGACTTTCAAAATGGATGTTGTGTAAGAGAATATATGCAACTGATACAAGCAAGTGGTAAACATCTGAAAGATACAGCATTGCTGGTTGACCGTCAGGAGTTTTACAAAGGTTATACCCTGTTGGCGTTTGACCTTTCACCGGATCAGGAGTGTGCAGACCATTACTCGCTGATTAAAACTGGTAACCTGCGGGCTGAAATACGTTTTGCCAGCGCCTTACCCCATACAGTTAACATGATTGTTTATGGGGTTTTTGACAATGTGATAGAAATTAATCATAGAAGGAATGTTCTTTTTGATCATTCGTGAAAATGAACACCCTGCAGATCTTCCGTATTTTAAAGAAGGACCCCTGTGTTGCAGATTTCTTTTTAGATGTGCTACCCAGCGATTGGTTAGCGGATGTACAAATATCAAGGAAGCCAGTGTGTTTGGTGGTAAATACACACCCTCATAACCTACCTGGAGAACACTGGTTAGCCATCTATATATGTGGAGATGGAACAGGGGAATTTTTTGATTCTTATGGACAACCACCTGATAGCTTATTCTTTCCTACCAGCATTATGAGCTTTTTCAACAAGCATTGTAAAACTGTTTTATACCACAACAGACAATTACAGCACCCAATGTCTACGGCTTGTGGATATCACTGTGTATTTTTCTTGCACCACCGCTGTAAAGGGGTGCCTTTTGAAAATATTTTAGAAATGTATTCTGAAGATTTAATGCAAAATGATGATATGGTGTTACATTTTGTAAAACGCAACAAACAAACTTTGTGTAGATCTTTTAGAAATCCGTTCCATAATCAGCAAGTGTGTGTTTCCTATCGTGAATGTTTTTGATGCTTCTAAATAAAAAGTAACCCCTCTAAGGAGGTTTTTTGAAAAGAAACCACTGTCTAGTCTTTTATTTTTGTTTTTAAACATTTTATTGAAAATACATTTTTTACACACTCAACCACCGGTATCTGTGGGATAATTTACGTTTTTTGTGAGGGAGTAGCTCTTTGCTCTTTATCGGACCCGTGTACATTTTAGTAGCCTTCACAGATGGGTTCTCTTTGAGGCGTGCCAGTACATCTCTGTTGGCTGCATTACCCATTACCGTAGAGGGCATATTTAATTCGGCTAGGGTTTGCATGAACTCCTCCCAGCCCCTGGGTATTCTTCGTTGTGAAAGAGCTTGGGGCTGCGTAGCCCCACGAACGAGGTCGAGTAGGTTAGAGCCATTGACGGGGTTTCCCCGGTATACAAATGTTCCATTTCCCTCCCAGGATGCCACATTCTTGTTTTTTAACAGTTTATTAAGCAGCAACTCAGCATTTTTCCTATAGCGCAGCGATGGCGAACCTATGGCACGCGTGCCAGCTGTGGCACGCGAAGGCCTTGCAGCTGGCACGCGGGAAGGTCCGCCATCGAAAAAAAAAACAACAACCCTGTCTGCTGCCGTTGTCGGGGCCGCCGCGGCAGAATCGAGCGTGCCGCGGGGCCCCCTGTACCCACCGGCAGAGCCTGTCCTCCCCGTAGCAGCTCTCTCTTTGGAGCTGCAGTCAGACTCGCCGGCTTGCAGAGCGCGAAGGGAAGAGTTTCCCTTTCGCGACTCTGTTAAGCCCGCGGGGCTGATGGGAACTTCCCATCAGCCCCCGCGGGCTTAACAGAGCAGCGAGGGAACTCGTCCCTCGCGCTCTGCAAGCCGGCGCGTTGACTGCAGCTCCAAAGAGAGAGCTGCTACGGGGAGGACAGGCTCTGCCGGTGGGTACAGGGGGGCCCCGCGGCACGCTCGATTCTGCCGCGGCGGCCCCGACAGCGGCAGCAAACAGGTTTTCTTTTTTTTTTTTTAATTTTCCCTGGGCTGGGCTGGGCTGGGCTGGGGGTGGGGGGTGGGGGTTAGGAGTGGTGCTGGGCTGGGCTGGGGGGCTTAGGAGTGGTGATGGGCTGGGCTGGGCTGGGGGGGGGTTAGGAGTGGTGATGGGCTGGGCTGGGCTGGGGGGGGGGGTTAGGAGTGGTGATGGGCTGGGCTGGGCTGGGCTGGGGGGGGGTTAGGAGTGGTGATGGGCTGGGCTGGGCTGGGGGGGGGGTTAGGAGTGGTGATGGGCTGGGCTGGGCTGGGGGGGTTAGGAGTGGTGATGGGCTGGGCTGGGCTGGGGGGGGGGTTAGGAGTGGTGATTGGCTGGGCTGGGCTGGGGGGGTTAGGAGTAGTGATGGGCTGGGCTGGGGGGTGTTAGGAGTAGTGATGGGCTGGGGGGTGTTAGGAGTAGTGATGGGCTGGGGTGGGGGGGTTAGGAGTGGTGATGGGCACTGGGCTGGGGGGTTAGGAGTGGTGATGGACACTGGGCTGGCTGGGGGGGGTTAGGGGTGGTGATGGGCACTGGGCTGGCTGGGGGGGTTAGGAGTGGTGATGGGCACTGGGCTGGGGGGTTAGGAGTGGTGATAGGCGCTGGGGGGGCTTAAACTAAAAATTGAGTGATGGGGGATTAGGACTGGGAGTGGGCTGATGGGGAGGTTAGGACTGGAAATGGGCTGGTGGGATTAGGACTGGGAGTGAGCTATGGGGGGCTAGGACTGGTAATGGGTTGGGGGGTTGCTAGGACTGGAAATGGGCTGAGTGGAAGGGGGCTTGAACTGCAAATAGCTGTTGGGGATGGGGCTTGGAATGGAAATGGGCTGAGGGGAAGCGGGGGGCTTGAACTGCAAATAGCTGATGGGGACGGGGCTTGGAATGGAAATGGGCTGAGGGGAAGTGGGGGGCTTGAAGAAGGGAATGGATGCTGGGTGAGACTGGAACTAGAAGGGAGCTGATGTTGGGGGAGGATTAGAATGGGATGGGGCTGGGAGAGTAAAATGGAGAGGGGAAAAATATTTTGTGTAGGAGGGATGAAAAATCTACAATTGGCCAGGTATTGGGAGAGTAATTGGGGATTGAGGATGGAGGGGTAAAATTTGTGTGGATGAAATAGAAATGAGGAAAGAGCAAAAGGAGAAAGATTAGTATGTTAAAGCAGATGTAGAGAGAGAGAGAATGGAAAAAAAACTAGAAGAGAGAAGAAAGGACAAATGGACAGCAGACGATGGAGAGTTAGCAGAAAACATGAAGAAACCAGAAGAAAATGGCTGGACCAATTGCAACTGAAAAAATGCACAAAAGGTAGAACGATATCTCTTTATTTTGAATTTATTAACTGGAATATGTCAGCTCTGGGAAATGTGCATCATTAACATCTGCGCTTTGTTTGGTACAAGAGGAAATTCCTATTTGACGTTGCCACTTGTTCTCTTTCCCCAGTATTCACTGAAATGTATTGGTTTAATATTTGCAGTGTTGCCTTTTGATAGGTAGGGTATGGTGCTTTGTGAGTCCTGGTAATGCTGTCAGGATACGGCGGGTTTGCTATGGGTTCTAAATGGGCAGCGTTTGTAGTAGTTCCTAATGTGCCTGGCGGTTGGCACTGGATTATAGTAATGTAGAAATCTTTTAGTCTTTCTTTATCCATACACTCATTAAGAGACATGTTTACTAAAAGTTAGTGTATGGTAACATTATGCAAATATTTATGCAAATAAGACCACTTATGCAAATGACGTGCTGGCACTTTGAGGAAATTCTTTGGTTTTGTGCGGCAGTTTGGGCACTCGGGCTCAAAAAGGTTAGCCATCACTGCTATAGCGCATATTGATGCTGTTTAACACTTCTTGTATTACAGGGTCTGGAGGTATAATATTTTCTAGAGGTGTTGCCGTTGATGTCTCATCTTGTGCCTGTAGATACAAGTTTATTTTTTCTTTTTCCATATCCCTCTGTCTGTTAAGCACGAGATAGCGCTGTAGCACTTCTGAGTAACATTTAGCCTTTTCGTGTTCAGACATACCGACGCTTTGCAGGATGTTTTTCATTTCTTCATCTAACTTATGGATGGTCGTGGTTCTAATATTTTCATCCCGATCTGGCGGGTTTCTCAAGCGCTCAAGTTGTTGACTAGGGACTATGTACATTTTTTCAGCGTGATGCATTAGAGGTTTGTCAGAAGCCCCGTTATCAACGGTAATGCAAAACTTAACAGGGGCCCGATAAAGCCACCCGACTGTCTCACCAATTGCTTCTTTTTTTTAATGGGTAGTCTTTTATCGCACAGACTCTTTATGGCATGACGCTTCCCTTTTAAAACCTTTATCTGTTGTTGTGAAAGAGGAATGTTACCTTTTAGGGTGTTGAGAGCGATTTCAACTATAGCTGCTACCAAATCATTAGAAGCTGTATTCAGGATGGCTCTTCTGTGCTGCGGAGAGGCTTGAACCAAAAGTTTTAAAAGGGGCAGGTTTCTCTTTACACGGCGAGACATGTTGTCTGAGACACACAGGCATGTATGAAGGGGTTGGTTACATATTCATTTCTTTTTATGTGAGTTTTGTGGTTTTTCACAGTATAACCGTGGTCCAATCTGGCGGGAAGATATCCGTCCTCAGTCTGTAAGCCTCAGGCGTTGTGTTATTTAAATCCACGACGAGATACCCAAACGGCTTTCTGGTTGCATCTTCAAAGACTTCTAAAAAGAATTTTGATTTTCCAGGGTACATCTGCCTGGCTAGAATGGCAATCTGTAACTTATCTCTAGGATTCTTAAAGAGCACCATGTATTTGGTGTTTAAAATTATAGTTCGGCTTGCTTTACCTTGGCAGAAAACATTTTGAACAATATATATGATGCTCAGGTTTCTGTGATGCACATACTTGGTAAAGGCTTTCTCTATTTCATCACTTTTACAGGCAGAATCCATTAGGTCATCAACAATAACCAAGTTTACTTTATTGGTTGGAAACAGCCGTTCATCATTAAAAGTATCAGGCAAAGTGTCCATAAATGTAATAAAAGGATATTTATTTAACATTTCTTTATACAGAGGTTGCCAGCAACTGTAACACCACACAATATTGTTAGGCATGACAGTCAATACACGACCAGCATGTTCTAACATCTTTTTAACAAAGAAGCTCTTGCCTGAATTGGACGGCCCCGCTAAAATACAAGAAAAAGGATGTGACCAGCGCACATCCACCACGCTAGTATCCATAGGGTAATGTGCTAAAGCCATCCTCCAACTTCACCCTTTTGTCATACACAACCTTTTGTGTTTTTTTAATCACACCAGTCTCTATTGTCCAACCCTTTTTGTTTCTTATAATACCAGGTTGTTGTACTCCTATCTTTTTCTGGGATAAATCTGCTGTCCCAGGCTTGTAGTCCAAAACTAGATCTTTCAAACTAGTGAAATTGATTTTCTGGCAGTTTTCTACGTTTAACGTAATCCCTTTTACTTTCATACAGGTCTTCCCGCTTGACAGCTTGTAGCCGTATGTTTTAGGCCCCGCTGATACAAACTCTGTGATATGTTCATCTGAGGGTATCTCGCTTGTGAGCTCACCTAAATAATCGCCCAAAGATGGGTTCCAATCACCCTCTCGACTTAGAAATATCACAGAATCTGTATCATGGTACAGACAGCGCTCTTGCAAACTATCTAGAAGGTTGTACAACTCCAGGCGTGCATAAGCCGTTGTAAAACAGGCAATGAAAACGTTGGTGCTACCCGACAATATACACTGGTCTTTTGAGTGCCTCCAAGACACACAGGCTGTTTCATCATCAATAAATCGCATGATGAAACCTCAAATTCAGGAGAAAACAGATATTTAAAGAGATCATCAGGTTCTTTCACAATGCTTGTGGTAGGCAGGTTTGTTCTTTGACCAAATTTACCCCACAGGGAATTTAAGAAAAGTTTTGCTATTTGACGCTTAGCATGGTTTACATTAATCTGGTCTGTACGCAAACACACCCCCTCTTTTCTAAAGAAATCAGCTATGTACACATTTTGTTTTTCAGTATCATTGCACCATCGAGGGTAGCCAGAAGCCTCTTGTTTTTGACGGAGGTGCATTTTGGTGTATTCGGAAAAGAGATGATCAGATTTTTGCTCGAAATGCCAGATTTCATAGATTTCAACAACCACATACCCTTTTGCAATGGCTAAATTCATCTCCACCGTACACCAAGTCCCCACAAAAGCTCTCTCCTCATCCGTGTGGGCACACATTTCCTGTTGCCGTGTGTCAGCACACGTGTGACACAGCGGAAACATAAGCTTACCGCCCAACCGTATGGGTAACACTGGGAAAAAGAGCTTTCGTGGGGGATATACTTTTGCTTTTATAAAACCAAAGTACTTTGTAGGGGGGCCAAATTTGTTATAAATGATTTTTGGATGGCCTATTGGATATTCCTTTGTTTTATTGACAAAAGGGTATAGGCTGGTAAAATCATAGTAGTGTATTTTTTCCCCAGGCCTTGTTTTGTGGTACAGACAAATGGCATTTGTTCTACCCCCGAAAAGGGCATCTCGTGGAATCAGAGGTTGCGGTAATGCGGAGTCAGCCAGGAAATCTGCGCAGCCCCCATCATTTTCTTTTACCATCCGCTTCCACTCGTGCTCCCATAGACTTATGACCTTGAACCCACGGCTTTCCAGGAATGCAGCTTTTAGCTGTGTTTTGTAATAAAGAAAACCATAGGTCGTGGCTGCTATAGGATTCTGGTCTTTATCGTTATAACAGCTCGGACAGCCGTGGTGAAAACAACCATTAAATTCAAAAGCTGTTTCTACCCCACCGATCACGGCATAGCCATCAAGAAAATAAGCCCCCACCTTTTTTTCACCACCACCTTTCAGAGCATGTGTGATCTGTATATTTTCTTTGGCCTCCACATACATCAGCCATTGAATAGAGGGGGTTGAATATCTCTTTGTCTGCCGGTGATAGTTATCTGGTGGGATGAGTGCCACAGTCTTGGGTTCTAAAAACATGAATCTGAACATAGCCATACATACAGATGCAAGGGTTATATATTGGAAAGGGTCTAAACACCTTGTTTGAATTTCTGAGATGTCACCCTGCTCTACAAACACTTCTTTCTCTGTCATTTTCATGATTTCAGCTCGGTAGAGAACACAGGCCTGTCGCAAAATAGATACATCCTGCTGGCAGTAATAAGCCAGCTCTTTTTGCAAATTAAAAGTTTTATGCTGATTGTCCTTGTACCATTGTAAAAATTCATCTTTTTCTTCAGGCAACATGTTACTCACACCGTAATGTTCAACACCTGGCATGGGACCCACATAATTTTGATTTTTCAGCGTATTAAAAAAGTGTGGAAAGTACCCCTTGCTGCCTGTAAAACCCATGGCTTGTGGAAGTTTGCTAAGTTTCATAGGCAGGAAATTTAGAGAGTCTATAAAACGGATAGTCAGAGGTTCAACGGTAATTTGTAAAAGTTTAGCACCTTGAACCAACAGCCCCGTGTCCATCTTTTCCTTAAGCAGTTGTTTAAGAACAAAATATCCGTCATAACCTTTGGAATTATGGGCTATGAAGGTGTAACCTTTAAATTTTTTGTCACAAAAAATCTGTATAAAGGCAGAAATACATTCGAGACCCTTGAATTCCCAGTTTCTTTCATCATTTAAGTCCGTCGCATATATGTAATTAGGGACATGCCAGCCTGTTTCTTGCATACATTCACAATCATAAAAAATATACTTTTCAGATGTTTCAGTTTTACCGATAGGGGTCATAAAACATAAGTGGACGCCATCCCCGGTTAGGGGCTCGCGACATAGTTTACAATGACGGCCCTTGCACTTATGTTTCTTGTCCACATAAGACTCACATTTCTGGCACAGTATCTTAGATAAACACGCCACTTCTTTTTTCAGAGCCAGATCCGCGTGTCTATCTAAACACTCTTTAGAACGGCAAAAGAGTTTGCAATTAGGGCATCTCTGTTGTACACCAACATTATTCGTACACGTTAGTGTCAAACAAAGACGGCACCATAATGTGCAATTATGATCGTGACTGTACGGTTTCTGACAGTAACTACAGAAGTTGTGCTCCCCATAGAATTTTTTGACATCGGTTATACCATAGAAATGGTCATCGTGTAGCAACAAGAACACAGTCTTAGGGAACACAGGTCTGTCTGATGTCTTAAAACAAACCCATGATTTTGTGTAAAGCACAACGCGTATGTTTATCTTTAAATGCTGTTCAAATATTGCTACATCATCGAGCATGACTTTTCTATGTACCGGCCACCCCAATTCGTTATGTAGTTTTTTAGCACCTTTTAACAATTCGACATCTGTCATTTTTACCTGTGACATGAGGGCTGTGAGGCTACCTGCAAAACACAGGCTATTATCAGTGTTGTTCAAGTCTATCAAATACATCCTTTTCTTATGAATAATATGGCTAAACGGTATGGTCTTTAAGACCCTACGAGCACCCCCACCCCGATTTTTTATGACAAGTACAACAACCCGGAATATATCACAAACCTGGATTTCTCTGTGACTCTGAAGGAGTTTAGCGATCTGATTTAAGAAATCGTCAGCGTCTAATGCCTCGGGGTTTAACTTACCAGAATATAAGGAATTGTGGAAAAGAGATGAGTGTAGATGCACCTGTACATAATCACCGGGTGAAACCCGGCTGCTAACCTCATCCAGAATATGTTGAATACCTTGCCGAATGGCGAATTGAGCCTCAGATAATGATGTTATCCTGTCTAAATTAATAAACCGAAATTCCTCTGAATAAATTACACCATTAAACTTGTCCAATTTACGATCCCACCTTTTCACAAACTGAACATAGCTAACTGGTTCTGATTCTTCAGCGAGGCCTAATGCATGATTATTTGCGCTGTCCTCTGAAACACTGTGATCAAAGACACGGCTTTCACCACGCCCTCCGTATTCTGTACCGGCGTGTGTAGATTCACCGTCAGAAAAACTATCGCTGCGTGATCTTTTCCTGTTAGACTTCTCTCCCACAGCCGCTGATTTTCTAACATTTTCTCGGTCTGAAAAAGAAAATGTAGGGGCTAATACTTTTTTTTCTTTTACAGCGACCTTAAAATCTATGTACTGGATAAAACCGGAATACTCACTATGTTGCTTATCTTTTGGTTTTCGGTATGGAGCTGTTTGCTCTTCTGTACCGGTGTGTGTAGATTCACCATCAGAAAAACTATTGCTGTGTGATCTTTTTCTGTTAGACTTCTCTCCCATAGCCGCTGATTTTCTAACATTTTCTCGGTCTGAAAAAGAAAACGTGGGGGCTAATACTTTTACAGAGACCTTAAAATCTAGGTGCTGGATAAAACTGGAATACTCACGATTCTGTTTGTCTTTTGGCTTTCTGTAAGGTACCGTCTGTTGGTTAGACTGGCCATCTTGTTTTGTAGCATCTTCTTGGTCTAAAATAAAAAAAGATTACAGGTTGAGGCTGTCCTCTGAAACACATTATAAAGAACATAGCTGTTAGAAAATTAAAACAACACAGGACATACCTTTTAAATTTCTTTGCCGCCTTCTTTTTGTAAGAGAAAGTTTATTTGTAACCCCCTTTTTCTGCTCCTATTTTTTAAAGACAATCATAAGAGACAGAAACATTACATAGCCAACAATATTTTTAAAAAAGACTCATATCTACTCACCATGTCTGAAGAAAAAGTTGCAGATGATACAAGCTATAGAGACTGTGTGATCTTTTCTGGCTGCTGAAATGTACTGGATCTCATAAGCTTATCATACGACCTGGCTAATTCACAATGCCTTTTTTTCGCAGACAGTACAGTGTAATAGATGCTATATATCTGTGTATGTGGCTAATACACATTCCCATCCATTTCCCAGAAGTCTTAAGTGGATTTTAGTTACACGACAGTTCTGCACATTCTTATCTTATGGCCTATTGTTTAGGACACACCTGGAGGCCCCATTTTTTTTCCAGACAAACCATTGTAGGTTTAATTAACTAATCATTCCTAAAACACACCACACATAGGTTCAAAATATTTTATTTCAAATAAAATGTTTTCATCTTGTGAAATTCATTTGAGCATTACAAGTTTTAAAAAAAATAAAAGGCATACATATAATTTTTGTTCATCTGTATGTTCAACTAATAGATTCTGGAAATACATACATTTTCATAAAAAGTCAATTTTTACAGAACTTGGTGTTTTTTAAAGAACGATCTATAATCTCTGTCACAGATTAAGCCTTCCACTATTTCTATTTCGCTGTCTGCCACAGAATTAAGCAAAATATTGAGCATTTGTCCTGGATTTCTACTGTTGTTAAAATCTCTGATGAGTTCAAACAAAAAATTCAAATTTTCATAAACTAGGACAGTTGCTTTCATTTTATGACCCGCAATCATGGCAACATTTAAAATAGGTCCTAGACACAACCTGTTACAAGCTTTATGGATTTTCTGATGTATTTCATTGCGTCCCCACTTTAAACAGTCATGGTGTCTTTGGCCTGGAGCATGTATTACACACGCTGCACAGTCTCTATGCATAATGCCCTGCCAGCATTTCTTGATAATACAGGCCACCGTTGTTTCTATAACAGATTTAAATCTGTTTATTTCATCAGGTTTTGTACAATCCCTTTGACTGGCTATGACATCAAATGCCTCCCTTTGATATGTACAGAGAAAGCACAAACAGCGTAGATTGGCAGCCTGTATGTGCCCCTGTAGGAGCAGAGATTCGTCACTTCCCTACAAAAAAAACCCAAAATAATGTCAGTGTGAACTGCTGTTTCTTCTATAACACTTTTCTAAATAAAAAAACTTCTCTTACCTCTGCTGATCCTAGGTCTTCCAATAAACAGTTTGTTTCTGCATCTACAGTGGCGTGATATAATTCTATATCCTCCAGGTCCATTGTGTTGTCAGATGTTAAGCCAAGTTCTGTGCCAGAATTGTAGGGTTCTTGAGAGTTGAAAAATATTTGGGCATCTGGATAATCCACAAAAGCTGCTATTTCTGGCGGAGGATCTGCCAGACTCTCCTGTAGTTCAAATGGATTTTCAATCGGTGGATACCCCTCTGCAAGGGCATCATGATCCTTAAGGAAGTAATTAATGTTGTGTGCCCTGCTGGAAATTCCGCTTGGTGTTCCAAAAAGAGCCATTTTTTCCTTTCTGAAAGTCTGTGTTCTGAGCATGCTCAGAACACCTGGAGCATGCTCAGAACAGACCTCTTGTTTCAACCAATCACGTGTTACCACACCCTAGAGAGACATGTCCAGGCTTGTCTCTCTGTATTGGTTTTTTCAAAGCCACTAAAAAATAGCTGTATTTGGATTTGAACTCGGCTCTCTCAAAAAAATAGCTGTATTAGGGGGATTTGAACTCAGGTCTCTCTGTATTTCAGTCTGAACTCTACAGGTCTGTCAGAATATTTCTAACAGTGAGGTCTTAAAAGTAAAATTCTATCACATGGACCGCACTAGTTTTTCTAACAATTGCATTTGTAATTGCATTTGTAAAGAAAATTGTGTCTCTCTGTGCTGTGAATCTTTTTGTGAGAAATAAGAACTGGTGCAGTGGGAGAGAGAGAAAAGCATTTTATTTTTCCAGGGTTCCTGCTTTTTTTTTTGCAGGTGTAAACATTAACCAGAAGCAAAAAAAAAACACATTTCCGGAGTCAGTCACACTGCTCCCCGCTGATGTCAGCACAAAGGGACAGTCCATTTCCGATGATGTAGGCAGGGGGCGTGGTTGAGGGTGAGAGGGTGATCCCTCTAACAAAGATGTGCTAATTGCATTTTGGAAAGAAAAAAGATTCTAGCTTGCCTGTCTCTCTGTGCTAGGAATCAGTTTTTGTGTGAGAAAGAAACAACTGAGTCTGTGTGGGAGAGAGAGACAGAGAGAAAAGCATTTTTGTTTTTCAGTATTAAGCAGAAGCAAAAACACATTTCCGGAGTCAGCCATACTGTTTCCGCTGATGTCAGCAAAAAAGGGACAGTCCCTCTTCTGATGACGCCCTGTTTCCGGTGATGTCATTTCCGATGATGTAGGCAGGGGGCGTGGAGGAGGGTGGGAGGCTGTGGGCGTAGCACAAACCCCGGAAGTGGGTGCTGATTGGCTAATGTCATATTGTGGGGCGTGGCATGGGTGTGACACCCCCCCGGAAATGTATGCTGATTGGATGATGTCATCCTTGGGGCGGGGGCAGGGGTGTGTCAAGTGGGGGGCGGTGGCCACGCCTGGGGGCAGGACTGGGCGGGGCTAACTCACCATTCACTTCTATGGGAGGGGGCGTGGCCTAAGGCGGGACATACACCGGAAGTGGGCGCTGATTGGTGCCTGTCAACATTTTGGGGGCGGGAGTGGGCGGGGCTGGGCGGGGCTAACTCACCATTCACTTCTATGGGAGGGGCGTGGCCTAAGGCGGGACATACACCGGAAGTGGGCGCTGATTGGTACCTGTCAACATTTTGGGGGCGGGAGTGGGCGGGGCTAACTCACCATTCACTTCTATGGGAGGGGGCGTGGCCTAAGGCGGGACATAGACCGGAAGTGAACGCTGATTGGCTCCTGTCATCCTTATCTCACCTGTCAATCAGTTTGACGAGTAGTGTACCCATTATACTACTCTCCTCCACTAATTAAATCAAAGGCAATCATGCTATGATCACTATTGCCAAGTGGCCCCAACAACCTTATCTCTTGCACTAGATCTGGCGTTCCACTAAGGATTAGGTCTAATATGGCTTCCCCTCTGGTCGGTTCATGAACCAGCTGCTCCAAGAAGCAGTCATTTATTTCATCTAGGAACTTTATCTCCCTAGCATGTCCTGACGTGACACTGACCCAGTCGATACCGGGGTAGTTGAAATCACCCATTATTATTACTGTGCTGTAACGTTTGTTAGCTTCCTTGATTTCTTTGAGCATTTCATCATCCATTTGGTCATTCTGGCCAGGCGCTCGATAGTACACCCCCACTGCCATTGCCTTCCCCCTTTTACATGGAATTTCAATCCATGTAGATTCTACAGCAGATTTTGTTTCCTGCAAAACTTTAATCCTTTCTGACTTAATGCCCTCTCTAACATAGAGAGCAACCCCTCCACCAATTTGATCAGCTCTATCATTACGATATAGTTTGTATCCAGGTATCACAGTGTCCCACTGGTTGTCGTCCTTCCACCATGTCTCTGATATTCCAATCATATCTAACCTTTCATTTAGTGCTATATATTCTAACTCTCCCATCTTATTTTTTAGACTTCTAGCATTTGCATACAAGCATTTTAGAGAATGTATTTTATCCATATTAATTTGTCTGTTAGACATGAGTAATTTGGGATCTTTAAGCTCTGTCTGCTCCATACTTGAGGGCATTTGGGCTACTTTACTCTTTTGTGGAACCTCTCTGCTTTTGGTAGTATCCTTCAAAGATACATTCTTCTGAACCATCTGCTCTTGGGCGACTGTCGGCTTTCCCCTAATATCTAGTTTAAAAGCTGCTCTATCTCCTTTTTAAAGGTTAATGCCAGCAGCCTGGTTCCATCCCGGTTAAGGTGAAGCCCATCCCTTTTTCCTTTAGAGATCCTCTGTGTTTGTCCCATGCTTTTTTGGATTCAGATACTGTCTTCGTTTTTCCTACCACCACTAGGAGACTATTCCACGCATCTACCATTCTTTTCAAAAAGAAATATTTCTGCATATTACTCCTGAATCTATCCCCTTTCACCCTCATCCTGTGTCCCCTCATAGCAGAGCTTGTTTTCAATCTAAAGAGACCCTTCTCCTGTGCATTTATGCCAAGGAGGTATTTAAACATCTCTATGATATCTCCTGTATCCCGCCTTTCCTCTACAGTATACATATTAAGATCTTTAAGTCTGTCCTCATATGCTTTATAACAAAGACCACTAACAATTTAGTAGCCACCCTCTGCACGGACTCCAACCTGTTTATATCATTTCGAAGGTGTGGTCTCTAGAACTACACACAATACTACAAATGAGGTTGCACCAGACACTTATACAGAGGCATTATCACCTCTTTTTTTCTGTTGGCCATTCCTCTCCATATGCACCCAAGCATCCTTCTGTCAATTGCCATCGTTTTTTCTACCTGTTTAGCTACTTTAAGTTCATCAGACACAATCATGCCCAGGCCCCGCTCTTCTTTTGTGGACAGAAGTACTTCACCCCCTACATTGTACTGCTCCCTTGGATTTTTGCAGCCCAAATGCATAACTCGGCATTTTTTAGCATTAAATCTCAGCTGCCAAATTCTAGACCATTCTTCAAACTTAGCTAGATCCTTCCTCGTGTTTTCTACTCCTTTCTGGGTATCTACTCTATTGCAGATTTTGGTATCTTCTGCAAACGGGCAAACCTTACCTGAGATCCCTTCTGCAATATCACTTACAGAGATGTTAAAAAGAATCGGATCAAGGACAGATCCCTGTGGCACACCACTGGTAACCTCCTTCTCCTCAGAGTGAGCTCCATTTACCCATACCCTTTGTCGCCTCCCACTCAACCAATTTCTAACCTAATCAGTAACCTTAGGGTCCATCCCTGGGGTGCTCAGTTTGTTTATAAGTCATCTGTGCGGAACAATGTCAAAGGCTTTACTGAAATCTAAGTACACCGGATTTAGGGCTCTCCCTTGGTCCATCTCCCTGGTCACTCAGTTAAAGAAATCAATCACATTTGTCTGACAAGACCTGCCTCTGGCGAATCCATGCTGTTTCGGATTCTGCAATCCATTGGACTCCAGAAGCCTTACTATTCTTTCTTTTAGCAGCATTTCCAATAATTTTCCCAGCACAGAGGTTAGACTAACCAGCCTGTAGTTTTCAGCCTCATCCTTACTTCCGCTTTGTGTAAAGAGTCTAATTGTGCCTTTCTCCAGTTCTCTGGGACCACTCCCGACTCCAAAGAAGCATTGAAAAGGTCAGCAGGGAAGCTGCTAGAACATCTGCAAGTCCCTTCAGTATTCTCAGATGTATCCCATTGCTTTGTTTACTTTTAGTCCCATTGCTTTGTTTACTTTTAGTTTAGCTAATTCCTCACAAACACAATCTTCTGAAAATTGTTCGAGATCTCCATCGCTTCTGTTCCTATTTGTGGGTGTTTTCTGAGGTCTTGTTCCTGGCCCTTCATCTGTGAAACAGAACAAAAATATTTGTTAAGCAACTGTGCTTTATCCTCATCACCTTCTACATATTCATCCCCTTCACCCTTGAGTCTGACAATACCACTTTTGTCCTTCCTCCTCTCACTAACATATCTGAAAAATGTGTTATCCCCTCATTTTATCGCTTTGGCTACTTCTTCTTCTTTTTGTATATTTGCTTTCCTGACTACTTTGCTAGCTTCTCTAAGGTTTTCTTAATATAGATGCCTGTCTTCCTCTCTCTGTGATCTCTTTTATTTTATGAAGGCCTCCCTCTTTTTTTCACTTATTCAGCTACTTCTTTTGAGAACCATAGAGGCCTATTTTTCCTTTTAGTTTATTTACCTTTTTAATAAAAAGTTTGGCTGCCCTTAAAATATCTCCTTTTCGTTTTGCCCACTGTCTTTCTGCATCCCCCATCTGTTCCCATCCCACTAACGACTCCTTGAGGTATTTTCCTATCCTGACAAAGTTAGTTTTCCTAAAGTCTAAAACCCTCACTTTTTAATGGACTTTATCAGCCCTAGTTCTAATACTGAACCGCAGCATCTGTTGATCTTTATCTTTATTTGCGCACTTTTTATACCGCCATTTATGACATCAGAGCGGTTTACAATCAAAAACTCAAAAGAAAGGCTGATGGCCGGAAAAGGAAAGGAACTACATTACTTGACAGGACAGAGAACAGTCATTCAAGCATAACAAAGAAAGGTAGAGCAGCAAAGAGAAGAGATATCTTAGGAGGTGGTAGAAGGCTAGTCAAAGTCAGAAATAAAAAGGTGAGTTTTGATGAGCTATTTAAACTGGGGGAAAGAGTGTTCCAGGCAGAGAGCATTTGGGAAGGAGTTCCAAGGGGAGGGGCCCAGGAAAAAGAAAGCAGAATGGTGGGTAGATTTGAGATGAGCATTGTTTGGTGATGGTAAGTGGAGACGATTAATATGGGCTGAATGGAGACTACAGACAGGGTTATGAAAGTGAAGATCAGATAAATACTGAGGGGTTTGTGATTATATGGTCTTGTGTACGAAAATCAGTATCTTGTAGTGGATGCGATATTGCACAGGGAGCCAGTGAAGACAAGAAGTAGTGTGATATGAGCAGAATGGGTTGCATGTGAAATAATCTGAGTGGTGGTATTTTGAACAAGCTGCAAACGGCAAAGCTGTGACAAGGGAAGACCAGCAAAAACAGAATCACAATAATCGTGACATGACATAACTAGGGAAAGAAGAAGACTGGTAAGTGACGAGGGGTCCAGAAAGGGACATAGGGCTCTAATCTGTCTCAGTGAAAAGAGAGCGCGATGCACCAACAGTGAAAAGTGATCATGAAAAGAAAGAACTCAGTCCAGAGTGACCCCAAGATAGCAGAGAGATGTGACCAATGACACTGAGGACCCGAAAATAGAAGGGGATAGGGAGGGGATGGGCCCACCAAAAGCAAACCAGATGGCAAAAGTTTTTTAAATATTAAGATGTAGAAAACTGGATGTGAGCCAATTAGCGATCAATGAAAGACAAGAGTTCAGTGGGGTGAGATCAAAGGCCATGGCAGAGGTGTGATGCAGAATGATAATATCATCAGCATAATAATATGCAGACAGGCCAGACTGTTGAGTCTCTAGGGTGAGGGGGTGCCAAAAAGACATTGAAGAGAAGGGGGTAAGCACCGATCCCTGGGGGACACCACAGGTGAGAGGACCGGTGCAGAGGACACAGGGCCTGAGAAAATGGAGAAGGACTGAGAGGAAAGAAAGGAGTGAAACCATTCCAGGAGAGTTCCGGATATGACAGCCGCATAGAGATGGGAGAAAAGAGTAGCGTGGACAACTAAATCGAAAGCAGAGGACAGATCGAGAGAGACAGCAAGTGATATGTCATCCCGGTTGGGAGAAGTATGGAGCTTGTTCAGAAGTGCTAAAAGAATTGACTCCATGCATTGCCCAGATCTAAAGCCAGATTGATGGGGGTGCAGGTAGTGAATCAAATCAAGCAGTGTGAAAACAGATTATTTGAGAATTTTAGAGAGAAAAGGGAGGCTAGAAACAGGATGATAGTGAGACAAAACAGTAGGGTCCAGAGAAGGTTTCTTTAGTAGCGGGCGGACAAGGGCATGTTTCCAAAGTGTGGGAAAGACACCATAAGTGAGGCTGGTGTTGAGGATAAGTTGAATGAAAGGCAGAAGAGAAAACAAGGGCTCTAAGAGCCAGGCAGAGGGAATGGAATTGGTGCGACATGTAGTTTTCCTGGCTGAGGAGAGGGATTTGGAAAGACCGGCTTCAGAGATTAGTGAGAACATGGACCAAGTGTGGGTTGGGGAGACTGGGGAGGGAAAGGGGGGAGAGTAGGAGAGAGTTGGGGAGGACAAGTGGGAAAGGAGGAGCAGAGAGACAAAACCTTCCCTACAAAGAAGGTGGCCAGCTGGGAAGGACTGGGAAGGGAAGAGGTGGCAGGAGTGGCACAGATGGAGGTGGAATAGGTAGTAGAGAGTGATTTAAAAACCAAAAAGAGTTGACAAGAGGAGCTGGCAGAGGAAGAAATAAGCTGAGAATAATAGGTCTGTTTAGCTTCTTGGACAAGACGGTGATAGTGTTGGTGACAGAAATGGAAATATTGAAGAGAGTCAGGGGAAGGGTGTTTACAACCAGAGGCATTCTGAACGCCATAAGCAGGTGCAATGGAGGAAGAGACCAGAATGATACCAGGGGTACTTGGATGGATTATGGGGAAGGAGAGGATGAAGAAGGACTAAGTGATCCAGGGCAGCAGAGAGAGAGGAATTCAAAGCCTGAGCTTGGTTGTCAACAGTACTCGTAGAGAAATACTGTGGTAGTTGTTTGTTGTAAGGTGGGAAGTTGGACAAGGTGGTTGCAGTGATACGATGTGACAGATGAGGAGGAATCTGAGCATCCGATGATGGTGGAACAGAGCGCTGGAGGGAGACTGAAAGGGAAAAGGAAACACATACATGGTCAGTCCAGGAAAGGGGAGAAGAGATCATTGGATGCGAGATGATCTCCCACTATAACATCAGAAATACTTTCTCTATTTGTAAGCCCCATATCCTCTTCACGTGTAGGTTATGTTACCAGTTGCCTGAATAGTTCTCCCTGTAGAGAATCCAGGATCTCCTTACTTCTAGATGATTCTGCAGCAGGGATGTGCCAATCAACATCCGGCATACTGAAATCACCTATCAGTAGCACTTCTGCTTTCATGGCAGTGCTGTACATGTCTTCTATTAAATCTCCATCCACTTCTTCTTCCTGTGAGGGGGATCTATATATCACTCTAATGCAAATGGATTTTGCTTTCCCTCTTTCTAGTTTAACCCACAGTGCCTCCTCTCTTCATTTTAAGCCTTGTAATTCTACAGATTTAATATTATCTTTTACATATAGTGCCACTCCTCTCCTCTTCTTCCTACCCTGTCCTTCCTGAATAAAGTATAACCCAGTATAATTACATTCCAGCGATGGTTGTCCATGAACCATGTCTCCATAACCGCCATTAAATCTAAGTCAGCCACTTCTATTAAAAACTCAACATTTGGGATTTTATTTCCAATGCTATGGGCATTTATACATGTGGAGGCACATGTTTGCCTGATCAGAATTGGGACACACCAAGGCAGACCTGATTTATTTATTTACATTCTCTTATATACTGTACTATTCTGCATCAGTGTGGTTTACATTGAACAAACTGAAATTACATTGAACAGGGCATTATAACTTGGAGATAACTATTTTACAGGGAACATGGGCTATGGAGGGTAAAGTGGCTTGCCCAAGACCACAAGGAGCACCTGTGGGACTAGAAACCCCAGTCCTTCTGGCCCAAGGTTGCTGTCCTCTAGTGGGATTTGAACCCCTGACCTTCCAGCCTGAAGTACCTTGCCCCAACCACTAGGACACTCCTCCACTCCATGGACATGCCCTGCATGATTGGAATTGGGTCTTGGCCTGTACATACAGGCTAGGACCTATTCTGATCAGCCTACATGTACAGATCCCTGCCTGGCTAACTCAGTCAGGCTCCTGAATGGAGCCGCAGTGCCATGGTGTCTCATTGCCATGGCACTAGGGCTCCATTCAAGAGCTGCGATCCCTGGCTGCCGACCACTTTCTCCTTTCCCTACAGCCCGACCCCTTATCTGGCCTCCCATGGCCAGGGACGGGCTGCAGGGAAACTTCTGCACACCCCCCCCCCACACCTCTCACCTTTCTGCCACTGCCTGGGCCTGCCATCCCCTGATGTCCAGGGGGACTTATTCCACCTCCAAGGAGGAATAAGTCCACTGTCCAGTCTACCGACCCCAGATGTACAGGGCTGACCTCAGATTAGGCCCTGTACGTCCAGAGTCGTGGACTGCCCAAGCCCTGCCCTCGCTCTGCCTCTGAAATGCCCCCTCCCGCCCCTGACTAAGCCTTCCTGTACAAACACCTTGTTCATATGGGGAGGCTTCTGCTGGGGACATCCATCCCCGCTATTCGCGTTACAGAATATATCCCACCGCTTTCCAGATGTTGCCCCTTTTACCCATTTCAACAGAGATATTTAATGCTTCACTTCTCTGGGGGCTTTCACTTACCTGAGGGCTTTCTTCACCCATCCCCAATGAATCTTGTTTAAAGCTTTCTTCTGTAGGTTAAGCAGTCTGCTGCTGAAGATGCTTCGACAAATGGACACGATCTTTGCTTTGCAGCCCTTGGAACATCATCACATGGACCAGGAAACCAAAACTCTCTCAATGACACCATCTATGCAGCCATGCATTCATCCCCAGGATGCGAGCTTCTTTACCTTGGCCTTTACCCTCAACAGGGAGGATTGAAGAGAACACCACCTGTGCAACTATCTGCTTCACCCTCTGTCCCAGAGCCATGAAGTTAATTTTGATATGCTCAGAGGGATACCTAGCAATATCATTTGTGCCAACATGGATGAGCATCATCGGGTAATAGTCAGTGGGCTTGATGAGTCTCGGCAAACTCTCTGTAACATCGTGGATTTTGGCACCTGGAAGACAGCACACATCTCTGGACATTGTCTGGTCGGCAGATGGATGCCTCAGTACCCCTCAGAAGAGAGTCAGCAACCACCACTACTATTTGCTTCCTTGTGGTCACTGATTATGCAACTTTGGGGCACTTGAGCTCTGGCTCTTCTCTTTCCTAGGATGTTTTCATGTCCTCTATTTCCAGGGTTGCATACTGGTTCTTCAATTCAAGGGCTGGAGGAGTTGGAGTGTTGATTCTACAGGCTCTGGTGACTCGTGTCCAACTTTCTTCATTCTGTAGTCTCCCATCTTCACCTCTGCCGGAGAGCTTGGATGTTTCAAAAAGCGTCTCATCAATGTACTTCTCACTGTCTTGAATGCTTCTTAGCCTGTCAGAGGAAGATTTTCAAAAGCCATTTACAGTATTTCTGAACATAATGAGATAAGTTGTCATAATCGTCTCACTATGCTCATATAACCCCTCTTCTGAAGTTGCTTCATCCGCTCCCTATCCATTTCCATATCCAGTGACACTTTCTTATTGACCTATAAGTGCACTTGTTCTGCTGCTCCTCACTAGCTTTCCTCTCTTATCTCTCCCTACACTCCTCCTCGAGAACGCCGCTTTTCTGGCAGATTCCTTCTATCTGTAGCCTTTTCTTTTACTGCCAGCTCCAGACTTCGATCTTTCTACCTTGCTGCTCCTTATGCCTGGAACAAACTATCTGAGTCGGTAGGTCAGGCTTTTGGATCATGATCCACATCGTCTCCTGCTCTCCAACTATGGGGTATGTTTACTAAACCGTCTTAATGTGCGCCTGGCGCTAGAGTGCAGGATGCCATATAAGGAGTGGGCATTTCAGTCTTAACCTAGCAAACCGGGATTATCGCGTGCTCTTGTGCGCTGCGCGCTAATGTGCGCCGCACACATTAGAGCACGAGAAACGTGCGCGGGAAGCATAAGCAGGCGCGCTGATGTGCAAACAGAGGAAGAGGGCTGCAGTACAATGGTGAAAACACTGTCAGATGGTGCAGGGGTCATGGGTTCAATCCCCCCACTGTGCCCAATGAATAAGGCTGGCTGAAGCACTACCTGTTATGTGTAATATTGAATTATGAGGCATTTTAATTACTGCTGCTAGCAAACGCATCCTCAAAGCGCTGTAACATAAGGTGCTGCATAAGGTACCCCAGAGGGCACATTTTAAAGTGCACTGGCCGCCACGGCATCCTACAATGTTGCTTAAAGGGTGGCCTATAGGGCGCCATATAGGGTGCCCTATGAGGCACGGCAAGGTCATAGCACTGTTTTTGATGGCAGCACTGTGCATTTTAATGCATGAAAATATTAAGTAGGTGCGCTGACATGCAAGGAGAAACAGCAGTGTAGCACAATGGTTAAGACACTGACTGATGGTGCAGAGGTCATGGGTTCAATCCCCACTGTGCCCAATGAATAAGGCTGGCTGAGGCACTACCTGTTATGTGTAATATTGCATTATGAGGCAATTTAATATTGCTTTAATTAGTGCTGCTAGCAAGCACACTCTCAAAGTGCTGTAACATAAGGTGCCACATCAGCCGCCCTATAAGGCACTCCAGAGGGCATACTATAAAGTGCACTGTCTGCCCAGGCACCCTATAATGTCCCCTATAGGGCGCCCTCTGAGGCACCTTATGGTTACAGTACCCCGAGGGTGTTATGCCGGCAGCACTAATGTACATTAAAAATAGACAATGCTTCAGACACCAAACTAACTACATACTTTGCTCCATTCATTAACTATAGCGAAAAACACTGGTATATTCGAGGGACAGGTCTCAGACTAGTGCGCAGAGGAATCTTATGAGGCAAAGCCCCTGAACACCAATCCCCTTCTTTGCATCAAGGACCTGTGGTGTCCCTCTTTCTTTTTTTTATTCAAAATTATTCTATCAATGTCTTTTATAGTAGCATAATCCAGCTTTTGTTTCCCACTAATCGCATTCTACTGCAAGATCAAACTTTTCTGCTGCAAAGTGTTTCCAAGTGATGAAAAGTCCAATTTCTTTCAGAACTATAATCTTTCATAACACTTGCAGTAATAAAGATTATAGCTGGAGATGCTTATCTGAAAATCGGAACTTGAATCCCAACACAAATCTGTAGCGCTTGTGCGTTTCACCGTGCAAGCAGTTTCTTCGGGGGAATCCAATTCGATGGCGACATGCAGCTTCTTCTCAATACTGTTTAAAAACAGACATGTACAGCTTCAGACAGCCCTATCAAACAACCCCACTGTGGGTTTGAACCCATGACCTCTGGCTCCACAAGCAGTGAAGTAACCAGTGGGCTACAGCTCCATAGCTGCTAGCAAGCCCCTGGCTGGCTGCAGAAGGACTGCATGTCACCACACAAACAGTCTGCTGTGGTCACCAGGATAGGGTTAACCCACCCATACCCATGATGCACTGCACATGCAAATCAGCAGTCTACAGATGATCACAAGATGGGGTATGCACCCCCAAAGCACCCCGGCCTGGTAGGGGGAACTGACCATGTGTGGCACTGAGGGTGAGGTAGGACGCCCAGCACCAGGTCCACAGCAGAAATAGGACATGCTGCAGGACCCCAGCAGTGCTAATGTGTGAGATAGGTAGTGTCTGCAGACACACCTTGGATACATCTGTATTTCTCAGTCAAAGTTTAGCCCTTATGGACCCATAAGTGTATTATGTACCACCACCCCCCCCCACCCTCTGGGGCTGAGGGTGGGAAACAGGGTCTCCCACCAACAGATCCACATTCTACCTCCCTGCAATGGTGGCAGGAGAGGGGACTATCAACCCCAGTCCTGCTGGGGAACAGACACCCTACAGGGCAGTCAATGCAGCTCTGTACACATCCATAAAGCAATAGCAAAGAGACATTAGTCCTGGATATGCTAAGCTGCACCCCACCACTATCTGATATTCTCCTGCAGCAAGCCTTCAGCCGCTGCCCCCTACAAGGTGTTCCAGCAAGACACATACCAGCTGCAGACAGTCTGCTAGCTAGTCCATAGTGCACGTTCCTGGTGGAAATGCATGCACCCAGAACTGGGATGTCATCATACATACCAAGCAGATAAGTCAGTGACTAGGCCACAAAAGGGAACTCATAAATATCACATGAAAAAAATGCTATATAGCACTATGGGGGAACCTAGCCATGCCGTGGTCACTGCTTAGTCAGGGTGAGAGTGATCTCCCAGCAGAACATGGTGTGGCTACCCTGTCTGTGCAGGTGGTGGCCGGGCACTACAATATCCCAGCCATTGCCCTATGCCCTGTGCAGATGCATCCTGGCCAGGCCACCCTGTCCGGGCTATACCCATGGTACCTTGCTCCTCATTATGCACATTGGGAGGCCAATACTGGCAACAGTGTTGGCAGTGTGGGCTGTGGAGGATGTTTGCAGCCACCACACACTGGATAGACAGACACACACTCCCGCACCTATGCCAGCATTGTGCTACTATAGAGGTGTTTGGCAGCCCTGGCCACCACACCAGTCCTGGGCACAGTGCAGGCATGGCCATGGTACGCAATACTGTTGGGGTCACTCTGTCAGACACCAGACCCGAGGCTCACTCCACAGACATCAGAAAGGTTGCTATGATGCAGCTCAATCAGTCAATTGTGCTTAACGTAGGAATTGCTATCTGCCAGTAATCATAGCTACCTTTTGATAGCTGTGTACCATATTCCCAGGTTTAGGGTGGCATTGCTACGGTATGCAAGTGCTAGTATTGGGAGATGCACGCAGGGCCCATTGTCCTGCCTCTCCAGGAGGCATTGGATAATGGAGCCTGTGGGTGTGGGTGTGTCTGCCCCTGTTGGCTGCTGCTTTACGGCAGAGGTTCCCAACTCCAGTCCTGGTGTGCCAAACACTGTTCGGGTTTTCATGCTGTGCCTCATAAATATGCATGAGATACATCTGCATACCATGGGGGCAGTGCATAGAAATGCAGCACAGGCATCTTTATTAGAGGCAGCATGGAACCTGAATGGTGTTTGGCCCTCCAGAACTGCATTTGGGAGACTCTGCTCTAGGTAATGCACCTGCTTATGGTGTCTGTGCTCTGTAGGGTAAAATGTAGGTGTTTTGGGCATGTTTACATCATCTTCAATAAAGGTTCTGTCTGTATTAGCACGTTTTAGTAGTGGGTAAAAAATGGGGGCTGGGTTGGCAGGTACCACAGCTGGGACTTGAACCTGTAACCTTCTGCTCCTGAACATACTGGCTGTGTGCACTGCACCACCGTATTGCCACAGAGACAGTACATCCCCTGGGGATACCATGACTGTTCATCAGACAGGGCCTGTCTGCTGCAGTGCATGGCACCCACCTACACAGGGCTAGGCCATGGTCTGCTCTGGGCAGCTGCCACTGCCCCCTCCACCACCAGTGCCCCTCTGCCACCCTGCTGACATGTCCTTCTGCTGGTGGTGCTGGTGGAGCGCAGTCTCAGGCCATCCAGTGTGCGGGTAGGCGGCTGCCTATGGTGCGTGTTCTGGGGTAGGGGTGCTTGCATAGACGTCCACGCTTCCCCCCAACACCGCTTACCAATGTTCTGTGCCCTTGGAGGTACCTGCTGGGTACTATCCCCTCTGACACTGTGATAAACACTCTCGTGACCATGTTGGGCCCTCATCAGTTGCTGTCTGGCTGCTGTACAGTTTCAGCATTCCTAAGTGCCACCTAGGCATCTGCCTAGTCCGCACTGTGACCCAGCTGCACCACAGCATGTGTCGTCTGCAGCCCTCTGTGTCCCCTTTCCCAGCATCTGTCCAGTTGCCCATTCCGACATGCCCGCCCTGCTGTTGTGGAACATGTGCATGCCATAGGAAACCTGTCCAATGGAGAGGGAAACCTTTGATCAGTGCTATTTCACTGTGGGATCATTCACCTTGTATGGGGATGGAGCGTAGACCCTTCCAAAATTCATATCTTTTTTTTGGAGCTTTCTTGGGAGTGTTTTTTGCTGTTTCCCATTACTATCACTATTGCCCAGCTTGGTTATGTTTTTTGTATATTTTGTTGGGATCCTTTTCAATTTTTATTTGTACTTTTGTTCCGTGTACATGTATCACACTTATCACTTTTTTGTAGGTTTCCCTGGTTTTGCTGTACATTGCTGACAGAAATGGTTTCTTTTCCCTTTAAATCAGCTCTAACGCGAGGTTTTCACTGGCGTTAGTTTTGGCCTCGGATTTCACATCGTTAGTGTGCGGGGAGCCTCTCCCCTCCCACTCTCCACCCATTGACCCCTTCGCCCCTGGGGAGCCTTCCTCCGTCCTCCGGGAGCCTTTCCCCGCCTTCAGCGCTTGTTTGCACTGCTGCGCGCGTTAGGGCGCGCTAAGGCGCCTTTGTGCCCCATAAAGTGCCATTATCGTGCGCTAAGGTACCTTAGCACGCGATAATTGCACAGCGCGCACGTTAAGAAGGTTTAGTAAACATACCCCTATGTGTTTCCTTACCATTTGCTTAGATATATCCTTGTCCCAGCTGTTATGTTGTCTGTCTTGACTAGATTATAAGCTCTGATGAGCAGGGACCGTTTCTTACATGTCTCTGTACAGCACTGTGTGCACCTTGTAACACTATACAAATGATCAGGAATAGCAGTAGTAGTGGTGGGGAAACTGTATTATCCATTTAAATGTATATGTACTTTCAATGATTCTGTTGGATCACTGAAAATACACGGATAAAATTAAATGGATAAGTTAGCCATTTAACTCTGCACTTGTTATTTTGTGGTCCAAGCTGGCTGATTGGATAATTTTATGGCCTGGCCCTAGAACGCCTTTAACCCCATATAAAAATTTTGTCCATATAGAGGGTAGATTTATAACAAGTTGCCTAGGAGCCGGACTACACTAAGCTAGAAATGCATCCTGTGCAACTAACATATCTGGCACCCCCCCCCCCCCCAATCATGTGCAGTAATTCCCTCTTTTTGATCTTCCTGGAAGCCCCTTCTGTACTTACACTCTGCGTGGCCGCATTGCTCACATGGCCCTTGGTATGGCTCTGCCTAAGATGGATATCCAGATAGGTGTTTATTTTGTGGCTATTTTATAAAGATACATATATACCTATATGTCCTTATAAAATAATCTCACAAAAACTGCCCAATTATTGCTAAAATGCAACCGTGTATATTTACACTTACTTGGGAGCTGATGCAAATGAATGACAATGAAGTATGCCCAGAGGTGCATGTTTTATAAAGTACATGTACTTAATGACTTTTCCTGTAGTCCACCAAATCTCCTTCTCTGAAAATGCCTACATGTGCGTCGTGTAAAAACGTATACATGCCTACATGTGGGTCGTGTATACATTTAGGTCTGTAACCTGTAGGTAAATTTTTTTTTAAATTATTTATTTATAGATTTTACAAACAAATTCAGGCAGCAATAACTTGAATGGAAATAAAGAGGCAGAATGAAAACAAGTTGGAGTGTTTACAGCAACCATAGTTAGGAAAACAATTGAAGTAATACAAAAAAAACCCCATTATCCGCTCCTTCTACAGCCCACAAAAAAAGGGACTTCCAAGTAGATATATAATATAACCAAATTTGAAGGAAATAGTTAAAGGGAAACAGTCAGGCATACAAATCTATGCAGTAGTTCCTACACTCCCTCAGAAGGGCGACAGGCATTTATGAAGGCAAGCAACTGTGAAGGCTCGAAGAAAACATAGGATACTGAATTCACTTTAACCAAACATTTGGAAGGAAATTTAAAAAAAACCTGACCCCCCCAACAATAAAATAGCTGGGCGCAGAAGTAGGAACTCCTTCCTACGTTTCTGGGTTTCCCGTGAAAAATCAGGGAAAACCCGAACCATTAAACCAAGAAAAGAAATATCCCGTTTACGGAAATACATTTTCAGAAACCAATCCCTATCTGAGTTCAATGCAAAAGTAACAATTAATGTAGCAGGAGTAACTGTTTCGGTCAAAGAAGCTTCTAACATAGTAGTAACATCCAAGGAGTCAGCCATATCTACTCCGGGGATAACCCCACCACTCTCCACTTTTTTCCTTGTAGGCAAATAATACACCCTAACTAAAGGGGGGGTGAGATTCAATCGGGACCCAAAGAATTTCAATCATATACTTTTTTAACATCTCCTTCGCTCCTATAGACTGAGCCCTAGGAAAATTAACAAAATGAAGATTAGGGTATCGAGACAAATTTTCAAGCATTTCAATTCTTGTTTGCAACGCCATAACATTTTTCTGATACACAGAACTTAAATTCTCAGTTTGTACCACTTTCTGTTGGAGTTCAGAAACTAAACTCTGAACCGCAGAGATCTCTAAAGTATGTTGTTAGAGAAGAGCAGTATGAGACTGCAACTGAGAGATCGAAGATGAAACTTGCGGGACCAAATGTTCTCCCAGTTTCACTATTGCTGACCAAATAGTCTCCAGCGTAAACTCCGAAGGCCACTCGAAAGAAAAAAGTGTCGAAAGAGGAAACACTCCAACAGTTCCAGGCTCCTCAAGCCGTGATTCTACCTCCAAAGCAGCAGAAGTAGGAGAGATAGCAGACATCCTACCAGGAGACCCCGACGCCGATAGAGGAACCTCTATGGCTCTGGCTGAGGGCAAAGCAGCAGCAGCTCCGCCGCTTCTCGATGGAAATGTCCCTCAGCTCCCCACTCCCCCTCTTATCACTGGGAGGGGGCAACCATCGGCACCGAGCTCCTCACCAGCAAAGGTTTCTTGGGGGACCGCCACTGCTCCGGCGAAGAGATATCAGGCCCGGAGATACTCAACTCAGCTGAGAGATCCCTAGGGCCACCGCTCGCCGGTAACCCCGACTGCTGCCGCGACGCCAAATAACGATCTAGCAGTCCCACAGCTTGCTGAGGTAAAGGGGTTGAGGTTGCTGGGGTAGAGGAGGGCTTTTTAGCCCCTTTAGCTTTCCTTTTCCCCATATATATATGACGCCACCGCACAGAGCTCCCTTCAAACCACCATCTTTTTAAACTTCCCCTCAGCACCCCTGTTGGGTAATTTTAACATAGACTTTTTACACATATAAAACAGAGTTTCTTCTTTCAGAGCTAAAGGAAAAGATACATTGAACATAGCTAGAGCACAGGATCCGTGATGTATTACATCAGAAGGTCAAAGTTGACAACAAGGAAGTAGGAAAACAGCGAGGTATAACAATGAGCCACTAAATGACATCAGTATAAGTTAACAGTGGTAGCATCTCCCTTTTTTATTTTGAGTTTATGCACAGCTTTCTATTGTAAATGCCCTACAGATCAAGTTGCTGAGGTGGCTTTGAGAGCCGACCACTGTGAATGTAGTTAGGCCTTTTCTGTGCATGCAGCTGCTGATTCCTCTCTGGCATTGGTGTACTTGTTACCATCTTTCTGGCAGATGTGCCCACTGGGCTTGGGGTTCTCATCACTGTCGTTTCCTGCAGTGCCTGTGCTCTTTGTGCTTGGGATGTGCCGGGGCAGGAAGGACTGCCTGGCTCTTCAGCTGAGCTGTGTGTGTGCTGCCCTTGTGAAGATAGCTGATCAGCCACTTACAGGTCCTCATGATTGTGGCAACAGAGAGTTCCTTCAATGTCCACTAGATATGAATGTGGTGCAAACTTCTGCACAGACGCAAATAACCTGCAACAATTTGTTCCCTGTCTGAGAAAATTGTTAAAAATGCACCTGTGTAGTTAGTTTTTAAATATAGGCTTGTAAAGTTAGATTCAGGGCTGGCCCCCCCAGAGTTGATCCAAAGTGTTGGTGCCCTAGGCAAACCTTAAGATTTATGCCCCCTCCCCCCAGCTTCAGAATCAATTGTTTAGCTTTGAATATCCTGCTCTCTGCTGTCCCCAGAAGCTGCCACCACCTAGTTTGCCCAGTGATTGGCCAGCCCTAGCAGGACTATTTCATGAGCATGTGTAATATTTAAGTGGTGTTTTTCAAAATTAATGGGGCTGGCTGATTTTGAGGGGCAAGATGGTGGATCATAGAGTGAGCCCCGCGCATCTGAGAAGTGGCTCTTTCCTCCACTGACAATGCTGAAATGGAACAACAAGAACATGGCTTACCCACTAGGCCTGGGATTGGGAAAGAGCCAGCTCATCTTAAACCAGCTTGGGATTTGCCCGGTGAAAGATTGTCCCAGTGCTTTGGACTGCTCTGGTAAGATTATACCAGAGTGGGGTACAGAAGGGGTGTCATTAAACCCCGAAGAGAGATTTCTCCCCCCTCAACCCGGAAGTGCTCCTGTGAGGGGAAGAGTTCTTCTGCCCGAGTGTCTAGAAGCTGTGTCTGTGTTGGGAGATTCGATAGGCTCTCCCCTGGAAATGTCTTCTCCTGGTTAAATCGGCAAGAAGGGGCAGAAAAGAGGTAAGCTGATTAACCATCTGCCTGGGGGAAGTTTTGGATCACTTGACGGTGGGGGAAACAGTTATCTGGTTACCTTGAAGGTATTGTAAGACCCCATTAAAACTCTGGATGCTTCTCTGAATTTAAATGTAGAAAACATTGGTGCAAAGTTGGATTCCTTTGTAGAGTTCGTTGCTGCTCAGAAGGTGGAAATTGGCTAACATACTGCCAAGTTAGAACAACTAGAGCAGCAAATGGAGGAGTTAGGGGCTGACAAGGATGCCTGTATTAAGGAGAGCTCTGTCTTATGGAGGAAGCTTGAATATCTTGCAAACCAGACCCAGAGGAATAACTTCAGGTTTTTGGATTTCCTACGGTCCTCTATGCTTGGTCCAGTCAATATGGTGAAGAAGTATCTGGTAGATATCTGGTACAATTTACCTCCCATAATCGGGGCATATTATTTGTTTCCTACTAGTGGAGCGTCCGGGGGCCCCACTCAGCTCTAGAACCGGATGGATTTGACCAGCTTCTTGTAAAGTTCTTTGGACTGGTGACTGCCTGCAGCAATATGTTGGTGACTTTTACCTTTGAATAGGACAAGAACTCTGTGTTACATCTTTACTTCAGGCATATTAAGGAGCTCTTTTTTGGGCTCATTGGTTTGTATATTTCCTGACATCTCAAAGTCAACCCAGGCTCAGTGCAAACGATTCTTGGCCTTATGGTCTTGAGTCCTTGCACTGGGCATTAAATGTCCTTGTTTGTGTTATGTTAGTTTTAATGTTAAAAATTATTTCTTTACTGAGCCTAAGCAGCTCCAAGATTTATTGATCTCATAAGATGGGAAAAGCAGGGTTGAGGGTGGGGACTCATAGGGGTATGTTTACTAAACCGCGCAAATGTGCGGGGCGCACTTGAGCGTGCTCTAAGGTACCTTAGCGCACGCTAATGATGCGTTTTTGGGCCCCGCACACTTGCGCGTCACAGTAACGGGGCCGCTCATGTGCGCGGCCCGCTACTGTGTGATAGAGGCATGGAAAGGCTCCCGGAGGGCGGAGGAAGGCTCCCGAGGGGCGGAGGGATGGGGTCAATGGGTGGAGAGTGGGAGGGGAGAGGCTCCCCGCACAGGAGCGGGGCTGAAATTCCATCGAAAAAATGGGGTATGTTTACTAAAACCCCGGTAAAGTGCGGGCCCCGGTAGTGTGCGGGTGCCATATAAGGAGTGGGCGTTCCATCCTGAAAAAGAAAAGCCGGAATTTACATATGCGCTAAGGTGCTCGGCGCCCATGTGCGCCCCACACCTTAGCGCATGAGATAGATGCGCGGGAGGCATAAGTGGCGCGCTGATGTGCAAGAAAAAGAGCAGCGCCAGAGCACAATGGTTAAGACACTGACCAATGGTGCAGAGATCAGGGGTTCAATCCCACACAGCACCCAATGAAGACAGCTGGCTGAGGCATTATTTTAGGAGGCATTTAAATGATGGGCTGCATAAGGCGGTGCACTGATGGGCATAAGGCGGCACGCTAATGTTTTAGGAGGGTGTTTAATATGGGGAAGCATAAGTGGCACGCTGATGTACTATCACAGGAATAGAACCACAGCACAATGGTTAAGGCTCTTGCCAATAGTGCAGGGATCAGGGGTTCAATCCCCAAAGTGCCCAATGAACAAGGCTGGCTGAGGCATAATATATTATGGGGAAGATTGCTTTAGGAGGCATTTTATTCATATTTTAATTATCACTACTAGCAAACGCACTCTCAAAGCGTGTTAACATAAGGCGCCCTATAAGACACATTTTAAAGTGCACTGTCAGCCAAGGCACCCTAGAATGTTGCTTATAGGGCGCTTTAGAGGATGCCGTATGAGGTACTGCAAGGTCAGAGTACTGTTTTTTATGGCAGTACTGTGCACCCTCAGCGTACTGTACCCATAAAGTGCCTCTGAGGGTGCTTTATAGGGCGCCCTATAGGGCACCTTATGGTTCCCGTCCATATAAGGTGCACTATACATTATCCTGTGACGCAACCTATAGGGTGCCCTATAGGGGACATTTTAGGGTGCTGTGGAGGACATTGCAATTTATAATGTGCCCTATGGAGTGCCTTATATGGTGTCTTATACGGCACCTTCAATTACAGCACGTGAGGGCGTATTTGCTGGCAGCAATTCATAACATAAAAATAAAGTGCTGCAGGAAAAAATAAGTACAATGCAAAGCTGATGCTACAGCCAGCCTTACGTATTAGGCACACTGGGGAGCAAACTCATGACCCCTCTATTAGCAGTCAGTGCCTTAACCATTGTGCTCCACTGCTGCTCCTCCTTGCCTGTCAGCGCACCTACTTATGCTTTTCATTCCTTAAACTGCACAGTGCTGCCATAAAAAACAGTACTCTGACCTTGCGTTACCTCATACGGCACCCTCTAAAGCGCCCTATAAGCAACATTCTAGGGTGCCTTGGCTGACAGTGCACTTTAAAATGTGTCTTATAGGGCGCCTTATGTTAACACGCTTTGAGAGTGCGTTTGCTAGTAGTGATAATTAAAATATGAATAAATTGCCTCCTAAAGCAATCTTCCCCATAATATGTTATGCCTCAGCCAGCCTTGTTTATTGGGCACTTTGGGGGATTGAACCCCTGATCCCTGCACCATTGGTAAGTGCTTTAGCCATGGTGCTGTGGTTCTGTTCCTGTGATTGCACATCAGCGCACCACTTATGCTGCCCCATATTAAACACCCTCCTAAAACATTAGCTTGCTGCCTTATGCAGCCCATCATTTAAATGCCTCAGCCAGCCATCTCCATTGAGCACTGTGGAGGATTGAACCCCTGATCCCTGCACCATTGGTCAGTGTCTTCACCATTGTGCCATGGCTCTGCTCTTCTTCCTGCACATCAGCGCGCCACTTATACTGCCAAGTATTATAATGCCTCCATAAACATCAGCGCGCTGCCTTATGCCACCCAGTATTTCTGCACCTCATAAGTTAACACCTCAGCCAACTGTCTTTATTGGGCACTGTGGGGGATTGAACCCCTGATCTCTGCATCATTGGTCAGTGTCTTAACCATTGTGCTGTGGCTCTGCTCTTTTTCTTGCACATCAGCGCGCCACTCATGCCTCCCGCGCAGCTATCTCTTGCGCTAAGGTGCGGGGCGCATATGGGCGCCGCGCACCTTAGCGCATATGTAAATTCCGGCTTTTCTTTTTCAGGACGGAACGCCCACTCCTTATATGGCACCCACACACTAACGGGGCCCGCACTTTACCGGGGTTTTAGTAAACATACCCCATAGTGTGCATTCCGATTGTGATGGGATACTTACCGACTCTGCATTGATAATTGTTCATTTCCTTTTGATGCTTTGATTTGCTTCTAGAATACTGTTCTTTTGTATTTTGTGATTTCTTTTTGATAGTCTTTGTGTTTTTTTAATACTTATAAATAAAAAGTAAAAAAAAAAATGGGGCTGATATTCAAAGCGTTTTAGCTGGTTAGTGCCACTGAATATCCCCACAGATCACATAAAAATGGCTGGTTAAAACAGGGGCCATCTATGGGTGGATCAGAAGTGGTGAGGTTTGCTATCCAGTTAGCAGAAGTAGTCAGCCTTTCAGAGTCCAATACTCATCACAGATCTATCCTTGATCATAATATCACCATGAAAAATATATACATCCTTTGGGTAACTGCAGTATTAGTTTCGGGTTTGGTGCATTGTTAAGGGTCCATCCCTAGCAGTTGAAAGTGTGTTTGTAGATATGACCAAGGCAGGAATCACTGGGGTCTGTTCCATATGGCAAGTACCATTTAATGCAAGGTATGTCCTGACTAACATGTTCATATTTACATTTTTGTAAATCATATTAGGGTGCACTGGGATTACCTAGCACTTTTCAGGACATGAGGAAGACAGGTATGTGTTCTAGGCTGCAGCAGTTGTCATTTTTCATTGGTATTTATGCCTAGTTTACATCACGGGGATGGACAGAATCCAAAATGTGCAACGTTTCAGAATATGGTGGGCGTGGGGACGTACAAAATGCTTACCCGCGTCTAACAATATTGATGGGAACGGATTTATCCATCATGATGCATGGCTCGTGCCTGCGCCCATGTGTGGGCCACGCCCTAGATACGTGCACAGTCTGGCTGAATAGCATTTTGTCCATGCCACACCAAACACATCTATCTCTCCGATTCGGACCAGTGGGCATGTCCAGACCCATGGATGCTGAATTAGGTTCAAACGGCACCTGTTTTAGATTTAGACATGTCTGCAAGCCGGACATGCACCTTATGGAATTGCGCTCTACAAGATCTTGATTTTGACCTACAATGCCCTTCACCAGGATGCCTTTGACTACCTTCATCCCCAATTAACTATTATTGCCAAATATGCTCTTTGCATTCTATAGATGGTAACTGTCTACATTTGCCACCGACATCTAGGGCTCGTTATGAAATCACTAGACAATCTGTGTTCTTATTAGTGGCCTCCAACCTACTTACCAAGGATTTAAGGCTGATCTAAAGACTCATTCCTTCAAACAGGCTTTTGCTATTATGGAATAGCATGGGGGAGGGCTGGCTTCTGAAGGCTGCATGATATTTGTTTCTCTTTTTGTCATTTCCTTGCTCCTTTCTCAACAAAAAATTTGGAGTTTCTTCCTTACCTTTTTAATTGTGTTTTGTAAAAAATGATAAAATGAATAAATGTAAACCATAAAGGCAGGGCATACAAATTTATCTTATGCATGTTCATTGTGGGAATCCTGAGAACCTGTCTGGGTGTGCTCCAAGGGCAGGACTGAGATTTCAACCCTTGTTAAAAGACACACGCATATGGACACATAAAATGCATGTGTACAACAGTCGAAACATACAACATTCATATACAAAACTCACATCAACACATGCCTTTGAGTCAATTCTGACTCCTGGCGACCCACAAGCTCCTGGGTTTTCTTGGCAGTGTGACCAGAAGTAGATTGCCAGGCCTTTCTTCCAAGGCAATGGAGGCTTAAGTGACTTGCCCAAGGTCACAAGGAGTGTTAGTGGGAATTGAACCCTGGTTGCCAAGCCAGTGTTCTGACCACTAGGCTAGTCCTCCACTCCACAAACACATGCCCCAACACACAATATATACATGTGTAGAGACCCCAAGTGGCTCTATTGATTGATATAGCTGACCTTCCAGAATTTGGAGGATTCTCCATACTGGTGAGGCAATGGTAAGTGAAGACTTTGAATTGGAGGGAAAATTGATGTATATAAATATTCACCTCAAAGGCAGGTTCCTGATAAATCCACTTATTCCAGAAAGCCTTTCATTCCTCCTCTTAGATTATGTAAATGTCTGTTGTTTTACCTCACCTGATTAGACCTCTGCCCTCTGTTGCACTTCCCACCCTTGAGATTTCCTTCTATCTTTTTTCTTTATTCCCATCTAGTGTTTATTGCCCTCTTTGCCTTTCCTATCATAAATGGAGTTCCTTTCTAACTTTATTTATTTTATTTTAAGCCACTTAGCTGGTACAAGAAGTGGTATGTCAAATTTTAATAAACTAAACTAAGCTAAACTGTACCATCACAAGCTTTGAGCCTCTGGCTGGCTAAAGCACCACACCACTATAATTAAATATCTTAGGGAGTCAAGGGCACAAGGAGCCCTGAAGGAAGGATAAGAGAGTTTTCCTGGAAGAGGAGGAATAAGAGGGCATCCCTAGGAGTGGAGACAAGGAAAGCCAGGGTTCTACAGGAAGAAGTACCTGTCGCCTGCATCTGTGTCCAGACTCCAGAAGCTGCAAGGTATTTTGACTGTAGTAAAAGGAGAGTGGATTCCCTTTTACTTGGGACAATCCCAGATGGTGAAGAAAAGCAATTTCTCTACCCAAAAGTAGAGAATGATGAGAAAAGGTGGACTGTGACTTTTACTATTTTATATTCTGCATCTTTCTTGACTACGCAACTGTCAGAACAAATGTTGGATTGGATTACAGTTTTTGTGGAGCAGAAGTGGCAGAGTGAGTGATCCCAGGGACCAATGATCTCTCAGCTCTAGCTGGTCCTGTCCCAGAACCCTGAATCCCTTTCGTGATAGATCTTAAAGGGACTCGTTTGCATCCCATGAAGTATGTGCCCTGGGTCTTCACACAGAAATCCCTACTTGGTGAGCGACCACAGACCATGGGGACTATACACACACACAAACATCCCCCACAGACATACAAATACAGAACACAACACTGTCACACATAGGGGGTTATTCTGTGCCACAAATATCAGGGATGGACAACCCAATGGGATGTCCATCTCCGCTATTCGTGCCTTCTCCCGTCCCCAACTAACTTCCCCGCCAGGGCCGGCGACATGTACATCTATTCCCTACTATTCCCAATATTTTGTAATTATATAAGACATATTATTAATCTTTCCCCTCCATCTATTCCCAACTATTCCCAACTATGGACCATAGAGCGTCACACATTCCATTGTGGTTTTTGTGAGAGATGGAATGTGTGATGCTCTATGGTCCATAGTTGGGAATAGTTGGGAATAGATGGAGGGGAAAGATTAATAATATGTTATATATAATTACAAAATATTTTGATTGTGTTTCATTCAATTGTGATTTATGAATTGTGCTTAATGAATTGGTACTGTGAATTATTGTAATATTTGAAGGAATTCTGTATGTATTATGTAGAAATTGTATGAATTGTGACATATTAGATGATCAACTATATATATGAATATTTATTGATGACTTATATGAATAAAACAAATTTTTATGTGTAGTTTATACATCCTTGAGATTTTAAGAATAGGTTTATATTAAGGATTTATGAAGTCTGATAGTGCATTGTTCTGATAATAACATATACTTACACATGCATGCCATCAATTTGGTGCTTACAAGAGCTCTAGGGCCCAATATTCATCTAGGTCAGCTATGCGCTGCTACGGCGCATAGGCACCTGCCCCAACCCAGAACCCCAGATATTCAATGCCAGTATTGAATATCCAGGTTCGCCGCACAGTCTCCCAGTCACAGTAGCTAACCGGGCAGTGTGTTATTACATGCTTTCTGATTAGCTCTTGCAGCTAAAAGATAGCCAAGCTCTTGCTTCGTTTATCTTTTAGCCACAAGTCACTAACCGGCAGCATGTAATATTGCCACTGCCTGGTTATCCACTGTCACTGCCTCCGCTCCTTCTCAGAATGCCCTCAACTTGCACCGATGCTAACTGCTTAGCATTGGGGCATGTAGGGGAAAAGATCGGGGATATTCAGTGGCACTAACCGTGTTAGTGCTGTTGAATATCCCGGTTAGAGGCATTTACATGGTTTACCATGTAAATGCCTTTCAAATATCGGGCCCCTAGTACATATATAATGCCTGAAAATTGGTAAAAATTAGTTAAAAATGAGCACAGTGTTTTGTAACGTATCTGATTAGCACTGATTTTCATTGACAACCAACTAACTTTAGCCAGGTGAACCCAAGCATGCTCAATCTAACCTGTCAAATATTTTTTTTACCAGCTCAGGAGAATAAATGGCTGAAAATCTAGCCAGTTAGGTTCAGCTGAATATTATCCTAATGATGACTGGTTTAGAGAAGTTGGTTATCTTACCTGCTCAGCAGGGTTTTAAATATCATCATCCACTGTGATTGAAAGATGAAGGAAAGGAAAAGGCTCTCGCAGAAAGTTGAAGTAAAAGCAGCCTATCAGCTGTTCCAGCTTGCCAGCTGCGCATGAAGGGAAGACCCCGGCCTGTATGCATCTATGGATATAGCCCCCTAGGGCCCAGGAAAATTGTATCATTAAGAAAAAGGTTAATCAGATTTAGATGGGAAACATAAGGATGCAATTTAAGCAGCAGAGGAGTATGCTGATTGATGATGGTTTAAATGATGCATGTGGGAGTTGCTGGCTTCTGAAAGTATCTAATCTAACCTAAAAGTTTTAATATATGGATTTTTTTGTACTCTATGGTTTTTCATCCCTGCGCTGTGATCTGCACATTACAGTCAATTCATGCTAGCTGTGCCAGTCCGTACGGGCAATGAATTTCACCAATATTTACTAGAAATGGCCACAGAGATGATTCAGATGTTTCTGCCCAGTATCACAAAGCTGTGGCCTGAAATGTGGGCGCACAAATAATCTTACTAGATGTTAGCTTTATCTGTCATCATTCACTGTGCTTCCATAATGCTATAAACTTATATTTCTTTTTTCATATGCTAGTCCTGAGCGGCCCTTATGTCTAGCATTAGTAGCAGAATCAGCTGATGTTGCCAGGTGGAAATACGAGTAAAGGCTGAGGAGAATGAGCTATGTCAGGTATGTAAGCATAGCATATTTTGTTGACAATACTTTTCTTGTATATATTACTTCTAGAAATTAACATGGTGTTGTGCTTGCAAAATGCATTTTTAATGGCTTCATAATAAATAAAATCTTTGTTCTTCTTTCTAGAGCAAGGACGTAGAAATGTTTCCCCATTCCAATCCATGAAGCCAGTGGGCTCGATATTCTTCTAGGCAGCTATGTGCCACATCGGTGCATAGCCCTGCCCACCGACCCTTAAACCTGGATATTCAATGCCAGGGTCATAAGTGGCACCGGTATTGAATATCTGGGTATTGCTGCACAAACCGGAAGCCACCGAAACTAACCTAGCAGCAGCGATATTGTTGCTGCCCGGTTATCTCACTCCCCAGCCTCTGCTCCTCCCCAGAACGACCCTGATATACCCCGATGCTAGCTGGGTAGCATCAAGGTACATAGGGGACATAGATGGGGATATTCAACGGTGTAGGTGCCATTGAATTTACATGGTTTACTAGGCTATAAATCATGTCAATGCCCTTTGAATATCGGGCCCAGTATGTCTAGTTGAACCCAACTGAAGCACTTGAACCTTGAAATCTTCTCTGGCAACTTTGAATGTTTGTCCTTGTGATCTGTTATGGTAAATGCTAGATGGATGGTAAATTGTAATCTTTCGAAATAGAATAGCATATCTATAGATATCACTGGTATTCTGGGTATTAGTTCGTCTTCCCATGTTGCCCATCCTGAAAATATCATTGCCCAATTCTGTTTCATGTGACAATGAAAAGCCCTGTTTAGAAGACTGGGGATATCGATTTCACATTCATCCTATTATTACAGTTACAAGCAAAGTATTTCCCAAAGGAATTATGATATTTTCAGCCCACATTGCTGGTAACATTTTTTTGCATCATAGCCTATCACTACCAAAGCTCATTTATTTTTGTACATATCATTATTAGGATGCCACAAAAATAATTATGTACAGCATAATCCCACCAGGGGTGGTCAGCTAAGTCTCTCACCTACACAGCCAACAAATATGAACATCAACAATAATAATGCTCTGAATAACAGTTGTTCTCCTGTAGGCCCACTGACCCTGACATAAACACTGGTGCATTCATCAGAGATCTCTGAGCCTCGTTAAATGTCCTTTGGGAGGTAAAGATTTGTGAGTTTACCTGTATATGTGATCATTATTCACTTTATCCATTGTTCTTTGAAATTATTTTTTTTTTCAGAGATCCCTGATGAAGCTGATATAGAGCGAAACTGTCGGCCAAAGATTGATTTGCTATCAAACATCTTTGGAGTGACATTACAATCTGTTTTGGAGTCATCTTCCGTTGTCATTTGGAATCATTGTATGCTCGTTGGCTTTGGCTTTTCAGATAAATGGACTTTCTAAGATAAGTGAAATGTTCTTCAAACTTTGGTTATTATGAAATAAGGGTAGTATACATATGGATAGAATTATAATATTTACAAAAACAAAAAAATGTTTTCAGAGCAGTGATGAGATGGTGAATGTAGTCGATTCATTCTCCTTTGGTGTTGGAGATGAAACGCCATTGTTTGAGCTCTGTTTTATTTCAATGGAAATTTTAACTTAAATTAATGGATAAGGGGTTTAAAGGTTATTTGGGGATGTGCTAAATCTTTTTGAATTTTTTGACCTGTTTATACTGTAAGGTCATCTTGCTACATTCTCTGGTATTATTATTCTTTTCTTTGGGAGCATATGGATAGGGATGAAGTTGTGGGTCCTATTTGGTTGGAGAATTGATTCTAATGGTCTGGCATTTATCTTTGAAGGAACACTCACTGATGGAGATCTTGCTAAACACTGCCAGCATCAGAGTGAAAGCAGATGAAAGAAACATGAAGGATAAAGATAAGTAAAGACCATTGGAAATAATAATATGGAATAAATTTGATAAGAAAAAAGATTGGCTGGTGGAAGGTTTTCGACTAGTGATATAAAATTTTGAGAGCGCTGGATAAGGCCAACTGTTTATACTGAGGTTTTTTTCCCTTTCCTAAAAACTTTCTTCCCAGTGCAAGGGTATGAGGTACCCTAGGTGAACCTCATTCCCAATGCCTCCATGCTCCTGTCCCAGAGCCGGCCCAACTATCAGGCAAACTGGGCAGCTGCCTAAAATGGCAGCTTTTGGGGTGGCAAACGGCAGGCCATTCAAAGAGAAACAATAGATTCTGACAGCCAAGTGGGGCATAAGGCTTAAGGTTTGCAGCAACACCTCTGGGTCCAGGCCTGTCCTGCCCCTGCACCCATTGCTGCCACTGCTGCCCCTCTGGGTCGTGTGGCAGCAGCAGTACATTTAAAAGGGCACCATAGCGTCCGAGTTCTCTTCTCTTCCAGTGCCATGGTGCCATTCACGCTTCTATGCCTTCTGATTCCTGGAACCAGAGGGGGGCAGAAGTGTGAATGGCACCACGGCCCCAGAAGAGAAGAGAACTCGGACTCTGTGGTGCCCTTTTAAATGTACTGCTGCTGCTACACGACCCAGAGAGGGGCGGCAGTGTTGGCAATGGGCATCATCCGACCATGGGCATTCTAGGCAACTGCCTAGTTCGTCTAATGGTCGGACCGGCCCTGGTCCTAGCTACACTAGGCTGCCCTGGAATTAACCAGGTGTCTTTATTGTGGTCTACTGTCTGGATACTGCCACTGAATATCGGGATTGCTGGGGTTTATGTGGTTTGCAGGTATTGTAAACTACTAATAAACATAACGTTTTTACACAATAACAGACTCCTCAGTGAAGCAAAGGGTTACTTTAATTACATTCTTGCAAGAAGGGTGCCTGACTGATGCAGACACCTTTATCCTTTGTTTCACAGTTCTTTTATAGTACACTATGTCCTCTCCCTCTTCCAGCATGTCTATAACTCATTGGTTAATACTGTCTCACTCCATTTCTTCGTACTTCCACACGTGTGACAGGCCACGTATTACTAGCCACATAGGGGGATGTTTACTAAACTGCGGTAAAGTTACATAACGTTAACGATTGTTAACGCATCATAACGCGCATTATGATGCGTTAACGATCATTAACATTACATAACGTGCGTTAACCTAAATTAACGATCGTAAAGTTCCGCGGCGCGGTAAAACACCGCAGAAGGTGGAGAGAGGGCAGAGAGAAGGGGTCAGTGGGCGGAGAGTGGGCGGGGAGAGGCTCCCTTCACACTAACGCACTGATCTGAAGAGCTGAATCCTAACGCGATTGAAAACCTGCCGTTAGATGCACATTTGCAGGGGAGAGAAACCATTTCAGTGTCAGCAATGTAAAGCATAGGCAGTGAAACCTCCAAAAAGTGATAAGTGTGATACATGTGCTCAGAACAAAAGGGCACAGAAACATTGAAAATGACCCCAACAAACTGGAAAAAAACCATAACCAAGCTGGCCAATAGTGATATTAATGGGAAACATCAACCCCCCACCCCCCGAGAAAGCTCCACACAAAAGATAGTACTCATGGAAGGGTCTATGCTCCGTCCCCATACAAGGTAATGAGCCCACAGTGAAATTGCGCTGTTGAGGGTTTTCCCCTCCATCGGAAAGGGTTCCCATGGCATGCACATGTCCCGCAACATCAGGGCGGGCATGTCAGAACGGCAACTGGACAGATGCCGGAAAAGGGGATACAGAGGGCCGCAGGCGGCACATGCTGTGGTGCAGCTGGGCCACAGTGCAGACTAGGGTGATGCCTAGGTGGCCCATATGAATGCTGAAACAGCAGAGCAGCCAGACAGCAACTGCTGAAGGCCCAACATGGGCACGAGTGTGTTTCCCACAGTGTCACAGGGGATAGTACCCAACAGCTACCCCCAAGGGCATGGAACATTGGCAGGCGGGGCTGGGGGGAGCGTGGACATCTATGCAGGCACCCCTACCCCAGAACCCGCACCATAGGCAGCCGCCTACCTGCACACTGGATGGCCTGAGACTGCGCACCACCAGCACCACCAGCAGAAGGGCATTATTCATTGTAAATAATTATCCTGGTTACCCAAGTTTTTGTTCCTGTTCCATGTAAAAAACAGATAATATGTATCTTATCTGATGTTTTCTTGTTATATGTAAACCGCGCTGATTATAAATAGTGCGGTATATAAAGATGTTAAATAAATAAATAATAAATAAAAAAATGTCAGCATGGTGGCAGAGGGATACTGGTGGTGGAGGGGGCAGTGGCAGCTGCCCAGAGCAGACCGTGGCCTAGCCCTGTGTAGGTGGGTGCCATGTACTGCAACAGACAGGCCCTGTCTGATGAACAGTCATGGTATCACCAGGGAATGTACTGACTCTGTGACAACAAGGTGGTGTAGTATACAAAACCAGTGTGTTCAGAAGCAGAAGGTCACAGGTTCAAGTCTCAGCTGTGGTTCCTGCCAACCCAGTCCCCATATTTTACCCAGTACTACAGCGTGCTAATACAGACAGCACCTTTATTGAAGATGACGTAAACATGCCCAAGACACCTACATTTTACCCTACAGAGCACAGACACCATAAACATGTGCATTACCTAGAGCAGAGTCTCCCAAATGCAGTCCTGGAGGGCCAAACACCATTCAGGTTCCATGCTGCCTCTAATAAAGATGCCTTTTCTGCATTTCTATGCGCCACCCCCATGGTATGAGATGTATCTCATGCATATTCATGAGGGACAGCATGAAAACCCGAACAGTGTTTGGCACCGCAGGACTGGAGTTGGGAACCTCTGCCGTAAAGCAGCAGCCAACAGAGGTAGACACACCCGCACCCACAGGCTCCATTATCCAATGCCTCCTGGAGAGGCAGGATGTTGGGCCCTGCGTGCATCTCCCAATACTAGCACTTGCATACCTTAGCAATGCCACCCTAAACCTGGGAATACTGTACACAGCTATCAAAAGGTTGCTATGATCACTGGCAGATAGCAATTCCTACGTTAAGCTCAATTCGCTGATTGAGCTGCATCATAGCAACCTTTCTGATGTCTGTGGAGTGTGCCTCAGGTCTTGAGTCTGACAGAGTGACCCCAACAGTATTGCGTACCATAGCTATGCCTGCACTGTGCCCAGGACTGGTGTGGTGGCCTGGGCTGCCAAACACCTCTATACTTGTACACTGCTGGCATAGGTGTGGGAAGTGTGTGTCTGTCTATCCAGTGTGAGGTGGCTGCCAATGCACTCCACAGCCCACACTGCTAGCACTGTTGCCAGTATTGGCCTGCCAATGTGCATAATGAGGAGCATGGTACCGTGAGAATGGCCTGGATGCATCGGCACAGGGCATAGGGCAATGGCTCGGACATTGTAGTGCCCAGCCACCACCTGCACAGACAGGGTGGCCACAGCATGTCCTGCTGGGAGGTCACTCTCACCCTGACTGAGCAGTGACCATGGCATGGCTAGGTTCCCCCATAGTACTATATAGTATTTCTCTCATGTGATATTTATGGGTTTTCTTTTGGGGCCCAATCACTGACTTATCTGCTTGGTGTGTATGCTGACATCCCCATTCTGGGCACATGCATCTCCTCCAGGACCATGCACTATGGACTAGCTGGCAGACTGTCTGCAGCTAGTATGTGTCTTGCTGGAACACCTTGCAGGGTGCAGCGTCTGGAGGCTTGCTGCTGGAGAATGTCAGATAATGGTGGGGGGCAACTGACCATTTCCAGGCCTAATGTCTGTCTGCTATTGCGTTATGGATGTGTACCGCTCTGTCTGTTCCCCAGCAGGACTGAGGTTGATGGTCCCATCTACTGCGACCATTGCAGGGAGGTAGAATGTGGATCTATTGGTGGGTGATCCTGTTTCCCACCTTGAGCCCCAGAGGGTGGGTTGTGTGGTGGTACATAATCTGCCTATGGGTCCAAACACACCCCACCCCACAGCAGGTAACCATGGTACCAACACAGGATTTGCACTATTCTGGGTGCATCATCGCCCATAAGGGTTAGACATGACTGAGAAATACAGAAGGACACAGATGTATCCTAGGTGTGTCTAAAGGAACTACCTATCACACACTGATGGGGACCTGCAGCATGGCGTATTTAAGCCATGAAAGGTGCTGTGGACCTGGTGCTGGGCGCCCCACCTCAACCTCAGGGTGAGCACAGTACCCGCACAATGTGACTGTCTGTGGCTACTCTGTGCCAGTACCACACACGGTCTGTTCCCCCTACCAGGCCGAGGTGCTGTGGGGGTGCATACCCCATCTTGTGCCCATCTGTCGACTGCTGATTTGCATGTGCAGTGCATCATGGGTACGGGTGGGTTAACCCTATCCTGGTAACCACAGCAGACAGTTTGTGTGGTGACGTGCAGTCCTTCTGCAGCCAGCCAGGGCTTTGTTCACAGCCTTATAAGGTGTCCTATAGGGGACATTATAGGGTGCCTTGGCGGACAGTACACTTTATAATGTGCCCTATGGAGTGCGTTATGGGGTGCCTTATGCAGCACCTTAGGTTATGCCACCGTGAAGGTGTGTTTGCTGGCAGCACTAATTAAAATACAGGTCAAATGCCTCAACAATCACTACTTAAATGTAAAGGGTGATGCCTCAGCCAGCCTTATACATTAGGCCCACTGGGGAATTGAACCCATGACCCCTGTACCATCAGTCAGTGTAGTAACCATTGTGCTACAGCTCTGCTGCTGTGCTTGTATGCCTGCGTGCCTTCTTAAGATTAACGCGCGGTAACGTGCCATGTAGCGCTCGTTAATTTATGGCGCCTTGTAACGTGAGTTATTGGTAACGATGTACCGCCCATGTCCTTATATGGGATTTCTGCTTCTACTGCGGATCCTAACGCGAATCACATTACCGCAGTTTAGTAAACATCCCCCATAGTCTCTCCTTCCAGGATGCAGGCATACAATAAAGGGAGTCATTACATACAAAATTATATTACAGAGTGGTAAATGAATGGAATACAAGAATTATATTACATTGTAAAAATAACATATCACATTTGTTTATATCAAACCCCTCCCTCTTTCTTTTTAGAGTTTTTCTTGTTACTTGTTTTTCTTGTTGCAGGCTAAATATTGACCCCTATAATCATCATCATCATCATCATCATAATCATAATCATAATAGTTTCATACATTTGCTTTTGAAAACCTCTTACTGAGGGATTTAATCTGTGGAAGCATGTGGATCATATAATTAGCAGCTGTAGCAAAATTGCACAGACTGACTACAAACAAAGGCATGATAGAGTGGCAAAGATCATCCCCTAGAATCTGCGTAAAAAATATGGTATTCCTGTTGGAAAAAACTTCTGGGAGCACATTGCAGAAAAGGTTGTAGCAAATGAATTGATCAAGATCCTGTGCGACTTCTGAATACAAACAGACAGGTTGCCCTGGATCTCTCAGCAGCGTTTGATTTGGTTGATCATTCCCTTCTTCTTCACCGACTTCGTGAAGCTGGACTTTGTAGCACTGTTTATCACTGGTTTCACTCTTTCCTCTCCTCTCGCTCCTGCACAGTCCTTCCTTCATCATCTGCTCTTCCCCCTTCTGATCCACAGCACATCCTTTGTGGGGTTCCGCAGGGTTCCGTTCTTGCCCCCCTTCTTTTAACCTTTTTCTCGCTCCCCTTGCACTCCTTATCCAGCAGTCAGGTATCTCAGCTTTTTTCTACGCAGATGATATTCTCTTACTCCACCACACTTCTTCTTCCTGCCCTGATCTCACTTCCCTGAATTCCTGCCTTTCCTCTGTTGCTGACTGGCTCACTACGAACTGTCTCCATCTTAACCTCACAAAGACTCTTGCTATCTGGTTTACTTATGGTGCTCCCTCCCCCATTCTAGCCCCCTCTTTCTCCAATTCCTCAGTCCCACTGGTTTCTACATTCCGGTATTTAGGCGTCCACTTTGATTCGGATCTTTCCTTTCACTCTCATATCTCCCATATCACTAAAACCTCCTTCTTTTTTCTCCGACAAATCCGCTCAATCCGCCCTTTCCTCTCCCCTTCTGCTCTGACCACACTAGTACTGTCTTTAGTCATGTCACGGGTGGACTTCTCTAACGCACTGTTCCTTGGTCTCCCCAAAAACCAGGTGATCCGGCTCCAAAGAATACAAAATACTGCTGCACGTATTATCACTTCTTCCGCCCTTCGAGATCATGTCACTCCCTTACTTTTCCATCTTCATTGGTTGCCGGTCCCATTCCGTTCCCAGTTTAAACTGCTAACTTTACTTCACAAAGTTTATCACACTGGTACCCCATCCTATCTGTCTGACCTTCTATCTTTCCACTCCCCACGTTACACTCCCCGCTCTTTCCATCTCAACCGTCTCGCCCTCCCCCCCCCTTCCCGTGCCCACCTCCAATTCACACGTCTATCTGCATTCTACTTTGCTGGTCCCGCACACTGGAATTCTCTCCCCCCTTCCCTCCGCCTGGAACCACAATTCGCAACTTTCAAACAAAACCTTAAAACCCATCTCTTTTCACTGGCATTCAATATCCCCTCCCCTTTTGTATGAATCTGTCCCTGCTGTACCTACCCACCTGTTGTATCCTGTCCCGTACTTGCTGCATATTAGTCTCTATCCTTTACAAAATTGTACATTTCCTTTCCTTTCTGGCCATGGCCAAAGTTTTTATGTATTATGCTTTTATGTTTTGTATAATTTATCTATTTTATGTATTTTATGAATTTTTATATATTTTACTACCTGTACACCGCTTTGATTGCCCCAGAAAGGCGGTTATATCAAATGAATAAACCTAAACCTAAACCTAAACCTAGAACACAATATGTCTGATATTACTGTTATAGGAAAGAAAAAAGTATGGTTTCTAGATGAAGAAATCCTAGGTGATACCCAAATATAGTATAAAGAACAAGAAAAATTGACAAAATACAGAGACCTTCTGATTGAAGTTGAAAAGATTTGGAAGACAAAAATCTACTGTAATACCAGTTATGGTTGGAGCTCTCAGGGCCAAACCTAATAGACTCCCTAAATGTTTACAAATTTTGGACCTACTGGACTTGACTCCACAAATTCTATAAAAGACTACTCTACTTGGAACAGTTTATATCTTGCTCCGATACCTGCATGATTTTTAGATTCTTGGATAGAACCCGAATCACAGGATTAAAACCTGTCCTAGACTGTGTCCTCCAGTGAAGAATCCAGTAATAATAATAATCATCATCATAACAATTTCATTAATCTCATGCTACTTTGCACAAGGGACCCAATATATGAAAACATTTATTTCAATAGCAACACCTGCTATTTGCATAAATGCTGCTGATTGGGGCCAAGCACTGATTTTCAGCGGCATTATCTGGAGAGATTTCAGGTGCAGAAAGATAGATCTGAGAGTCATCAGCGTAAAGATGGTACTGAAAATCATGGGAGGAGATGACTGCACCAAAGGATTGGATGTAGAGAGAGAAAATGAGAGGTCCCAAGACAGAGCCCTGAGGTACACTAACTGGGAGTGGGATAGCAGTAAAGGAGAATCCACCAGAACATACACTAAAAGTGTGGTGGGAGAGATAAGAAGAAATCCAGCACAGAACAGAGCCCCCAAATCCAAGTGAGAACAGGGTATTGAGGAGAAGATGATGGTCATCATTGTCAAAAGCATCAGAAAAATCACGAAGGATGTGGATTGAGTAAAGGCCCCTGGATTTGATGAGGAACAAGTCATTGGAGACTTTGACAAGAATCATTTCAGTAGAATGTAGAGGATGAAAGCCAGATTGCAATGGATTTAGAAGGACTTGACAGGAAAGAAAGTTAAGAACAGACTTGATGTCCAAAAAGATGTGGTGTCTGTCAGGTGCCAAAATCCAAGATGCTACGGAAAGTTTGCTGAGACTCATCAAGCCTACTAACTATTATCCGATGATGCTCATTCTTGTCCGCACAAATGATACTGTTAGGTATCCCTCAGAGCATATCAAGAATGGCTTTGTGGCTCTGGGAGAGAGGGTGTAACAGATAGGGGCACAGGTGCTGTTCTCTTCAGTCTTCCCTGTTGGGGGTAAAGGCCGAGGCAGAGAAGCTCGCATCCTGGAGATGAATACATGGCTCTGTGGATGTGTCATTGAGAACATTTTGGTTTCCTAGACCATGGGATGATTTTCCAAGGACTACTGAGCAGAGATGGCAGGGTCAAAGTGTCTTCCGCAGTAGACTAGCTAACTTACTGAACAGGACTTTAAACTAGATTTGTTGGGGATGGGTGAAGAAATCCCTCAGGTAAGTAAAACATCAGTTGGGGATTGGTACTGTAAGTAAAAGCCCTCAAGTAAGTAAAACATTAAATACCTCTATAGATGTGGGTAAAAGGGGCAACATCTGGAAAGCAGTATGCATTGATGCCCGTAGTATAGGAAATATGATCCCAGATTTTGAGGCTTTAATGGAAGAGGCTGACTTGGATTTAGTGATGGTTACAGAGACATGATTCACGCACAACCATGACTGAAATGCAATATACCAGGCTATACTTTATTCAGAAAGGACAGGGTAGGAAGAAGCGGAGGAGGAATGGCACTATATGTAAAAAATAATATTAAAGCTACAGAATTACAGGGCTTACAAGGGAAGGAGAAGGCACTGTGGGTTATTACTACTACTACTACAACTACTACTACTATTACTACTACTACTAATCATTTGTATAACGCCATATAGACGTAAGACACAGTCCCTGCTCTTCAGATATTACAATCTAATCAAGACAAAAAAACATCACAAAACTGGAGTCTAGAGCATGGCAAGATACACATAAGTAGTGCACAAGAGAATGAGGAGCATCAGGATCCAAAAACAGTTTCAAAGAGGTTGGTCTTCAGCCTGGACTTGAATAGGGCCAGAGAAGGAGCCTGATGCACTGACTCGGGTAATTTGTTCCAGGCATATAGAGCATCAAGGCGGAATGAACGAAGTCTGGAGTTGGCAGTGGCAGAGAAGGGCACAGATAAAAGGGATCTGACAGAAAAGAGGAGTTCCTGAGGAAGAGTGTATAGAGTGGTGTAAGAGAGAAAAGAAAATGTGGAGCCACAGAATGAACGCACTGGTAGGTAAGTAGGAGAAGATTAAACTAGATGCGGAAATGGATAGGGAGCCAGTGAAGTGACTAGAGAAGAGGGATTAAATGAGCATAGCGACAGTGGGGGAAGATAAACTGGGCAACTGAGTTTTGAACAGATTGAAGGGGAGAAAAATGATTTAGAAGGAGACCAGCGAGGAGAAGGTTACAGTAGTCAAGATGGAAGGTGACTAGTGAGTGGATGAGGGTCTTATTTATTTATTTTATTTAGCTAGGTTTATATTCCACTTTTTAACTGGTTAATGCGGTTTACATGGAACAATAAAACATCATTTGTTTACATAGAACATATTAACTATATAAAGTGAAAACATTTGGAAGAATTGTAAGCAGTTAACTATATACAATGGGTGAGATAATCCTCTGATTTATACTTTGTTTGAGACATCTTCAAGTAGGTAATAGGGGATGATAGGAGGGTGGTTATGATATAGGACCGAAATGTTCTGAAAAGAGGAGATGATGTCTGAGGTGTTTCTTAGCAGTAGAAAGAGTGTTCCAGACGGATGGGGAATATAGTTGGAAGGCTTGTTTGCAGGATTCTCGGTTGTATTTTTTTTTTTTGGGGGGGGGGGGGAATGGTGAAGATGTTTCTCTGGTTCTGATTGATTGTTGGGTATATAGCAGGGTGTGGAGGTATGTGATACAGTGTGAGTGGATAGTTTTGTGGGTTAGGAGGATGGTCTTTTATTTTATCCTGCTTTTTATTGGAAGCCAATGGAGTTGTTTGAGGATGGGTGTGATGGGGTCATTTTTCGATGCTCTTTGCAGAATACGTACTGTTGTATGTAGAGCTCTGGATAATGGGAGTAGCGTAGATTGAGGAAGATCTTAGTAGACAGAGTTGCAATAATCAACATGGGGGAAGATTATTGCTTGGAGTGCTGAGCAAAAATCTGGAGGATTGCGGAGCAGTTGGAGACGTTGCAAGATTTTAGCTTAGAGGTAAATTGCTTTGCCAGTTTTGTATATTTGTTGTTTAAAGCTGAGATGTTGATTGAGGATGATGCCAAGATATTTCACCTCTGGTTGAACTTTTACTTGAGTGTTGTTTAGTGTTAAGGTGGTTGGAGGAGAAAAAGGTGTTCTCCTTTGTTATGAATAGAGCTTCAATTTTCTTGTAGTTTATTGTAAGGTTGTTATCACTTAGCCAACTGGAGTAGTGTGTGTGTAGAAAGGAAGGAAGTCATTTTGCCAATGTTATAGGAAATAATCAACAGATTTTAGATATCTGTTGGATGTGTGCAGAGAACGAGAGAGAAGAATCAAAGACGACCCTAAGTTTGCAAGTTGAGGAAACAGGGAGGAGTGTAGTGTCATCCAAAGAAATAGAGAAGGGAGGAAGGAGGGTGGTGGGTTTAGGAGGAAAGATAAGGAACTCAGTTTTAGACATGTTTAGTTTCAGATGGTGGTGAGACAACCAGGCAGCAATGTCGGATAAGCAGGCAGAGATCTGGGCCTGGATTCCTGGAGAGATTTCAGGCACAGAAAGGTAGATCTGAGAGTCATGAGCATAAATATGGTACTAACAACCATGGGAAGAAATAAGTGCACTAAGGGACTAAGGGGTATGTTTACTAAACTGCGGTAACGTTACCTAACGCGCGTTATGTAATGTTAATGATCGTTAAGTTACGTTAATGCGCGTTAACGTTACTTAACGATCGTTAACGTAACAACGATCGTTAATGTTCCGCGGTGCGGTAAAACACCACAGAAGGTGGAGAGAGGGCGGAGAGAAGGGGTCAATGGGCGGAGTGTGGGTGGGGAGAGGCTCCTTTCACACTAACATGCTGATCTGAAGAGCTGAATCCCAACGCGATTGTAAACCCGCCGTTAGATGCACATTTGCAGGGGAGAGAAACCATTTAAGTGTCAGCAATGTACAGCATAGGCAGGGAAACCCTACAAAAAGTGATAAGTGTGATACATGTGCACAGAACAAAAGGGCACATAAACATTGAAAATGACCTCAACAAACTGGAAAAAAACATAACCAAGCTGGCCAATAGTGATATTAATGGGAAACATCAACCTCCCCCTGAGAAAGCTCCAAGAAAAAGATATTAATCGTGGAAGGGTCTATGCTCTGTCCCCCGAAAAGGTGAATGATCCCACAGTGAAATAGCACTGATCAGGGCGTTCCCTTGTTATTGGACAGGTGTCCTATGGCGTGCACATGTTGCGCACAGCAGGGTGGGCATGTCGGAATGGGCAACTGGACAGATGCTGTAAAAGGGGATACAGAGGGCCGCAGGCGGCACATGCTGTGATGCAGCTGGGCCACAGTGCGGACTAGGATGATGCCTAGGTGGCCCATACGAATGCTGAAACAGCAGAGCAGCCAGACAGCAACTGATGAAGGCCCAACATGGGCGTGACTGTGTTTCCCACAGTGTCACAGAGGATAGTACCCAGCAGCTACCCCCAAGGGCACAGAACAGTGGCAGGCGGTGCTGGGGGGAAGCGTGGACATCTATGCAGGCACCCCTACCCCAGAACCCGCACCATAGGCTATGTCCAATGTCTATCATAAACATATTCAAGATAAAACACCATACATCAGCCAACAGCCTACACACCCTCATACAATCAGACACCAGTACGCGTCCCAGAAGAAAACAAACCCACAACAGAGTCAGCACCCCAAGTGAATACAAACACACACGCAAGAACACAACAGACAGAGCACTCTCAATGGCCGCTCCAACAATATGGAACAAACTCCCGGACGACTTGAGGGCCACTACAGACCTAAAAGACTTCAGAAAACAGCTGAAAACCATACTGTTCATAGAACACTATGGACACATCACATAACTTCAGAGAATGAACAACAGCACATGATCCCGCCTAACCAATGTATGCATGGAACTTGTTTTTGCACCACTGTATATAGCCCACTCTGTAAATAGCTCACACCAATCTAGCACACAACACAACACACACTCAATTTCCCCCCACTGCATGTATAACCCACTCACTTGACCTGATTGTTTGCTGTGATACCATCTTGATTATTAAGATAAGGCGGTTTAGAAATACTGTTAAATAAATAAATAAATAAATAGGCAGCCACCTACCTGCACACTGGATGGCCTGAGAATGCGCACCACCAGCACCACCAGCAGAAGGGCATGGTAGTATGGTGGCGGAGGGGGCAGTGGCATCTGGCCGCAGCAGACCTTGGCCTAGCCCCGTTTAGGTGGGTGCTATGCACTGCAACAGACAGGCTCCGTCTGACAAACAGTCATGGTATCTCCAGGGAATAAAATGTCCCTGTGGCAGCACAGTGGTGCATTATACACAGCCAGTGTGCTCAGGAGCAGAGGGTCACAGGCTCAAGTCCCAGCTGTGGTTCCTGCCAACCCTGTCCCCATATTTTACCCACTACTAAAACGTGCTAATACAGACAGAACCTTTATTGCAGATGACGTAAACATGCCCAAAACACCTACATTTTACCCTACAGAGCACAGACACCATAAACATGCGCATTACCTACAGCAGAGTCTCCCAAATGCAGTCCTGGAGGGTCAAACACCATTCAGGTTCCATGCTATCGCTAATAAAGATGCCTGTGCTGCATTTCTATATGCCGCCCCATGGTATGCAGATATCTTCCATGCATATTCATTAGGGACAGCGTGAAAACCCGAACAGTGTGTGGCCCACCAGGACCGGAGTTGGGAACCCCTGCCCTAGAGCAGTGGCTAACAGGGGCAGAAACACCCGCATCCACAGGCCCCATTAACCGAAGCCTCCAGGAGAGGCAGGATGTAGGGCCCTGCATACATCTCCCAATACTAGCACTTGCATATCTTAGGAATGCCACCCTAAACCTGGGAATACGGTACACAGCTATCAAAAGGTTGCTATGATTACTGGCAGATAGCAATTCCAAAGTTAAGTACAAATTTCTGAGTGAGCTGCATCATAGCAACCTTTCTGATGTCTGTGGAGTGTGCTACAGGTATTGTGTCTGACAGTGTTTACCACCCTGGAGAGTGACCCCAACAGTATTGCGTACCATAGCCATGCCTGCACTGTGCCCAGGACTGGTGCAGTGGCCAGGGCTGCCAAACACCTCTATAGTTGCACAATGCTGGCATATGTGTGGGGAGTATGTGTCTGTCTATCCAGTGTGTGGTGGCTGCAAACACCCTCCACAGCCCACACTGCTAGCACTGTTGCCAGTATTGGCCTGCCAATGTGCATAATGAGGAGCAAGGTACTGTGGGAATAGCCTGGATAGGGTGGCCTGGCCTGGATTCATCTGTACAGAGCATAGGGCAATGGCTGGGACATTGTCGTGCCCGGCCACCACCTGCACGGACAGGGTGGCCACAGCATGTCGTGCTGGGAGGTCACTCTCACCCTGACTGTGCAGTGACCACGGCATGGCTGGGTTCCCCCATAGTGCTATACAGTGTTTCTCTTAAGTGATATATGTGGGTTTTGTTTTCTGGGACGCAATCACTGACTTATCTGCTTGGTGGGTGTGCACACATCTCCTCCAGGAACATGCGCTATTGACTAGCTAGCAGACGGTCTGCAGTTAATATGTGTGTGGCTGGAACACCTTGCAGGGTGCAGCGGCTGGAGAATGTCAGGTGGTGGTGGGGGGCAGCTGCGCATTTCCAGGCCTGCTGTCTGTCTGCCATTGCCTTCTTTATGGATGTGTACAGATCTGCATTGACTGCCCTGTAGGGTGTCTATTCGCCAGCAGGACTGTGGCTGATGGTCCCCTTTACTGTTACCATTGCAGGGGGGTAGAATGTGGATCTGTTGGTGGGAGATCCTGTCCCCAATCCTGAGCCACGGAGGGAGGGAGGGAGGGAGGGTGGGTGGGTGGGTGGGTGGGGGGGGTGTACGTAATCCACCTGTGGGTCCAAACACACCCTTCACCTAAATCATGTGACTATAGCACCCACACAGGGTATGCACTATTCTGGGTGCATCATAGTCCACAAGGGCTAGATGTGAAATACAGATGGACACAGGCATATCCTAGGTGTGTCTGCAAGGACTACCTATCACACACTGGCACTGATGGGGACCTGCAGCATAGCCTATCTCAGCAAAGCCTGATGTTGCGGAAATGTTGCTGGGCACCCCACCTCACCCTCAAGATGAGCACAGGACCTGCACACTGTGACGGTCTCTAGCTACTCTGTGCCAGTAACACACACGGTCGGTACCCCCTAGCAGGCTGAGGTGCTGTGGGGGTGCACATGGTCAGTACCCCCTTCCAGGCCGAGGTGCTGGGGGGGGGGGGGGTGCATTCCACATCTTGTGATCATCTGTAGACTGCTGATCTGCATGTGCAGTGCATCATGGGTATGGGTGGTTTAACCCTACCCTGGTAACCACAGCAGACAGTTTGTGTCGTGACCTGCAGTCCCTCTGTAGCCAGCCAGGCATGTGATAGCAGCTGTAGCCCACTGGTAACTTCACTGACTGTGGAGCCAGAAGTTATGGGTTTGATCCCACTGTGGTGTTATTTGGTAGGGCTGTTTGAAGCATTTCCTTTTTTAATTTAAATTAGTGCTGCCAGCAAAAACACCCTCACAGTGCTGTAACCTCAAGGTGCCTCATAAGGCACCCTATAAAGTGCCCTATGAGGCACCCTATAAAGCGCCCTATAGGGCACCCCATAGGGAACATTATAGGGTGCCTTGGCGGACAGTGCACTTTATAATGTGCCCTCTGGAGTGCCTTATAGGGCACCTTATGCGGCACCTTAGGTTATGGCCCTGTGAGGGTGTGTTTGCTGGCAGCACTAATTAAAATTACAAAACAAAATGCCTCAGACAGCACTGATTTAAAGTAAAGGGTAACGTCTCAGCCAGCTTTACTCACAGGGGGATCAAACTCACAACTGTTGCACTATCAGTCCGTGTATTAACCACTGTGCTACAACTCTGGACATGGTGCTAGACACCTTATCAAATGCCTTATGGGTGCCGTACAGGGCGCCTTGCATGGCGCTTTACACAGCACTTTGTAATGCTCGTTAATTTCTGGCGCCTTGTAACACGCGTTATTGGTAACGATGTACCGCCCATGTCCTTATTTGGGATTTTTGCTTCTACCGCGGATCCTAACACGAATCACATTACCGCAGTTTAGTAAACATACCCCCAAGTGTAGAGAGAGAAAAGTCAGAGCCCTGAGGTACACCAACTGAAAGTGGGATGACAGTAGAGAAGAAGCCACCAGAATATACATTAAAAGTGTGATGGGAGAGATAAGAAGAAAACCAGGACAGAGCAGAGATCCTAAATCCAAGTGAAGACAGGGTATCGAGGAGAAGGTGGTGATCAACAGTGTCAAAGGCAGCAGAAAGGTCAAGAAGGATGAGAATTGAGTAAAGAACTTTGGATTTGGCGAGGAACAAGTCACTGGATACTTTGGGGAATAGGGTGAAGGTGCTTGCACCAACCTTAACTTGTTGTTGTCTGTTGCTAAGGTAGGAGTGAGACCACTTGAATGTGGTTTGTAGGCCAATATCACTAAGGGGTATGTTTACTAAACCGCGCTCAAGTGCGTGGCGCACAATAGCGTGCGCTAAGGTACCTTAGTGCATGCTAATGCTGCATTTTTGTGCCCCGCACACGTGCGCGCCGCACTAACGGGCCCTCTCATGTGCGCGGCGCGCAAATGAGCGATAGAGGCATGGAAAGGCTCCCGGAGGGCGGAGGAAGGCTCCCCAGGGGTGGAGAGATGGGGTCAATGGGTGGAGAGTGGGAGGGGAGAGGCTCCCCGCACAGGAGCGGGGCTGAAATTCGAGTAAAAAAATCCCGCGAGTGAAAACCTCGAGGTAGAGCCGATTTAAAGGGAAGAGAAACCATTTCTGTCAGCAATGTACAGCAAAACCAGGGAAACCTACAAAAAGTGAGCAGTGTGATACATGTGCACGGAACAAAAGGGCAAATAAACATTGAAAAGCACCCCAACAAAATTTAAAAAATTATAATCAAGCTGGGCAATAGTGATAGTAATGGGAAACATCAAAAAACACTCCCAAGAAAACCCCCAAAAATAAATATGAATTTTAGAAGGGTCTACGCTCCGTCCCCCTACAAGGTGAATGATCCCACAGTGAAATTGTGCAGAGCAGGGTTTCAGACTCCTTTGGCCAGGTTTCCTATCTCCAGGGACTGCACAGTTTCTGTGGTTACAGTGTGGTGCAGTGAACACAGACAGTGTGTTCAGGAGCCAAAGATCACCAGTTCAAGTCCCAGCTGGGGCTCCTGCAAACCCAATCCCCATATTTTACCCACCACTAAACCGTGATAGTAAAGACCAACCTTTTTTGAAGATAACATAAGCATGGTCCAAACACCTCTATTTTACCCTACAGAGCCCAGACACCAGAAACATGCGCATTACCTAGACCACAGTCCCCTCAATGCAGTCCTGGAGGGCCACATATCATTCAGCTGTGATGCTGTCTCCAATATAAGGCCATGTCAGCATGGTGGCGGAGGGTACCGTTGGTGGAGGGGGCAGTGGCTGCTGCCCACAGCAGACGGTGGCCTAGCCCCCTTCACATGGGTGCAGTGCACTCCAACAGACAGGCCCTGTCTGACAAACAGCCATGGACTCCCCAGGGAAGGCACCATTTTTGTGCCAAGATGGTGGTGCAGCAGACACAGCCAGTGCCTTTAGGACCAGAAGGTCACAGGTTCAAATCCCAGCTGGGTCTCCTGCCAACCCAGTCCCCTTATTTTACCCATGAAGAAAACATGGAAGTAAAGACTGAACCATTATTGCTGAGAACATAAGCATGACTCAAACACCTCTATTCTACCCTACACAGCACAAACACCATAGAAATGTGCATTACCTACGGCAGAATCCCCCAAATGCAGTCCTGGCGGGCCACAAATCCATCAGGGTTTATGCTGTCTCCAATCTAAGGATGGAGCGGTACTGATGGTGGAGGTGGCAGCGGCTGGTGCCCACAGCAGACCATGGCCTAGCCCTGTCCAGGTGGTTGCCGTGCACTGCAACAAACAGGCCTGTGTGAATCCAGAGGTAACAGATCGTCTACCTCAAGGAGCAATGGAAGAGGTACCTCATCTCCAACAGGGTTCTGGTTTCTCATCCCACAATTCCCTCAGACCTACGCAAAAACGAGGTCACAGACACATCTGACATTTCAGAGAACTGAACAAGTTTCTGTTCCAGAAGACATTCCAAATGATCTCTGGAGGAAACGTACTTCCAGACCTACACAGGCAGATAAGCCTTTGTTTTTTAGATCACACGGATGCGTACACCCATCTTCTCTGCCAACAAGCACACCGAAGGTTCCTTTGGTCCCCCCATCAAGGAAACCACTATCCCAAAAATGTTTTCCCTTCAGCCATGCCTCAGCACCCAGAGTATTCACAAACTGCATGTCTGTGGTTGCCGGTTTGGTCCGTACCAGGGGAATATTCTGGTGGCCCTACGTGGACGACTGCCACATCCAGGCACAGTCACAAACACATGTCCAGGCCTCTCTCGCTTACACAATGCGTGGACTCCAATATGTAGGCTCTGTCAGCTATCTTGTGGAATATTGTCTGACTGCCACGTAAACGCTGGAGCTCATAGGTGCAAGGCTATATACCAGACTGACAAAAACCTACCTGACTCAGCCTCACTGTTCTCGCATTGTGCAACGTGTTTGGGCAGCACTACAACAAGTGCACCTCTTGCCTCGAGAGATGCATCAGCTGCTGGGTCACATGGCATCTACGGTGCATGTGGTCCCTTACGCATGTCTCCACATGAGACCAGCCCAGTGGGCACATTCTCTTCCTAATGGACGCAAGCAACAGGCTGTCTCTCAGATGTGACACTAAAGTTAAACCACCATACCCTGTGCCTGGACTGGTGGCGGACAGCACCAAACCTGTTGGAGGGGTCACCTCTCCTGCAAACCCCTCCACAGATCCCATTAACAGCAGATGCCTCTAACGTGGGCTGGGCTGCACATGTACTGGACACCTCCACCCAAGCCACCTGGAATTGTCAGGAGAGTCATTTCCACAGCAATCTGTTTGAGCTCTGAGCAATTTGCCTGGCTATTCATGTCCTCCATTCCCTTCTACAGGCCAATGGAATACTACTTTGTGCAGACAATCATGTAGCTATGGTCTATGTGAACAAACAAGGAGGAACAGGCTCTCTGCCCCTTTGCAAAGAAGCTCATCAACTGTGGTTGTTTGCCAGACAGCAGCAGATCCATCTCCTGGCAGTCTATCTCCCTGGCAATCAGAACTCTTAGCCATACAAACTCAGTCGTGTTGTGCTTCCGCACAAATGGTCTTTACATATGTACCAACTCTGTTGAGTAGTGCAACTCTGGGGAAATCAAGATTCATACCTCTTTGCACGTCCATCATATGCAAAACCTACCCGGTTCTATACACCAATCCAAGCTCAGAGCTATCAAGTGAGGGATGCTGTCCTCCTCAACTGGGGGCAGGAATGCCTATATGCCTTACCTCCCATTGTCTTGATTGCATAGACCCTATTGCAACCCCTGAGGGACAGAGGCTACATGATCCTCATAGCCCCACGCTGGCAACAACAGGTGTGATACCCTCTGCTTCTACATATGACCCAGGTTCCACCCCTGTATGTAGGGTCAGCTCCAGACATACTGTCGCAGGAGGAGGGGAATGTATGGCATACTAACCCCCCGTCTCTGCACCCCAGAACCTGGCTACTGACGGCTGAAACTGCTTTGGCCCTCCACTCATGCAGGAAGTGCTTTATGTCTGTTGTGCTTCCAGGAAAACTTCCACAAGGCAGTCCTGTGCCATCAGGTGGACGTGACATTTCATTTGGTGAGAACAAAAGGCCTGGAACCCCTCTTGTCATCCTTACAGAAACATTTTATTGACAAACGCCATTACTCATCAAACAATGGTCTCAAAACAGAGTGAGTCAGAGTCCATTTAAGTGGCATTGCTGCTCCTCCTGCACCCATCACTAGACAACCCATGTCATCCCATCCTCTCATATCCAGGATCATGAGAGGCCTGCATCTACCAAAACCTGCCCTTAGACCACCTCCAAAGGCATGGGATCCCAATCTGCTGCCAGGGCAGCATATGCCGCCGCCCTCTGAGCCCTTAGACACTACATCCTTAAAGTCTCTGACCTGGGAAGTAAAATACGGTCCTGTAATCATATCAGCAAGTTGTATCTGTGAATCGCAAGCTCCAGTGCCTGATCCACCCCACACACAGTTTCAACATGAGAAGGTAATACTATGGACACATCCACACGTCATGCCTAAGTTGGATTCCTCCTTTCATTTGAAACACGAGTTGTAGTTACCTGTAGTCTTTCAACAGCCGCATGCTTCAAATGCAGAGAAGAGGCTTCATACCTTGGACTGTGAATGAGCTGTGGCTTCCCATCTGCAGAGGACCGAGCAACACCAAAGGTCCCCTCAGCTATTCTGAGTCTCGGATTGCTCGCATTTGGGTATAGTAGTTTCAAAACGATCTCTAGCCAACTGGATTGCTCAGTGTATTACCCTTTATCTAACTTAGCTAACACCATTCACTGGTGGCCCATGTTCCTACTCACAATATGAGAGTCATGGCAGCCTCATGGGCTCACGTCCATTCTGTACATCTTAACGACATTTGTGAAGCAGCTACCTGGTCCTCGTTTCACGGCCCATGAATGCTTGGATAAAGGCTCCTGCAGGCATGCTCTGGTTGGTCAGGCTGCTCTCCAAAACCTCTCCCATACGTAATACACTCCTAGCCTCCTCTCCTACAGGATGCCCCAGAAACCATGGGTGGAAGTGGAGGCCCTCCCCAGGCCCTCACCACTCTGTGGATCCTTCCCTGGCATCTACATCTAGGGTTTCCCCACATGTGACGACTACGTCCTGCTTGTACCTGGTGATAGCATAGTTAATCACCTGTAACAGGTGATCTCCTGGAACAGCAGGATGAGGTAATCACAACCCACCCATCTCCCCTTGCGGGTTGTGTCTCTCTCTCTCTGTCTCTCTCACTTTCCCAATGTCTCTCTCTCTCCCTCCTTGTGTCAGCTGTAAACTCAACTGGAGAGAGGCAGTTTGGACAGGCGGGAAGGCAGCACGCACGCACTGTGGGATGCTGCCAAAAGCTTTCATATAGGACGCTGGGTAGCGTTCCCACACAGGCTCAGTTGGTACCGACGCTACCCACATGTGATGACATCTTCCTGGTGTTCCTGGAGATCTTGTGTGACACGTGACGAACTATGCTGTACATGACACACACAGCAGTGGAGCATGAGCAGCAAGATGCTGGCCACACTGATGTATGTTTATGTTGACCACCCACCAGAGGTGAGCAGTCACTCATGCCCCCACCCATTCATTTCACATCCACAGGTTGAGGATCTCCGGAAGAAGGGGCGCAAGTTGCGCCTCCACCACAGGGCCTACCTTGATTGCCTCCAGGGTGAGGGCCCCTCACAGGGTGATGGTGAGTATTGATGAAGTGGCTTCCCATTAACAGATGTCCCATTGGCCAAGCATCCTGTGTGTTGCCTGCATAGGTACATGTGTTATGTTACACACATAATAATGTGCTGATGACTGTCATCTTCCACAGATGGTGATGACAACGATGAGGAGCCCAGCACCTCGGCTTATGCCTTGTGGTGGCCCATTGCCCACCCTGCCATGGAGGTGGTGGTGGTTGATTCGGGCGAGGAGGAGGTGGAGGGTCCAGAAGATGGACGAGTGGAGGAGGGGGCTGATGATGTCCTGGAAGGGGTGGTTGGCGGGGAAGGAAAGCAGGGGAGGGAGGGAGAGGGTGTGGGTGATGTGGGGTGGGGGAGGTTGTGGAGGGTGGGGGGAGGAGTCAGGGGGGGAGGAGTGGGTGGAGGGTGTGTGGGAAAGCAATGTTGAAGACAGTGCAGCACAGGGCACTGTGGGCTCCCGCCAGTCATACCAGGTGGCTCCAACATCCAGGGCCCCACACAGGTCCCACGCAAATGCCACCACACAAACTCCAGGGACTATGTGTGTGTGTAGTGGCAGGTGCGTTGTGGACCTGCATGGTTTGGAGCAGCGAGTGCACCTTTTAGTGCACTCGCACCAGTGGCTGGCGGCAGCCATTCAGCGGGTGGCTGGCGGCAGCCATTCAGCGGGTGGCTGCTGAGGTGGAGCATCTGCCATGTTTGCGGCCACCCCCTGAAGGGCGTCACAGGCATCATTGATGGCACCTGTGACGTCCACACATGTGCCCTGTGCTGCCATGTCTTCCATCACTGGGCATGCAGGGGGAGGGTGTGGCTCATGTGTGGGTGGGGGGAGGGGTAGAGGAGGGTGTTTAGGGCAGGTGGGGGTGGCAGGGGGGAGGAGGGGGGGGTTGGGGGGGGAGGGTGATGGTTATTGTTCCCTCCCTACATTTGTAAATATGTCCCTGTTTTTTTATATAAATATACACAATGTTATTCACATGGAAATGGTCACATGTCTCCCTTAGCAGAACACTATGGGATGCCAGCATGTGATATGTGTGTGGACAGGGATGTGCAGTACAGGAAGACATGGGTATCATATTTTGACTGGCTGCACATGCAGTTGTGGGGGCTAACCATGTGTGTAGGGGTGTGAAGCCACGTTGGCGCATGAGATGTTGCAATGTAGCAGGCGTCCCGGGCACATCCATGTGACAGGGATGGGTGTAGGGTAACCAAATTTGTTAGTGGAAATCAGCAGCTGACATACGCATGCCACCCATGTCTGCCTGTGCCACATGCATGCCTAGGGGGGGGGCAGGCATGTAATCAGTGTTACAGGCAGGGGCAATGGACACACATATGCACCCAATGTTGGGGGTATGAGGGGGTGGACACGGTGATGGATCAGAACACTGAACATGCAACCTCAGCACATTCCCCCTGTCGCAACATGGGTGTCTGTGTAAACCGTCCTGCTGCAGCCCAGGGGCAGTGAACACACAATGTGCAGGTCACACATGGCATATGCTGGCATCTGTGAAGTAATACCTGGCAGTGCAAACACCCCACCAGCAAGGGGCCTGGGTGAAGGTCATATTGTCAGGGACATGACATGCATTTGCACACTAAATAGGGGACCACACGGACACACATTGGAAACACACATTGCATGTAGTGTATGACAGCTATTTATTGTCACAGCAATGTTTTTCTTTTTTTTAAAGTTTTTATGAACATATCTTAGATACTGCACTATTTGCCATCAGCGCGGTTGACATAGAACAGAAACAGCCGTAAATGTTCATATGTCTGGTCATTACATTTAACAGGAAATGGAACTTGGCAAAACAGGGCAAACTATATACATAGGTGGTTCAACTGATAAATGCAACTGGGACAACCATATGCATAGGTGGTCCAGATGATGATGTAAAGAGGAATTATCGACGGCGTGGCCGCCCACGCCTGCCACGTGGCAAACCCCCCCCCCCCTCGTGGTGCTACACCTTCTTCCGGTGCCAGTGCCGGTGGTGGTGGTGGTGGTGGTGCCGGTACTGCTTGCCTCATGACAGCAAGCATGCCCTCCAGGGCCTCACACATCCGGGTGAAGGGCATTGCTCGCACTTCCTCACGGAATTGCCGTAGCTCCCCACGGACCTCCCTCAGCTACCAGCTGTTCTCCTCCACCGCACTTCGGATCCTTTCAAGCGCCTGACAATTGCCTGTGGGTGGGACACAGGGTGGTCTGTGAGATACCTCTCCAGTAATTAACCGTCAGACACAAACATGTCACGCATATCACACAAGATCGTTATTGTGATAGGGCAGACTCAAGTAGACACATGGATAGGGGTAAGATACATCATTCTCACAGTAGTATAAGTCATAGACACGCACAGGACACGGTCCAGTACTTTGATGTGGAAGGCAAACACAAAGATCCACAGGTTGCGCTGACACACCCACGTACTGCAGACGTAGCAACAGGATTGGGCACAGATAGCAAACACATGTCCATCGTGTACGGGAGGTGGAGCATGAACCAGGGACAACAACCACAGCTGGAGAGCAGCAGTGGTGATCAGAGGAAGGTCTAGGAAAGCCAGCCCAAGTGGGGGCACAGTTTGAGGGTGTAGGGATTATAAGGTTTAGGGATATGTTAATGGTTCATAATCACTCAATGGCCTTTATTCTGCTCTAATAAAAATATGTCAACCAAACTACTATATATTGCGGACAAAGGAAAAAACCCAGGCCAGCATAAGGATATCATAAGCCTTAGCAGAGTGTATGTATGGACTGGAGAATCCATGCAGAGACTTTTTGCAGAAGGCACGTACACAGGAAACCATGCAAAAAGCATAAGCTGAGCCGTTAGTCCTGAAGACAGTAGACGGTTTTTGACAGTTGGTGAGTATAAGCAAGACAGAGGCCTGAGGAATGTTGAAACAGGAATACAGAGGGGACAGAAAGGTCTATGAGAGGAACCCGAAGGAGGGAGGAGATGGGGCCTCACAGAGGGATGGATTTGGAGACCGTATGCATATACGGAAGTAATACACGGAAGCAAAAAATGTATATATGTAACATGACTATTATACTCAGGGGGAGGAGGAATTCTGGAGGTGTCTTGTGTCTGATGACTGACAGAAATTCTCCTCTCCCTTGCCTGTATTTGTCCATCAGTTATCTAATAAACAGAGATTCTGATTGCACCTGTACTGACTTTTGGATCTGGACTATACAGGAAATTAGTGATAATTAGTAATCGGTCTCTTGTGAGTAACAGGGCCTCACAAGGGATAAACGTAGCTTGGACAGGTTACAGGAGATGCGCTATTGACTCAGAGGATGGAGTGGTAGCACAAGGATATCAACCCTTACGTGCACAAGTGCACTGCTGCTTCACATGTCTGACGCCAGAGGGGTTCACATATACCTTGTGTAAAACAGAGGAGGGGTTGGGTACCAGTGCGTGTAGACCTTGGTAAACATAAGGAGGGTTTGGACAGAGCAGGGGGAGCAACAGAGGGTGCATCAGAGGTGGACAGACCCCAGGAATGCATGGACAGGGTTATGTTGAGGAATCCACAGCAGGTGGTACCCCCTGGGGAAGGGCGGTGATACCCAGAGCTGGGGGGGGGGGGGGTGTTTCCCGGTTTGTGGTTGGCAGCAGGGGTGGCCGGGGGGAGTTGACAAGTGTTTAAGAAAACAACAGAGGTCGTTAGCTGACATATGTGATCGTGTGGGTGAGTCCCAACCAGGGCCGGCCCGTCCATTGAGCAAGAATGTTATTTTGCACAGGACCCTGCGTTTCAGGGGGCTCCGCGCAAGGGACATTCTGCTTTTTTACAGACGTGACAGTCTGCATGTATGTACACACCTTGCATTGCACGTCTGCACGGTCCTGTTTATCCCTTGCGGTAACGACACTCACATTGCCCCATTATATTTGGAGTGTGGCATTGTGGGTGTCTGTTGTCCTCCTTCAATCGTGCATTCCATGTACCGTGCTATATGTGGCCAAACACTGTCTACCCAACAAACAGTGCAGGGGGACCTCCTTCATGGTGTTATCTCTTCAGGTTTCTGCAGGTAGTTTAGTTTGTATTCTCTCTGTGTTCATGTGCCTGTGCTACCTGTTAGCATATGCTCATTGTGCTTTTGATGATTGTTTGGGTCTACATTGTTGCAGCTTTGATTCCTAGATCAGGCATTAGGTGAGAGCTGAAACATTACTTTCAGAATGTGTTTTTAACATTAAAACATTGTGACAACATATGCTGTTTTCATTTGTGTGCCTCCTGTGTTGCCAGATGGATATGTTTTGAGGGACAGATGATGTGTGTTGGGTCCTCATCATGCAGCGCCTACTGTCTACATGCACTCATATGTGCGAAACACATTTGAGGCATGCAGTAGCAGGTGGGGGGGGGGGGCCTGCTGCCCAGTGCATAGCATGTACCTGATGCACATTATATCTCCTGCCCTTCATTTGTGGTCAAGCCAGTGACCTTTCTGTAGGATGTGGGTTGCTGCCCTGCTAAATGTGTTTCCGTCTTTCACTAGGGATGCACTCACCTTGATATTATGATGGCAGTGTCTACACTATCTGTGATGAATAACCCAAATAAAGATATGTATTTGACAGACATTTGTCTCTTTTGCTGCTTGATCATGGTGACAAAACATGCAATGCAATGTGTACCTTTGAATCAGTCCTGACTCCTTGTGACCCAGAGACTCCATGGTTTTCTTGTCAATGTCACTGGATGTAGATTGTCAGGTCTTTCTCCCAAGGTAATGGAGGGTTACGTGCAATGTTCCCTCTAATTTTCTGTAGGCTGTGTGCGCATAAAATATCAGCTGTGTGCAGCTTTTGAAGGAAGGTTACATTTTGTGCGCCACATAACGACACTCGGAGTTACTTTAAAATTTGACAACACGTCAGAATACAGTATGTACACCACATTGATTTTAATCAAATTAAATGAAAATAGACGATTACTAAAGGAAGCGGGAAATTCCTAGTAATTGCAATCATAACTTTAAAATGTCTGTGTTTTCTATCAGAATCAAGGCTGTAATTTTTGTGCGCTCTGTTGTAAAGTATGTGCGCTCGCTCGGCAAGGTGTGTGCGCGCGCACACGCGCACAGCTTAGAGGGAACAGTGGTTACGTGACTTGCCCAAGGCCACATGGAGTGCTAGTGTGAATTGAGCCCTGGTTGCTTGGTGTCCAAGCCAGTTTTCTAACCACTAGGTTACTCCTCCACTCTTTGAGCACATTGACACTTGTATCTAGTGATTTGCTGGTCATGTACATACCCACCTGAGCTCACATCCTTGTACGGTGGCAGCTGTGTATCTGCCAGCCATTTGCCACATCACTGGGTAGTACAGGTTCCCATACACACCCTCCCTTTGGGGTATTTGTTTTGCATTGTGCTCAGTGTGCTGTTTGTGGGAGTGGTTAGAGGCATGTGTCAGTAGTTTGCAGGTTTGATCCCCACATGTGGTTTATCTTTTTCTTTTCTGTTGTGCTAACTTGAACATTAGGTTCATCACCTCTACACACACCCTTCCCTCTCTTCACTGTACACCAAGGTGTGCCCTCTGTGCTGCCTAGCCATCAGATAATATCTGTTACATAGGTCTCTTTCTTTATGGTGTTTACATGGCAGTGCACCTGGGGGTTTGGTATTGCTGTGGTTCAGCTGGTGTGTGGTACACCTGTTTGCATGTTGAGTTCTCTCCTGTCCTGTTCCAGATTGTTACCCAGCTCCACAGAGCATCCTCTGCTGCCCTAGGAGTTTAGTTGCTTTCCTCTTTTGCATGCTGTATCCACTGCATAATATTTCATTGTGTATGTGCATGTGTCCCTGGTCCCAATTACAGACTGGGATCTGATCTGTACACAGCAGATCTGCATGTGCATTTGGTCATGATTACTGTTGGGGGTTTGCCTGTCCTGACAGCCAGAAGGCGTCTTGTGTGATGCCCTGCACTATTTTTGTATGCAGCCTTTGCTAATGAGCTCACGTTGGTGGTGTGGCCTACCGGTTTGTGCATTGCCATTTGTGGTAGTGGTCGTAGGTGTGATTCCTCTCTGTTCTCTTTGATTTGTATGCTTGATCTTCAGAAGTAGTTTTCATTCGTATGACAGTCATATCTGTGCAGATCTGTGCTGTGAGCACATTGTACCCTCATCAGAGTTGTGAACCATCCTTCCATCCATCTTCTGTCTGCCAGCTGTGTGCCATCCTACCCTGATGTGCATGCTGCTACCCCACGTCCTACACTCCTACACATTCCTGCATTGCAGCTCTCCCTGGTTGCCTCTCCTGTGTGTGCTCTGCATAGCACTGCTACTCCACTGTCATCCTGATATTTCACCTATCCTGCCATTTCAGCCTCCTCTGCTGCACACATCTTCCCATCCTCTGTCACACACTATCATTATAGCATGGTACATTACCATCACTCTGTGCATAGCTACAGCTGCCCCCGATATATTTGTCTATTTTTCTAGCTGCCACATGGGCTGGAGCTGATTTGTATGGTCCATCAGCTGTGATCTACGTCCTTCTTTTACGTTTGCATTGTCTTTCCTTTCTGCTCTGTGCAGTGTTTGGGTTACGTGTGTGTTTGGCACATACCTCTCTTGCCATTCAAATTGGGGGATCTTACTGCTCTTGGCAAACGTTTTTGAGTTCACCTATACATCCTTGGGGCATCTTATGGCACACCGTCAATTCAGGCAGCTTATGGGTTGCCTACTATGGTGCCTTGGGAGTTGACAACCTTTCAACATGGCCTCTGGGGAACATTATAACTCGCCTTTGCTGACGTGGTTGTTTAGGATGTGCCTTCTGGTGCACCCTAAAAGGTGCATTAATATATGGCACTAGGGTGGGGTTCTTTTTAGATGGCAGCACAGATTGCTGTATAGTTGCACGCAGAAAAAGGATGCACCTCAGCCAACCTTATTCACTGGGGATTTGAACCCATCACCCCTATACCATTAGTCACTGTCTTAACCATTGTGCTACACTGCTGTTCCACCTTGCATGTCAGCACACCTACTTAAGATTTTCATGCGTTACAATGCACAGTGCTGCCATCAGAAACAGTGCTCTGACCTTGCCCTGCCTCATAGGGCACCCTATATGGCGCCCTATCGGCCAACCTTTCAGCAACATTGTAGGGTGCCGTGGCGGACACTGCATTTTAAAGTGTGCCCTCTGGGGTAACTTATGGGGCGCCTTATGTTACAGTGCTTTGAGAGTGCATTTGCTAGCAGTAGTAATTAAAATAAAAATAAACTGCCTCCTAAAGCAATATTACCCCTAACAGGCAATGCCTCAACCTGAGTTGTTCATTGGGCACTGTGGGGGATGGAACCCATGATCCCTGTACCATTGGTCAGTATCTTAACCATTATGCTGTGATTCTGTTTGGGTGCTTGCACATCAGCGCGCCGCCTTATGCCGCCCAATATTAAAATGCCTCCTAAAGCAATATTACCCCTAACAGGTAATGCCTCAACCAGACTTGTTCATTGGACACTGTGGGGGATTGAACCCCTGATCCCTGAACCATTGGTCAGTGTCTTAACCATTGTGCTGTGGTTCTGTTCCTGTGCTTGCACGTCAGCGTGCTGCCTTATGCCGCCCAATATTAAAATGCCTCCTAAAGCAATATGACCCCTAACAGGTAATGCCTCAACCAGACTTGTTCACTGGGCACTGTGAGGGATTGAACCCCTGATCCCCTGCACCATTGGTCAGTGTCTTAACAATCGTACTGTGGTTCTGTTCCTGTGCTTGCACATCAGCGCGCTGCCTTATGCCGCCCAATATTAAAATGCCTCCTAAAGCAATATTACCCCTAACAGGTAATGCCTCAGCCAGCCTTGTTCATTGGACACTGTGGGGGATTGAACCCCTGATTTCTGCACCATTAGTCAGTGTCTTAACCACTATGCTCCACTGCTGCTCCTCCTTGCATGTCAGCGCACCTACTTATGATTTTCATTCCTTAAACTGCACCGTGCTGCCATCAAAAACAGTGCTGTGACCTTGCGGTAACTCATACGGCACCCTATAAGCAACATTCTAGGGTGCCTTGGTGGACAGTGCAATTTAAAATGTGCCTTATGGGGCGCCTTATGTTAACACGATTTGGAAGTGCGTTTGCTAGTAGTGATAATTAAAATAAAAATAAGATGCCTCCTAAAGCAATCTTCCCCATAATAGGCAATGCCTCAGCCAGCCTTCTTCATTGGGCACAGTGGGGGATTGAACCCATGCTCCCTACACCATTAGTCAGTGTCTTAACCATTGCACTGTGGCTCTGTTCCTGTGCCTGTGCATCAGCGCGCCACTTATGCTTCCCGCGCAACTTTCTCATGCGCTAATGTGCGGGGCGCACATTAGCGCATGATTAATCCCGGTTTTGCTTTTTCAGAATGAAACGCCCACTCCTTATATGGCACCCGCACACTAGCACGCCGCGCACATTACCGGGGTTTTAGTAAACATACCCCTAAGTCTTTGCAGGAGGATGCTGTGGGATACTATATCGAATGCAGAGGAGATGTTGATGAAGATGAGGAGAAAGCCCATTTTTAGGTTGTCAATTCCTCTGATTAGGTTGTTGAGGAGCAATGTAAGTAGGGTTTTGATGCTATGGCTAGGTCGAAAGCCATATTGGTGGGGCTTGTGAGTCTACATGGTCCTGTAGTCATTGTACTGTCTTCTCAAGTATCTTGGTGAGGAAGGGTAGACTGGAGATTCGGCAGTATGCTGCTGGGTCCTCTTTATTTATTTATTTAATTTATTGAAAATTCTTATACCATGTTTTTCGAAGGATTAAGCGTGGTTTACATTTAACAATAGTTTGAATAGTATAAGCTAAACAAGTACATATTCGATTACATGGAATGATGTGAAACTATATACAGTAGTACTGAATACAATGAACTGAGTACAGTAACAATGTGAAACTATATACAGAGGTAAAGAATACAATGAACTAAAAACATAAGATTGGTTGACATATCTAAATGGTGAATTCTAACAAGAACTAATTACCGCTTTGTGTGAGAATGAAGATTGCTAGATCTCTTTGTTTGGTGAGATATGCTTAGGGATTGGGCGGATGGTTGATAGTTTGAGGGACAGAGCCATGTAACCTTTGGTTAGGGATAAGTACACTATTTTGTGGATACATTGGCTAAGCTCTTCCTTTGTGATTTATCCATGTTACTGGGCATGGATCAGTTGGTGCGGTGCTGATGTTTAGTGTAGAAATTGTGTGAGCAACCTGATCAACGCAGGTGTGCTTGATGGGTGCTTGGTTGGTGCTGAATTCACCGCAGGTGTGCTTGGTGGGTGTGGCTATGGGGTCAGTAGCGCTGTTGTCTGGGATGCTTCTGTGTGTGGCACTGTGTTAGGCAGTAGGAAATTTGAGAAGATTTGCGGATGTACCGTGTCCTCTCCTGTGGGGGCTGACTCTTTTGTGAGGGTTTGGACTATTTCTGTTTCCTGAAATTTTTTATTATAAACTGCCTTGCTGTTTCGATATGGCCGTATATCAAATTTTAAATAAACGATTAAACCTAAACATGTGGTATCTTTACACAAAAGTGGAAGTAAGGATGAGTTTGAGAACTACAGACCAGTTAGTCAGACCTCTGTGGTGTGTAAATTAATGGAAACGTTGCTAAAACAGAGCATAGTGAGTTTTCTGGGGTCCAATGCATTGCAGGATCCAAGGCAGCATGGTGTTACTAGAGGTAAGTCTTGTCAGACAAATCTAACTAATTTCTTTGACTAGGCAACTAGAGAGTTGAACTGAAGGAGAGCCCTAGATGTGGTACATTTAGGGGTATGTTTACTAAAACCACGGTAATGTGCGGGCTGCGCTAGTGTGCGGGTGCCATATAAGGGGTGGGCGTTTCTGGCTGAAAAAAGCAAAACCGGGATTAATCATGCGCTAATGTGCGCGGCGCCCATGTGCGCCCCGCACATTAGCGCATGAGAAAGCTGCGCGGGAGGCATAAGTGGCACGCTGATGTGCAAGCAGCGGAGCAGAGCCACAGTGCAATGGTTAAGACACTGACTAATGGTGCAGGGATCAGGGGTTCAATCTCCCACAGTGCCCGATGAAGACAGCTGGCTGAGGCATTACTTGTTATGGGGAATTTGTTTTAGGAGGCATTTTACTCTTGGGCGGCATAAGGTGGCGCGCTGATGTGCAGATACAGGAGCAGAACCACAGCACAATGATTAAGACACTGACCAATGATGCAGGGATCAGGGGTTCAATCCCCCACAGTGCCCAATGAACAAGGCTGGCTGAGGCATTACCTGTAATGGAAATATTGCCAATAGGAGGCTTTCTTTTTTTTTTTATTAATTAGTGGTGCCAGCAAACACCCTCAAAGTATGGTAACATAAGGTGCTGCATAAGGCGCCTCCTAAGGTACCCCAGAGGCCACATTTTAAGGTGCACTGTCCGCCATGCCACCCTATAATGTTGCCCATAGGAAGCCTTAGAAGGTGCTGTATGGGGCGCCCTATGAGGCACCGATAGGTGACAGTACTGCTTGTGCTGGCAGCACTGCACATGTGAACACATGGAAACCTGAAGAAGGTGCACAGACCTGCAAATGCTGCAACAGAGGTGTAGCACAATGGGTAATACATGGATTGGTTAACCAGTGGTCATGAGTTCAATCCCCCAGTGTGGTCAATTATACCTGTCTCAGGCATTACACATTATTATACAGCAGTGCTGAGTGAAGCATAGTGCTTTTAATGTACATCAGTACTGCGTGAGTCATATGTCTTCTTACGTTATAACAGTGTTACCTGAGGCATTTTCCTTTCTACGTTACAGCAGTGATCCCAGGAGAAACACCCTCACAGTGCTGTAATCCTCTGGTGCCCCATAAGGCACCTTAAGGTCACAGCACTGTGAGGGTGTTTCTGCTGCCGTAACCACTTGAAAGTACACACAAACTGCCCCAGACAGCCCCCCATGTACCCTGTAAAATACCTATCCCCAAGTTATAATGCCCTGTTAAATGTATGTCCAGTTTGTGCAATGTAAACCGCAAAGGTGTAGAATAGCACAGTATATGGGGGAATGTAAATAGGTAAGGTAAATAAAATACATCAACCCACTGTGGATTCAAGCCACCAACCTCTGGCTCCACAGGCAGTGCAGTCACCAGTGGGCTACAGCTCTTCAACTGTAAAGAGATGTCTGGCTGGCTACAAAATAACGTCTGCAGACTGTGTGCTGCAGTTACCAGCATAGGGTTAGTCCTCTCGCACCCATGATGCACTGCACATGCAAAGCAGCAGTCTACAGGTGATCTGCAGATGGGGTATGCACCCCCAAATCACCTAGGCCTGGTAGGGGAAACTGACCGTGTGTGGTACTGGCACAGAGTAGCTACACACTGTCACATTGTGCGGGTACTGTGCTCGCTCTAAAGGTGCGGTCGGGCGGCCAGCACCTGGTCCACAGCACCTCCCATGGCAGAAACAGGCCATGCTGCAGGTCCCCAGCAGTGCTAGTGTGTGAGATAGGTAGTTCCTGCAGACACACCTTGGATACATCTGTATTTCCCAGTCAGGTCAACCTTATGGACCCATAGGCAGATTATGTACCACCACCCAACCCACCCCACCCCCTTGGGCTGAGGATGGGAAACAGGGTCTCCCACCAACAGACCCACATTATACCTCTCTGAAATGTTGGCAGTAGAAGCCATCAACCCCGGTCCTGCTGGGGATCAGACACTCTACAGAACAAGCCATATGTATCTGTACCCACCCATAAAGCAATAGTAAACAGAAGGCCTTGAAATGCCCAGCTGCCCACCACCACTATCTGACATTCACCAGCAGCAGGCTGCCAGCCGCTGCACTCTGCAAGGTGTTCCAGCAAAACACATACTAGCTGCAGACAGTCTGCAAGCTAGTCCTTAGTGCATGTTTCTGGAGAAAATGCGTGCACCCAGAACTGGGCTGCTAACATACACACCAAGCAGAGAAGTCAGTGATTGGGCCCCATAAGGGAACCCATAAATATCACCCAAGAGAAATACTATATAGCCCTATGGGCAGGGCCGGATTTACGTATACGCCATGTACGCCATGGCGTAGGGCCCACAGCTGGGAAGGGCCCACAAAAAAGGAACAAGTTAGGCTTTTTTTAAAAAATAAAATTTAAAAAAAAACCTGCTGGCTGCCGCCGCGGGGCCCCCTCTGCTGCCACGGCAGCATGGACTGACCCGCCGGGGCCCCCTCAGCAAGCTCGATCCCTCCCTCCCTCCGTGCAGGCTGTGAGAGACGCGAAGGCAGACTGTCTCCTTCGCGTCTCTGTTAAGCCCGCAGGGGCTGATGGGACATTTCCCATCAGCCCCTGCGGGCGTAACAGAGACGTGAGGGAGACAGTCTGCCTTCTCGCCTCTCACAGCCTGCACGGAGGGAGGCACGGAGGGATCGAGCTTGCAGAGGGGGCCCCGCGGGTCAGTCCATGCTGCTGCCGCGGCAGCAGAGGGGGCCCCGCGGCGGCAGCCAGCAGGTTTTTTTTTTAAATTAAATTTTACTTTAGGCCGGGGGAGGGGGAGGGTAGGACTGGTAATGGGCTATTGGGGGGGCTGGGACTGGAAATGGGTTGGGGGATTAAGGCTGGAGGTGGGCAGATGAGGTTAGGACTGGTAATGGGCTGTGGCCTGTTGGGGGGGGTTAGAACTGGTAATGGGCTTTGGGGGGGGGGGGTTAAGACTGGTAATGGGCTGTGGGCTGATGGGGGCTGTCTGGTAATGGGCTATGGGGGGGCTAGGACTGGAAATGGGCTGGGGGGTTTAAGACTGGAGGTGGGCTGATGGGGTTAGGACTGATAATGGGCTGTTGGGGGGGTTTAGAACTGGTAATGGGCTTTGGGGGGGTTTAAGACTGGTAATGGGCTGTGGGCTGATGGGGGCTGTCTGGTAATGGGCTATGGGGGGGCTAGGACTGGAAATGGGCTGGGGGGGTTAAGACTGGAGGTGGGCTGATGGGGTTAGGACTGGTAATGGGCTGTGAGCTGATGGGGGGGGGTTAGGACTGGCAATGGGCTATGGGGGGCTGACTGGAAATGGGTTGATGGGGTTAGGACTGGAAGTGGGCTGATGGGGGGGGTTAGGACTGGCAATGGGCTATGGGGGGCTGACTGGAAATGGGTTGATGGGGTTAGGACTGGAAGTGGGCTGATGGGAGGTTAGGACTGGTAATGGGTTATAGGGGGGGCTTAAACTGAAAATGGGGTGATGGGGGGTTAGGACTGTAAGTGGGTTGATGGGGGGGCTAGGACTGGTATTGGGTTGGGGGGTTGCTAGGACTGGAAATGGGCTGATGGGTGGCTAGGACTGGAAATGGGCTGATGCAGGGACTAGAAGGGAATGGATGCTGGGTGAGGCTGGAACTAGAAGGGAGCTGATGTTGGGGGAGGATTAGAATGGGATGGGGCTGGAAGAGTAAAAAGGAGAAGGGAAAAAATATTTGTGTGGGAGGGATAAAAAATCTACAATTGGCCGGGTATTGGGAGAGTAAGTGGGGATTGAGGATGGAGGGGTAAAATTTGAGTGGATAAAATAGGAATGAGGAAAGAGCAAAAGGAGAAAGATTAGTATGTTAAAGCAGATGTAGAGAGAGAATGGAAAAAACTAGAAGAGAGAAGAAAGGACAAATGGACAGCAGACGATGGAGAGTTAGCAGAAGACACGAAGAAAACCAGAAAGAAAGTGGCTGGAGCAATTGCAGCTGAAAAAAATGCACAAAAGGTAGAAAATATCTCTTTATTTTGAATTTATTAATTGGAATATGTCAGCTCTGGTAAATGTGCATCGTTAACGTCTGCGCTTTGTTTAGTACAAGAGCAAATTAATGTATAGTTTTATTTCTACAGTGTTGTACATTCCAAGTTTGGCTTTTGGGATTCCCAGTTTAATTATTGTCTTCCTGTTTCTAAAATGTGATTACTTGTTTGGTGATGGTCTATGTTCTGCATGTGTAACTGAGCTGAGGTGTTCTGTTTATAATTCCTATTTGACATTGCCACTTGTTCTCTTTCCCCAGTAGGTCATGTATTGTTGTTCTCTGAAATGTATTGGTTTAATATTTGCAGTGTTGCCTTTTGATTGGTAGAGTATGGTGCTTTGTGAGTCCTGGTAGTGCTGTTAGGATACGGCGGGTTTGCTATGGGTTCTAAATGGGCAGTGTTTGTAGTAGTTCCTAATGTGTCTGGCAGTTGGCACTGGATTATAGTAATGTAGAAAATCTTTTAGTCTTTCTTTATCCATACACTCATTAAGAGGCACGTTTACTAAAAGTTAGTATATGGTAACATTATGCAAATATTTATGCAAATGAGGCCCCTTATGCAAATGAGGCCCACACCCCCCTTGGGCCGCCCCTGCTGGGGGCCCACAATTTTTGTTGGCGTAGGGCCTCATTCAAGGTAAATCCGGTCCTGCCTATGGGGGAACCTAGACATGCCGTGGTCACTGCTCAGTCAGGGTGAGAGTGATCTCCCAACACGACATGCTGTGGCCACCCTATCTGTGCAGGTGGTGGCCGGGCACAACAATGTCCCAGCCATTGCCCTATGCCCTGTACAGATGCATCCAGGCCAGGGCACCCTGTCAGGGCTATACCCATGGTACCTTGCTCCTCATTATGCACATTGGCAGGCCAATACTGGCAACAGTACTGGCAGTGTGGGCTGTGGAGGGTGTTTGCAGCCACTACACACTGGATAGACAGACCCACACTCCCACACCTATGCCAGCATTGTGCTACTATAGAGGAGTCTAGCAGCCCTGGCCACCACAGCAATCCTGGGCACAGTACAGGCATGGATATGATATGCAATACTGTTGGGGGTCACTCCCCAGGGTGGTAAACATTGTCATCGACCAGACATGAAGCACACACCACAGACATCAGAATGATTTTTTTGATGGAGCTCAATCAACAAACTGTGCTTAATGTAGGAATTGCTATCTGCCAGTAATCCTAGCAAACATTTGATAGCTGTATACCGTATACCCAGGTGTAGGGTGGCATTGCTAAGGTATGCAAGTGCTAGTATTGGGGGATGCACGCAGGGCCCAATGTCCTGCCTCTCCAGGAGGCAGTGGCTAATGGGGCCTGTGGGTGTGGGTATGGGGCCTGTGGGTGTGGGTGTGGGGCCTGTGGGTGTGGGTGTGTCTGCCCCTGTTGGCTGCTGCTTTACGGCAGAAGTTCCCAACTCCAGTCCTGGTGTGCCAAACACTGTTCGGGTTTTCATGCTGTCCCTCATGAATATGCATGAGATACATCTGCATACCAGGGGGGTGGTGCATAGATATGCAGCACAGGCATCTTTATGAGAGGCAGCATGGAATCTGAATGGTGTTTGGCCCTCCAGGACTGCATTTGGGAGACTCTGCTCTAGGTAATGCGCCTGTTTATGGTGTCTGTGGTGGGTGGGGTAAAATATAGGCGTATGTTCTCTGCAGTAAAGGTTTGTCCTTACTATCACGGTTTAGTTGTGGGAAAAATATGGGGACTGGATTGGCAGCAGCACCAGCTGGGCTTTGAACCTGTGACCTTCTGTTCTTGCACACACTGTCTGTGTGCACTGCACCACTGTGTTGCCACATATATGCTGCATTCCCTGGGGAGTCCATGACTGTACATCCGACAGGGCCTGTTTGTTGCCGTGCACGGCACACACCTACACATGGCTAGGCCATGGTCTGCTCTGGGCAGCTACCACTGCCCCCCTCCACCTCCAGTACCCCTGTGCCACCCTGCTGACATGCCCTTCTGCTGGTGGTGCTGGTGATACGCAGTTCCAGGCCATCCTGTGTAGGGTAGGCGGCTGCCTGGTGGTGCGTGTTCTGGGGTAGGGGTGCCTGCAGATTTGTCCGCACGTCCCCCAAACACCGTCTGCCAATGTTCTGTGCCCTTGGGGGTACCTGCTGGGTACTATCCCCTGTGACACTGTGATACACACTCTTGTGCCCATGTTGGGCCCTCATCAGTTGCTGTCTGGATGCTGTTCAGTTTCAGCATTCCTAGGTGCCATCTAGGCATCTGCCTAGTCCGCACTGTGCCCCAGCTGCACCACAGCATGTTCCGCCTGCAGCCCTCTGTATCCCCTTTCCCAGCATCTGTCCAGTTGCCCATTCCGACATGCCCGCCCTGCTGTTGTGGAAATGTGCATGCCATACGTAACCTGTCCAATGGAGAGGGAAAACCTGATCATTGCTATTTCACTGTGGGAACATTCCACCTTGTATGGGGACGGAGCGTAGACCCTTCTAAAAATCATATTTATCTTTTGGGGCTTTCTTAGGAGTGTTTTTTGATGTTTCCCATTACTATCACTGTTGCCCAGCTGGATTATAATTTTTTATAATTTTGTTGTGGTCATTTTCAATTTTTATTTGCTATTTTGTCCTGTGCACATGTATCACACTGCTCACGTTTTGTAGGTTTCCCTGGTTTTGCTGTACATTGCTGACAAATGGTTTCTCTTCCCTTTAAATCGGCTCTAACGTGAGGTTTTCACTCGCAGTATTTTTTAACTGGAATTTCAGCCCCGCTCCTGTGCGGGGAGGCTCTCCCCTCCCACTCTCCACCCATTGACCCCGTCTCTCCACCCCTGGGGAGCCTTCCTCCGCCCTCTGGGAGCCTTTCCAAGCCTCTATCGCACATCAGCGCGCCGCGCACATGTGCGGGCCCGTTAGTGCGGCGCACACGTGTGCGGGGCACAAAAACACATCATTAGCGTGTGCTAAGGTACCTTAGCGCATGCTCAAGTGCGCCCCGCACAGTAGCGCGGTTTAGTAAACATACCCCTTAGATTTCAATAACGCTTTTGAAACTGTTCCACATTGGTGAACTATAAATAAATTGAGCACTCTAGGAATGAATCCTAAAGTGACTGATTGGGTTAGAAATTGATTGAGTGAGAGGCGACAAAGGGTACGGGTAAATGGAGCTCACTCTGAGGAGAAGGATGTTACCAATGGTGTGCCGCAGGGATCTGTCCTTGGTCCAATTCTTTTTAACATTTTTGTTAGTGATATTGTGAAAGGGCTGTCAGATAAGGTTTGCCTCTTTGCAGATGATACCAAAATCTGCAATAGAGTAGACACCCAGGAAGGAGTTGATAACATGAGGAGGGTTCTAGTGAAGCTTGAAGAATGGCCAAGAATTTGGCAGCTGAGATTTAATGCTAGAAAATGTAGGGTTATGCACTTAGGCTGCAAAAATCCAAGGGGTATGTTTACTAAACCGTCTTAACATGCACTCTCCCACGTTATCGCACGCTAAGGTGCCTTATCGCGCAATAATGGCGCCTTAGCACGCGATAAGGCGCGATAAGGCACAAATGAGCGCTGAAGGCGGAGAAAGGCTCCCAGAGGGAGGAGGAAGGCTCCCCAGGGGTGGAGAAAGAGGGTCAATGGGCGGAGAGTGGGAGGGGAGAGGCTCCCTGCACACTAACGCTGTGAAATCCAGGCTCAAAACTAACGCCAGTGAAACCCTGATTTAAAGAGAAAAGAAACCATTTCCGTCAGCAATGTACAGCAAAACCTGGGAAACCTACAAAAAAGTGATAAGTGTGATACATGTGCACGGAACAAAAGGGCAAAGAAACAGTGAAAATGACCAGAAGAAAATGTAAAAAAAATATAACCAAGCTGGGCAATAGTGATATCAATGGGAAACATCAAAAAACACCCCCAAGAAAGCTCCACAAAAAAAGATATGATTTTTGGAAGGGTCTATGCTCTGTCCCCATACAAGGTGAATTAGCCCACAGTGAAATTGCGCTGATTTGGGTTTTCCTCTCCATTGGACAGGTTTCCTATGGTGTGCACATGTTCCACAACAGCAGGGCGGGCATGTCGGAATGGGCAACTGGACAGATGCTGGAAAAGGGGACACAGAGGGCTGCAGGCGGCACATGCTGTGGTTGCAGCTGAGGCACAGTGCGGACTAGGGTAATGCCTAGCTGGCCCATAGGAATGCTGAAACAGTTAGAGCAGCCAGACAGCAACTGGCTGAGGGTCCAACATGGGCAAGAGTGTGCTTCCCACGGTTGTCACAGGGAATAGTACCCAGTCAGGTACCCCCAATGGCACGGAACATTGGCAGGCGGGGCTGGGGGAAAAGCGTGGACAGCTATGCAGGCACCCCTACCCCAGAACCCGCACCATAGGCAGCCGCCTACCCGCACACTGGAGGATTGTGACTGCGCAGCACCAGCACCACCAGCAGAAGGGCATGTCAGCATGGGTGGCAGAGGGGTACTGGTGGTGGAGGGGGCAGTGGCAGCTGCCCAGAGCAGACCATGGCCTAGCCCTGTTTAGGTGGGTGCCGTGCACTGCAACAGACAGGCTCTGTCTGACAAACAGTCATGGTATCTACAGGGAATGCACTGTCTCTGTGGCAGCACGGTGGTGCAGTGAGCACAGCCAGTGTGTTCAAGAGCCAAATGTCACAGGTTCAAGTCCCAGCTGTGGTTCCTGCCAACCCAGTCCCCATATTTTACCCACTACTAAAACATGCTAATACAGACAGAACCTTTATTGCAGATAGCAGAAACATGCCCAATAAACCTACATTTTACCCTACAGAGCACAGACACCATAAACATGCACATTACCTAGAGCATAGTCTCCCAAATGCAGTCCTGGAGGGCCAAACACCATTCAGGTTCCATGCTGCCTCTAATAAACACGGCTGTGCTGCATGTCTATGCACCGCCCCATGGTATGCAGATGTATCTCATGCATATTCATTAGGGACAGCATGAAAACCCGAACAGTGTTTGGCCCACCAGGACTGTAGTTGGGAACCTCTGCCCTAGAGCAGCGGCCAACAGGGGCAGACACACCCTCACCCACAGGCTCCATTATCCAAAGCCTCCTGGAGAAGGCAGGATGTTGGGCCCTGCGTGCATCTCCCAATACTAGCACTTGCATACCTTAGCAATACCACCCTAAACCTGGGAATATTTTACACACCTATCAAACGGTTGCTATGATTACTGGCAGATAGCAATTCCTAAGTTATGCACAGTTTGCTGACTGAGCTGCATCATAGAAACCTTTCTGCTGTCTGTGGATTGTGCTTCAGGTCTGATGTCTGACAGTGTTTACCACCCTGGGGAGTGACCCCAACAGTATTGCGTACCATAGCCATGCCTGCACTGTGCCCAGGACTGGTGCGGTGGCCAGGGCTGCCAAGAGCCTCTATATTTGCACAATGCTGGCATAGGTGTGGGAGCGTGTGTTTGTCTATCCCAGGGGTGGGGAACCCTGGTCCTGGAGAGCCGCAGACCAGTCAGGTTTTCGGGATATCCCTAATGAATATGCATGAGATATATATGCATTAGAGATATCCTGCCAACCTGACTGGTTTGTGGCCCTCCAGGGCTGGATTTGGAGACCCCTGCCTTACACCTCTGTCATTTAAGATTGTGAGAGGGCAAGGTGCAGATGTCCTAGACATCGAAAGGGTATATAGAATGTGTCACATTCCTCCTCGATTCTCACCACCAGCAAAAGTTGTCTAATAGACAATATTTTGGTGGTGGTGAGAAGTGAGGAGGAATGTGACACATTCTATCTAACCTTTTTGATGTTTAGAAATAAAGGAGAGGAGGGAGATAGGTTGATAATTAGAACTACAGGGAGGGTCTAGTGAGGGTTTCTTAAGGAGACGTTTAACCACGGCATACTTGAAGGTTGCAGGAACAGCTACAATGGAAAGCTATAGGTTGAGACTATAACATTTGGAAGGGATGACAGCGGAAGAGATGGGTGGGACTAGGATTAGAGGATCATGTAGAAAGTTTCGAGGAGCAGAGAAAATGTGTGGTTTCCTTCTTAGTGATCTTTAGGGTTGCCAGATACCTTCTGTCCAAAATCAGGACATTTTTTTTCAAAAAATAACACTTTTCAAAAAAACATTTTATTAAGCATCACATACAATAAAACATTATTTACATGTATTTACTGTTCGAAGAAATTTGATTTAGCATATTTTCATCAGCCAAAATCATTTTGTACATAATGAATAGTTTATTTTAACTTGAAGCAAGCATTTTACAGTTTAAATTTGTTTCATTTCTCCATTTTATGAACAATAAGCAAATAAAAATAACTTCATTTGTATTATAATGTTCATCTTAATCATCTGTCAAATATTTACAGAAATTCGGGACAAGTCAGGACAAAATGCCACAATTCAGGACATTTTTCAAATCAGCACAAGTTTTCAAAAATCAGTACAACCCTGCCGCTGCCCACCTCCCCCTCCTGAGACAGAATCGGTGTCAGCTGGGGGGGGGGGGGCATGCTGGGGTTTTTGTCTAGGGCAGCAGAAACCATTGGGCTGGCCCTGAACACAGAAATGTAGATAGCGGGTTTTATAGGACAGCCAGGGCTGAAGTAAAGTACGCAAGAGTATCCAGAACAGAGTAGACTACAGTGTTATAGGAAGATACTGCCTCATCAACAAACTCAGATGACATAATGGTAGAAAGAGATGATGAGACAGCAATGGAGATAGCTGGTGGGTCGATAACATAAAGATTCCTAAAAATGTTGAAGGAGACTGGGTGAGACTGAGGTGGAGGGTAATGAAAAGTGAAGCTTAGCAGGTGATGGTCAGATAAGGGAAGAACTGAGGTGCAGAGGTTTGAGGGCAAGCAGTTAGAGAAAAAGACAAGTTTGAGGCAGTGGCCATACTGGTGAGTAAGGGCAGTAGAGCACAGCTGGAGATTGAATGAAATGGTAAGGGAGAAGAGTTTTAAGGCATAAGAGTCAGAGGGGTCATCAATATGAATGTTAAAATGCCCAAGAATAAGAGAAGAGGAATATGCATACGTAATAAAGGAAAGCTATGAGTCAAAGTCAATGAGAAGGGTAGAGTTGGGTTTATCAAGGGGTTGATAAATGATAGCTATCTGGAGAGGTAGTGGAGGAACAAGGTGGATAGAGTGGACTTCAAAAGAAGGAAAGGAGTGAAAGTGAGGCAGAAGAAAGGGTTGAAATCAGTAGGAATGAGAGTAGAAACCCAACACCACCGCCACAGCCAAATGATGAGCCATATGAGAAAACTGGTAGCCCCCCATGACAGAGGGCGGCAACTGAAAGAGAGTCTTCAGGGAGAAGCCAGGTCTCAGCTAGAGCAAGAAGATGCCAAGTATTCAAGATAAGGAGGTCATGAATTAAGTCAAGTTTATTTGAAACGGAGTGCACATTTCACAAGGCACATGAGAAGATGACGGGGAAAGGAATGGGATATGAATAAGATTTCAGCAGTTGTGTGTGTATCTGCCCTGGGAGTATGAAAAAGTCAGGGGGGGGGGGTGCAGGGTTGGGGTTGATATCACCAGATGAGAGAAGGAGAAGGAGCAAGTGAGTGCAGGGGGAGAGAGGAGGGGCCACAATGGTGACGAGGGTGAGGTTCTTTCAGAGAGAGGAGATGGCTGAATGAGAGAGCAGATAAGGTAGAAGACAAAAAGGCAGGAGAGTTGAGGACTGTAAGGAGGGGCGATAAAATTCACTCCGTAGACAACAGGCAGCACAGTGTCAGGACTTCAGAACAGAAGTAATATAGTCTCTATGTTTTGTTCTTATCATCACTCTGGCTGCAGCATTCTGCACAGTTTTGCAAATAACCTTAAGGACTTCCCTGGCAAACCCATACACAGACTATTACAATAATCAATCCGCATCATCACACAGTGATATATCAGTTTTGAAAAGTCAGCTGGAGCAATATGTCTCTGTATCACATATCATTTGCATAACTAATAATAGGCTGCTGAAAAAAGGCAAACTTTTCTACCTTACATTCAATCTCAGTCTTCCATCTAATTACCCCTAAATTATGCGTTGTCTCTACCCTCAGCCTGCAATTTAGATGGGGTTCTCCCCAAGGTTTTTTTCTCTACAAACACAGTCTTTGTTTTTGATACATTTGAATAAAGTTTGTTTACAAACAGCTAATCTTGAATCTTTTTCGGACATGAATTTGTCTTCCCATATGTTGTTTCTGTATGCTTCCCTAGTGACATCAAAGACAGATCATGCCAAACCAATCAGATTTCTTCAACTGAGTAACAAGAGAACTAGATCAGGGGTCTGCTCTGAATATGGTCAACTTGGATTTCAGCAAAGCCTTCGATACTGTCCTCATAGAAGGCTCATGAATAAACTGAGAAGCCTTGGTTTGGGACCCAAGGTGGTGAACTGCATTAGAATTTGGATGACTGACAGATGGGAGGATAGTGATAAATGGAATCCACTCAAATGAAAGATAGGTGAGTAGTGGAGTGCCTCTAGGATCATTCCTGGGACTGATGTTGTTCAATATCTTTGTGAGTAATATTGCCAAAGGTTTAGAAGGAAATGTTTGCCCTTTTGCAGATAACACAAAGATTTGCACCAAAGTGAACATCTTGGAGGGAGCAGACATGAGAAATGATCTGCAAATAAGAATAGTCTAATGCTTGGCAGTTAAGCTTTTTTGCAAAGAAGTGCACTGATGCATTCAAAGTACAGAAATCATTAGGAGAGGTAAGAGGTATAGGAAAAGAGGCCAATGTGCATGGACTAGGAGAAAGATCTTAGGTTGATAGTGTCTGAGGATATCAAGGTTGCAAAACAATGTGACAAGGCGGTGGGGCCAAAGCAAGAACAATGCTAGGCTGGATAGAGAGGGCATAACCAGCAGAAAGGAAGAGGTAATGATGCCCTGTACAGGTTAGGGAAGCCTCACTGGGAGTACTGTGTTCATTTTACAAGGCCATATCCCATTAAGGATATAAAAAGAATGGAAACATTCCAGAGGAAAGCAATCAAAATGGTATGTTATCTGTACTAGAAGACATATGAGGAACAACCCGAAGACCTACATATGTATACTCTAGAACAGAGGAGGGTCACAGGAGATATAATACAGATGTTTAAGCACTTGAAAGATATTAATTAACAGACAAAGCTTTTCCAAAGACAGGGAAGCTGTAGCTCTAGAAGACATGGAATGAAGCTGCAAGGAGGTAAACTCAAATGCAACATCGGGAAATGTTTTTTGCAGAAAGAGTGGTAGATGCCAGGAATGCCGTCCCGATGGAAGTAGTGGGGGCAACAACAGTAATGAAATTCAAAAAGGCATGGATTATACACAAAAGCATGAGGGTGGAATCAAAATAGGATATGAGGGAGGCAGATAATGTGCATGGAATGACAAGTACATCCCTGAATAAATGCATAAGAGGAGGAACCTGTACAGAGAGGCAGTTCGAGCCTTAATCACTTTACAGGGCAGACTGAATGGGTCATAAAGGTCTGTACCTGCCATCATTTGCTATGTAAGGTAAAAAATTGCAAAAAGCTGGCAAACCAGTTTGCTTATACAGCTTTGACATAGTACATTTTGCATTCAAGGATTTAATTTTTTGTATTTGCAATAAGGGAAACTGCATCCGCAGTAAACTGTTCAGTGAAACCTTTTTTGCAGAAATCACTGTGGGATGTTTGCCCAAATGTGATAAAGATAAGAATCAAACAGAAGTTTCAGGTGTGGGGATGAGGTGGAAGGGGGATAGCGTATTAGTGCAATTTGCTCTCAGTTTGATCTTTCCTGAAACTTCTTTGCATTTGTTCCTTTTGTCTTGATTTGTTTATGGGGAAGTGGGAAGATAAGACCAGGACATATCCTTTGGCATTGGTCCGTGCTATCCCTGGCTCCAAGGATTCCTATGTGGTTGCAGCCCTGAAAGGATTAGTTCTAGTCAAGGGAATAGAGTCACAGCAGGACTTAATTTTGGAGTATGAAACATTTGAGTCCTGGCACTAAGACTTTCTTCCCCCTCCTCATCCCAGCCAATGATGAAGGTTCCTGTACTGCAGCAGTTGGAAGTCCTGGATGTGTGCCAAAAGGAATCATGATTGAATGGAGTATTCGAGACACTGTTGGGGCAGAATGGAGGCTTCCTGTGTTAGGAGATATCACTGGTAGCAGTGTAATGGCGCAGAGGAACATTAAAAACACCATCAGTAGACCATAGGTCAGTGCTACCATAATAATTCTTGAAGGAATTCTTTTGCAAGTTGCCGTTTCCCCATCATAAGATATCACCTTGGAAGACACATGGAAGGTGGTCACCAGAACCAAGTAGATTCTCCTGGGTTCTATCACAAAATTGTGTGGTTTTTCAAGAAAGTGTTTCTAAGTTGGCCAATGAGGAAAAGAGGATAGGAAAGCTGGGGAATCAGGTGGCTGTACTGAGAGGGCAAGTGAACTCTTTACAAATTGCTGGAGGTATATTTAGTAAAGATAGCTTGACATTCTGTCTGAGATTGGAAGTACTGGACAATGTGACAAGGTCCACAAAGCTTAGGATTTAAAACTGTCTGAAGACTTGATGTTGATGATGTATTTGGAAGTATCTTAAACTCCCTAATATGGAAATACATTATATTTCATCTTGCTTCCCTGTGGAGGGTGGTGAGAAAGAAGGGTTTGATACCATTTCTACCCCTGGTAACTTGGAACTTTTGGCATTTTTGGAGTCTTCTCAGTATAATAAAGATGAACTGTGTTAACGCTAGAACGAATAGCTGCCTATATACATACTACCTGTCACACTGAACAGCCACTAGATAGCTCTGCGATCTATCCTACCACCCGAACCATACCCACACTGTATCACACAGCTGATTCGTAGATTCAATTCGCCCATTGCCATGAAGTAGACACTCATAATGGCACCTTCCCCCATAACCCCTAGCC